>VDFB02373365.1:99844228-99905769 GCA_007258455.2 Sequoia sempervirens | reverse complement strand
CTTTCCCTTAAAATGGAGGATTTTTGGCTTCATTTTCACATTATGAATTCATCACATTTGCAACTCAAGCATTCAAGTTCTCATACTCTCAAGCACTTTCTTTTTTGCACTCACAACCTCCATTGTTGCATCTCCAAGCTTCCATTTTTCATCCACTTAAATACCCACCTTCATCATTTGGATCTCCATTGAATCCTCATCCTTTTGCATATCATTTTAGATTGTTTCATGCCATCAAGGAGCACACATATCATCAACTATCAAAGGGAAAACCAAGGAGCAACTCATACAAGGTATAAATTTGATTTTTTTAATCTTTCTTTGTTTGAGTTTAACGTAGCCCAATCTTGAGGTGTTGAAGTGTTATTTTCTTCTTTTGCATTCTGTTTTGCATCTTTTAGGATAGGTAAATAACATTGCTCAAATCATCAATAATTTGTCACCAATACGAGAGCCCAATTTGTCCAGTGTGCCTCAAGATAATGGCACCTCTGTACCGCCAAACCACAAGATCATCTGGCTTGACATCTTCCATCTGCACAATAGGTCAGAGCACGACGATATGCTCCCATGCCCAAATATGAACCAGAGTCACCCCTGCACCAATGGCTCTCCCATCATAGTAAACAAAATCATGCATGTCATGATACAGTGAGGCTAGTAGCATAGGCCCCCATGCAAAAGGTGTCCTCCTATGAAGCATTCGATGCCACACCAAGCCCCATCCTAGGTTGAATCCTCTGTTGCATCTATCAGGAGCCACCAAACCTAAAATAATGGCTACAATGATCAATCTAAAAGTGGGCACGTGACCTCTATACATCTCGAGGTTGATCTATGATGTCACCAAGGCAATGTCCTTAGGGTCCATAACCTCGTGATAGGCGTCGAACCTAAAGTCAACATCATAAATCACTCACTCATCATGTATCAAAAAATGAAAAATGCACCATACATCCTCCAAGGTCATTGTCGCCTCGACAGTGGGAAGATGAAAAGATGACGTCTCACTATGCCATCTCTCACATAGAGTAGTCATCATAGCTAAATGTGTCCAGATGAAGGGTGCATATGCAACATACCATAGGTCGATCTATCCTAGGTGATCTTAGCATAATTCTGACAAATCACCCAATCTCTCCAACACGGTGGGCCCATGCTCGTGTGACATTAGTGGTGGGATGACCTCCTGCACCCACGAAGTGCACGACATCAGGAAATCAAGGAAATTTGACTCAATTTGAAATTTTTAGCTCAAAAATCACAATAGCATCACTGTATTTAAATTTCAAATTGCAACGCCTAAAAGCATTTCAAATTGAAAATCGCAACATGCGTCTCCATTTAGACTTTGGAAACCCTAACCCTAATTTCTAAATCAGCAAGTGCACCGCTATATAAGCATGTGTCACAATCTAAAATTAGAAACCCTGATTTTAAATCACAAATAGCGTCACCATATACATATGTGTCACTATAATTCATTTGGGTGTCGCTGATTACAAAATGGGTGTCGCTATATAGCGATGCCGCCAAAGTTTAAACTTTAAAGTGCAATAAATGCACCAAAAAGTCAAATTTCAAATCAAGTTTGGAGTTACATACCTGTGGTCTTGCACCTGGAAGATTTTGATACTCTCAAACTTGATCAGAAATGTGCCTGGGAAGCTCTCGTTGTGCCATTTTGTCAGAGGGTCAAAGCTGAAAATAGCAAGAATCTCTCAAGTGTGAATGCACAAATGAATTGGAAGTGACCCTTCTTGGCTTATTTATGCTAGAAAATTAGGGTTTTTTGCCCTAATTTCACCTTTAAGCTAGGGTTTATCATCGTTTTCACTAATTTTTCCAATCATAACCTAATTTTGCATTGTTTTTTGTGTTTGTGGCATAATTCTTGCATCCCAGAGCTTTCCTGGACCCTTGGGGCAGCTTTTAACCTTTTATCGTGAAATCAACCCAAAATTCAAAATTTATGCCGATTTCTCAAGGGGGTAGGGAATCAACTTTATCCTTACGCTAGGGCATCTGAAAAATAAAATAAAAATTATTTAAGTAGCAGTTTTAATCTGAAGAGCGTTATTCTTTGAACTGAAGTAGCAGGTACCTCGCTTCAAAGAGGGGCAAAATGTAGACACTGAAAAATGTCCTAAATGATATCATACAATCGAAATAGGTTTAATAACATCATTTCCTCTTTAAACCCATCCTCTTTTCGCTTAATTAATTTATAGTATAATATATATTATATTATAGTATAATATAATATTATATTATTATACTATAATATAATATAATATAATACTATAATATAATATAATAATATAATATAATATTATCATATAATATAATATTATAATATTATATTATATAATATTATAATATAATATAATATAATAATATAATATAATAAATTTAATATTATATTTAATATTATATATTTAATATTATATTTAATATTATATATTTAATATTATATATTTAATATTATATAAATATTATAATAAAATATAATATTATTATATAATATTATAATAATGTTTAAAAAAAAATTTATTATAATGTTTTTCAATTTAATTTCCATATGTTGCATATGATAAATATATTCAAAACTTATTATAATATATATAAAATAAGAAAATTGGTCCAGCCTAGACTCGACGGAATTAAAAATTCTGACTTAAACTAAATGGATATCCATTTCTAACGGATATTTGTTTCGGTTTGGTATTACCAAACCAAAATGAATATTGTACCCAAGCCTGCAAAAAGTCAAAGTGGAAATTTCACATTTTTAGGCATGGTAAAAATGCCTTTTTTTCACATCGCCACTTTTTAGACCCCCATGATCTTGCACAAACCTGGATTTGTATCTACATTATTCTCTATGTTGTAAACATTTTATCTTTTTATTTGTCTTATGTTTTCCTTTTGGGGATGATGCAAGGCATTGAGACATTTAGGTCTCTTCCATGTTACCCAAAAGCTTTTCCTTTATTCTTTTCTTTGTCTTTTGTTTTCCTTTTGGGGATGATGCAAGGCATCGAGACATTTAGGTCTCTTCCATGTTTACCTGAAATATTTTCTTTTTTTTTCACTCTCTTTGTGTCATTCTTCCCATTCCATGAGTATTTGGGGAATGATGACAGTTCTAAGCTCTCTAGTAAAATTGTAGCAAAGACATACTGACCCTGAATTCATGTATCCCTTATGTGATTTTTGGGATTTGATTTTGGGGGCAACCCCTTTTCATGATGTAGCTTTATTTGGGAACATATGACTTGGCATAGGGCTTTCCAAATAAGCTCTCATGTCCTCTTTATTGTTAGCATTCATCATTTCCATGTTACCTAAAATCTTTTCCTTTATTCTTTTCTTTGTTTTTTGTTTTCCTTTTGGGGATGATGCAAGGCATCGAGACATTTAGGTCTCTTCCATGTTTACCTGAAATATTTTCTTTGTTTTCACTCTCTTTGTGTCATTCTTCCCATTCCATGAATATTTGGGGAATGACGACAGTTCTAAGCTCTCTAGTAAAATTGTAGCAAAGACATACTGACCCTGAATTCATGGATCCCTTATGTGATTTTTGGGATTTGATTTTGGGGGCAACCCCTTTTCATGACGTAGCTTTATTTGGGAACATATGACTTGGCATAGGGCTTTCCAAATAAGCTCCCGTGTCCTCTTTAATGTTAGCATTCATCATTTCCATGTTACCCAAAAGCTTTTCCTTTATTCTATTCTTTGTCTTATGTTTTCCTTTTGGGGATGATGCAAGGCATCGAGACATTTAGGTCCCTTCCATGTTTACCCAAAATATTTTCTTTGTTTTCACTCTCTTTGTGTCATTCTTCCCATTCCATGAGTATTTGGGGAATGATGACAGTTCTAAGCTCTCTAGTAAAATTTCAGCAAAGACATACTGACCCTGAATTCGTGGATCCCTTATGTGATTTTTGAGATTTGATTTTGGGGGAATCCCCTTTTCATGATGTACCTTTATTTGGGAACATATGACTTGGCATAGGGCTTTCCAAATAAGCTCTCATGTCCTCTTTATTGTTAGCATTCATCATTTGCTACTTTAAAGTAATTGCTCACAACATGGTGTTTAGCAATTTATTTAAAGTGGGGGCATACATTAAAGCATTATTCTGTTACATTTTACAACTCATGTTTCATTATTTAGTCTTCTTATTTCATGCAATGTGTCTCTCACTTTGTGGTGACATTGGGTGTGATGTCCTTTAAGAGCGTGATCTCTCTTAGCATACTATATTCCTCTTAGTGACTTGATGCGACACACTTCATCCCCTAAGTTGTGAATCTTCTATTCTTTGATTGGTCCTCTCTTGGAGACATAAGGAACAATGTTCCCTAAGTTAAGACCTTACATGAACTAAGCAAAAATCCTTTAAACACACCTTACACTACTTTGTATTTACAATATCGGTTATATGGCCACATTACATAGCACACTTTACTTGCCTGTGGAGCCATCTTGTTTGTTCATGGGTGTCAAGCATACAAAGCTTTGCTCGCCTCATGAATTCCTATTATTCATGTTGTGTGGTGCCTTATCAAAGTTATCAGGAGGTATAACTTTGGTATGGTTGTACATATGGGATCCAAACTTAGGCATGACTTTAAACCCATAGCCACTTGTTTATCTTTGTGAGCATATAACACCTACTTGCATATGTGTCTCACTAGGGGCTCACCTATTGGATGACCTGAGGTTCCACTAGCCCTTGTGAGCATGCATTGGTTTGCATAGTGGACATAGTGTTCCACTTGTTAATGTTCTTAGACAAACAACTTAGATCAGATCCACAACATGCGGGATAAAAGGTCAAAGCTTGATCCACCCCTTTTGTTTTTGTTTTTTGTTTTTCTTTCTCTTTGTCTTTGGCAGTGTATGCTTGTGCCTTGTTGTTGCTCCTTACATCAATTTCATGTGTGTTTTTTTGTGCCTATGTTGGTTTTCCATTGGATCTTGATCTTGGGGGCTTCATCATCCCTCTTGGTCATTTTCATCCTATCTTACTAGCATTGGTACATTTGGACCCCTCTTGATGCGAGTTTTTCTATTTTAGTGTGAGTTTAAAGCAAGTTCCTCCTCTCACTAAAGTGGGGGCTAAATGCATTGTTAAAAAATGTATCCCTCTATATTTTCACACTTGTTTGGGCCCTACCTACTAAAATTGGGCTCCTTTATGTCTTATTTGGTCCTATTTTGCATCCACAAGCCTTATTTAATGCATCTTTCTAAGGATAATCCTGACACATATCTAATGACCACTCATAGTTTAATGATTTTGGTTTGTATCGACTAGATTTAGTTATTTTGGATTCATATGTCACCTTGGG
The DNA here is from genome assembly GCA_007258455.2 of Sequoia sempervirens. Taxonomy (NCBI): domain Eukaryota; kingdom Viridiplantae; phylum Streptophyta; class Pinopsida; order Cupressales; family Cupressaceae; genus Sequoia; species Sequoia sempervirens. The sequence continues at coordinate 99,900,399 of VDFB02373365.1, read as the reverse complement.
AATATGGGTCCCACCTAAGTTCTTGGGCCTAAACCTAAATGTGGCATAGAACTTAACAATTCTTGAAATTTGTGTCCCAAGCTTAGCCTACTGGGACTCATATGCTCCAACTGGTGTATGATTCTCACTTAGCTTGTACCTTATTTTGAATTCAATTTATGGCAGGATTTTATTCTCCTAGAGCTGATGTCAGCTTGTAGTGTTGTAATTTTGGGAAATTTGGCATAAACAAGTATAAGTACAAGGTTATTTCACATATTTTCTCCTATCAAGCTTACAAGTCATCTAGAAATTAAAGTATTCAAGCATTATAGAAAATTTGAGATCACAAGTTTTTACAAGAGCATTCAAGAGCATTGAAGAGTGATTATCAATCATTTTGGAGCATTATTCAAGAATCAAGCATCATGTCAAAGTCATCATGCATCATGTTAATTTTTTATCTAACATTTGTGATGTACGTTCCTATCATTCAAGTAAGCACTCAAGTCAAGATCCATAGCATCCAATCAAGAATCAATATCTACATTCATGCTAGCCATTACATACAAGATTTCAGCCTTTTGTTCAAGGATTTGGTGAGTTGCAACATAGCATATTTGTTCATTCATCATTCCTTCATTCTATTTGATTTCATTTCAAGGTTTAATTACGAAAATAGGGTTTGACCAAGACAAACCATTATCCACTAACAAAACAAAAAATTTCCCTCTCTTGGATGTGTGATTTTTTGATTTAGGTTGAACATCCATTGAAGAGCAAGATTGAAGAAAAAATGTCAAGTTCTCAAAGTTGTCATCTACATTACAAGATTACGAAAAGTCACCTACAGGTTGCAATTCAGTGTTTCAGACTTAGAGATTTGATAGGAGAGAAGCTATAGGAGAACATTAGAGGATATCAGAGTTTCAGATCAACCCTGATACTAGGACTAAATTTCCACTTATAGCATATGAGTCCCAATATACCAGATTTCAAGAAAATCTATAGATCCTGGTTTAACAGTTCTAGATTCTAGTTTTGGCTTGAAACCTTAAAATGGGACTAAATCGCCCCTATTGGCATATGAGTCCCAATGTGTATTAAAAGACATATTTTTAGGATTTTTAGCATTTTAGTTTTCCAAGTGGCCCTTTATCCTTTCTTAGTTCATTGTTCTGATTTTTCAGTTTCATATCTTGGGTTACATAGCTAGGTTTACATATCATTGCACTTCTTTCTTTCCAAGCCTTTGCTTGATGGTGAACCCCCTTTTAGTCTTTAAGCACACCCCTAAGACAACTTATTATAGATCTATTTCCCTCATTTCCATCCCTAGATTAAGATCTCTAAGGTTTCCTTAAATGAAACTTGAAGGAAATTAGTGGAGGAACCCTAATCCCCCTTTAGCTCTATCTCCCAAAGTATAGAGTGAAAATTTTCTATGCTTCATGTCTCCACCATGAATAGTATGTGTAGGGTGGCTTCAGAGGTCCGACCTCCTACACCAACAAGCAAAAAATGTTTTTGGCTTCTACAACAAGTGGTTTCTAGTTAGTGTTTTGGGATAATCTAGTGTCTATACATGTGGTGGTTCACTCATTTAAGAGGTCTTCCAACCCTTAGAAAGGGTCTTTAAGCATCTCATGGATATTGATGGATACTTCTATCGGTATAGGACATCTGCACTAGGTGATTGATGACTTTTGTCACAACCACAATTATTTGTATAGTGGACCGAAATGAAAGTACCACTTGGGTCGTTCCCTCTCACAAATCGGGAGGCAGGCCCTCTAAGGGTTAAGAACATAGAAGAGATAGGTCTAGCTTTTGATCAACGAGATTGCACAAGGTGAGAGAATATACCTACCACCTTACAAGCATAGAAAATAGTGATTAATTAACCACCTAGTTAATCTATGTGCAAATAGACACTTGAAAAAGAGATCTAATTAATGAAAGACCTACAAAACCACCATTAGTAGTTTGAATTTCCAGACATCAACAAATGAACATCAAGTTTCAATTTCAAATCTTTGACATGCAAACCTAGAACACACTATTTAGTAGTTCACAATAAGCCTTTGAGAATGTCCTGCAACAACTAGATTAGTAGTCTAAGTAATGACTTTGACAATGTGCCGCAAAACCAATTCCGTTAGAAGTTTAATTTTTTTCCTTTGGCTCTCAAAAAGGTGCTACACAAAATGATTAGTAAAAAAACTCAAAAACTAGATTCAAATCGAAAACTAATCACACCATTAAAAAAAAATATTGGAAATTTTATGAACTTTTATGAAATTATCAAAAATTAAGGTTTGAAATTGAAACATTCATTTTAACTGATTATACTTGATTTCTGCTTTTTAATATGAATAAATGGTCTAATCCACAACATGCACATTAGAAGAAGGTTTCCAACACTTGTAAAAACTTGAAAATCCAATGAGTACTTTGCAAATTATGCCAGCTTTACTACAGGTTAGTATTTCAGAAATTGTGAAAAAAGAAGAAGTACTATCAGCAATTGATTCAACTTCTGTAAATTGATTTTCTAACCAGCAAATGAAACCATATTCATCATTAATAGATTTTAAAAATATGCAGCAATAAAAAATCTACCAAAAAGTGCAAATCCATACAATGTACGGATTAACAAAGAAAGTGCCTGAAAACCACTTTTTTTAAGTTCAAAATACAAATGTTCACAAAAATATAGACTATAATATATGAAAATTTATGGAATGATGCTTTTGGACACAATGGTGATGTCTATTTTTCCTCAAACAGCCTCTAAAATTTCTGATTTTCACCACCTCTTGAAATTATCCATAACTACAAGACATAAACACCAAAACATGCACACAAGAAAGATAGAAAAAAAGAAAATGTTCTTCACGTTAGGGTCACCAATTGTACGGATCTGAAAGTTTGGAAAAGCTTAAATTCTTTAAGGAAACCACCAAACCATTAGAATTAAGCTTATAAAATCAAATCCAAAACAATGAAGCACAAATAAGCATAAAGGAAATTGAATGCAAACAAACTTGAAGCAAATTATACCTTTATACCTTCATTGGTTGATCTCTATTGTTATTCTCTCCTTTGATTTTGAATATTTAAGATATGTTGCTCTCAGTTTTAAAGTGCACAAAGTAAAAGGCTAAAGACGAAAATGGGGATAGCGAAAGATTGAAGATGGTGGTCATTAGACAAATGAAGAGCTCAAAGACCAAATTTATAGATGAGAAGATGGTGAAATGGATGGACAAGATTGAGTAGAGAAATGAAAGGTTGAGATTGAATGAGAAAAAATTCATTGGAAACTTGCTCATTCTCAAATACAAAATTAGTGTCATGTGGTTGGAGAAATTTGTGGAATAGAGGAAAAATTAGTAGGTGGGAGAAAATCAGACAAATTAGTGGCAATTTGGAAGAGTTTATATTTTGAAAATCATGGCCATTTGGAAGAGTTTAAATTTCAAAAATCATAGAGAAATGTAAGATTTCGTTTTTTGAAAATTAAAAATCATTTATTTTCAAAACCATGGATAATTAATTAAATTTAAATTATTTAATTAATTATTAGATTAGTGAGATTAAATAAATATATTTAATCAAAGACAATGTTTATAATTAAATAATTAAGTAATAATTATTTAATCAGATGGATTAATGAAATGAGAAATATTTGTATAATTAAATAATAAAAATTATTTAATTATGTGTGCATGAAAAGAGGATGAAATTGGATTAAGGGTTAGATGAAGAATTATTGTTAGAAAAATAATTAGATTTAGATGAAGAATTAGATGAGAAATTAATTGAAAAATGGCATCGTAGGCTCGAGATAATTTTAAGCGTCTACAGTACTTGAACATCCCTTATCAAGTCAGTTTATACCCCAAAGGGTACAGTGATCGAAGAGATTAAGTGTGATAAGAATCTATATCTAACATCTCCTATATAGCTTAAACAAGAATAACAATCATTCATACCACGTATATCCATAGAATCCTTATAACTCTATTTATGTATATTCAGATAATCATTACATTAGCAGGTCTTAGTCTATGCTTTGTATTAGTCTCTTCCTTTATTCACATCTAATCTCATCTTATCCTATCACATATATCTTATATCTTTCTACTCTATCATCTATTACATAAATATATTAGTGCATGGTCTCTTATAGAGATGTGACCCTTATAGGGTACCCCTTAGTCTATCTTCCTTGTCAGCCTAATGTTTCACAAGACCTTTCTAGTGAGTTGGGGTAGCTTTTACTCTCTACTCTGTACCATGCAAACAAGAATATATAGATATATGTAGTTAAGTCACTTTAGCTTTACTTTGGCTTCTTAAGTGGAAGTTATATTTATTATTTTAAATCTACTATTTTATTGGTTAAATTTTTCTGGAGCCAAAATCATGGAGGTTTATTCATCTATTTTTAGTTGTAAAATATCATAAATAAAACATTATGCAATGGGGTTATAGGAAATTTGGTATACTCTATTTCATTTTGTAGCATATTTGAAGCATGTCAAATTGTGTTAAAATATTTCCATGTCTTATAAAATTTCTTCTTTGGTAGGGTCTAGTAATATTTTTCCTTCAAATTTTGTCCCTTTTTCCTCATCAATATGGTTGACAGAATGACACAATTTATGTCTAGAATCTTAAGTTAAGTCACTTGCCATGGTTTTGGTGAATTTTTTGTGAGTCTATATGTGCTTGGTTCATTTATGTGTACAAGGCTTACCATTTTTAATGATACATGTGGGAGTTTATAGGATGCACACCAAGTGTTTGAAATTTTTTCTAAAGAACATTTCATTTCACTGAACTCATTGCTTGTAAAATATATTCAATAACCTCCCAAAGAACAATGAAACTTATCCATATCTTATTTTAAATAACTCAAATGTGATCTTCAATTTAAACATTTCACTTTTCCATCAAAGATAAAAAATTTAGTCTTTATTTTCGTTGTAAGTCTTTGTAACAACATAAGTGGATATAGGCATAAGTGATCATAAACATCTCTACCATAACACATTTTTATTTTATGTACAATATTCACACTTGATTTGTAGAAAGACAACAAATACATAGCCCAATTTTACCTTATCCAAGGCAACATCTCAAATAACAATGAAACTTATCTTATTTTGAAGAATTCAAATGTGATCTTCAATCCAAAATTTTAACTTTTCCACCAAAGATAAAATTTCTAAATTAATTATTTTCTTTGCAGGTCTTTATAATAGTATAAGTGGATACAAACATAAGTGATCACAAACATCTTTGTCATGGCACATTTATACTCTATGCACCATATTCACACTTCATTTGTAGAAAGACTACAAACTGACAGATCAATTGTACCTTATCCAAAGCAACATCATAATGAATAATGAAACTTATTCATATCTTACTTTAGAAGAATTCAAATGTGATTTTGAAAGTTCAAATTTTGCACTTTTCATAAAAGATAAAATTCTATATAGTTGGTTTATTTTCTTTGAGGTTAATGTAATGTAATATGGACAAGAAGTGATTGTGGAAATTGTGATCATATTGCATTTGTACTTTATGCACCATTCTTAAACTAACACAAGTCTTACAATTGTTGTTATTTTTAAAGCTCTTGTTATGTAATCATCTTCCTTTCCATATTGTGGTTGTCAAGATGTTGAGGCATGTTCACAACATGTTAGCATCTTTTACAGTTGTATCTACTCTTTAGGTAACATCATTCTTCAATTTGATTTTTATATGCTATTTCTATTATATTGAGATTATGTAAACCATCATGTTCCTATTTTAGAACAAGTAATAAAGGCATGGTAATTGTTGTGGCTGCTCATTATTCCTTTATAAATGAGTTGCACTTTGTTCTAGCATAGGATTCCCTATTATGTAGGCATATGATTGTTTGCAAGAGTTTGGTACCTTGCATATCTTCTCTTTTGCTTGACATGCAATATCAAACAAACTAATTCTCGTATGACAAGGTTGGGTTACCTTTGTTTCTAAACAAATTGGATCCTACAATTGATAGTATTGATTCAAACTATTTATTACATGATTTGGATTAGGGTAATTTTATTTCATTAGGATGGAGCGTAGACCAAAATCATCAACCTTGCTGCACTCTTGTACTTTATTGATAGATTGCTCTTGTTCTATGCAAACTACCATTTTTTGTGAGTTTCGTCGAGTGGAAGGTAATGAAGAATTCTCGTGGAGTATGGTAGACAAATCTACAAAGGTGAAGGAAAAATAAATTAATCTTGACATCGAACTCATTTTGGTTTTCCAATAAGCTTTAGTGAATTAGATAAGAGCTTGAGAAAGTAGAAAAAAGCATTTATTTTGGAGGTTTTATTTTTTATTTAGGAATCTACTTTCGATTATTTGGTAAAATTTACTTGTGAAGTGAAGTATTTCCATTTATATGGCACAATTGTTTGGAAAATTTCCACTTCTTTATCAATTGAGCATATCCAATTCTACATACAATTCAAGGTTTATGATATTATGATATATGGTTATTGTAAAGTGAATTGTTATATGGGGAAGTAAGTGATTAAGAGTTAGAGGTGGAGAAAAAGTATAATGAGATACAAATATTTATGTTTTTAACCGTGCATTACTAATATCTTAATCACTTTAATACAATATAAAATATATTTATTATTATGTAAATTTATGTTTTTCACAAGTCAATAAAAATGAGCCATGAATTATTCTTCTTATATGCCTCTATTTTGTAAAATAGTGAGATTATATTCTGTGCTTGAAATGTAACATATTTAAACATGTTCCTCTTGTCACTTGTTACTAACTTTTACTTTACTTTATTTTAGAAGCATCCCTCCTTGGAGTTTTTTTGCATACTTTTTTCTTATTATATCCTTTCATGTCATAATATTTCACAATATTCTCATTATGAAGATTTGATTTCTACAATTTTCTTATAGTAAATTGGGCACACACAATTCAATGGTATAAATATAATTTCATTATGATTGATAATTTTTAGTAGCAGAATGAATTGTGCTCAGAAAAGTTTTCAACATATGAATAGAATTCAAGCTCATCTTTATTTATTTTGTAGGGAAATTACCACTATAGCTCAAAGAACCCATATAATATATTGTGCTCAAAGAAGCCATTTCCATCATGTGAATAGAGCTCAATCTCATCTTTGTTTATTTCTTCCTCTAATTCCTCTACCCTACTATAGAGAACTTTTTTCTCTTATCATGGAATGAAAATTGAAATGAAGAGTCAATTTATGTCTTTGTATTCAATTAAATGTTATCTAGCACTTGATAAACACTTGCCACTCTGTTAGGAAAAAGCCACCCCTACGAGTGAACCCAATGAAAACCCAAACCTCTAGCCATAAAAGAAAAAGAGCAATTACTTATTAATGATTTACTTTTGAATGATAGATGACAGTTATGCTCCACTGAGCACCCTTGTCTAATAGTTATTCAAATATAGTTATTTATATTTTAGACATTATCTCAAATTAGCATGTTAATAAACATTTTTTTAAGATCTTTTATAAAATTATTTGCTTCTCTATTGACCCAATGCTACATTAAAATTTATAAGACATTCTATATGAATTAAAATTGACGTAACCATTGCACCTCCATTACAATCTTGGTGTATAATTGTCAAGTTGTTAACCAAAACAAACAAACCACTAAAAGCATGAAGCAAAATTCATAGAGAGAAATGATAGCTTGAAAACAAATAAAAGATTGCATTTCAAAATTGTATAAAAAAATATTCTATACATACAATATTGTAAATTAAATTAATGTTATCTTCTATGCACATATAAAATTGTACGCTCTAACATATTAACTTATATATAATTTTCTATGGTGTAACTCTTGCACCACCTTTGGGTGCCCCTGTTAGTTATAGGCCTATAATCCATAGAGATGTTTCAAGTCACTCCATTATTTTTTGAGAGAGTGTACCGAAATGTGACCCAATGAAACGATGAAGTCACAAACTAGGGACCTCATCCCCAATATAAATTCTCAACAATTACACCCCAATAGAGTTTGAACCTTGATGACAAGAATAACAACACAACAACTTAACCATCACACATGCCACTATTGACCTAGATTAAAAAATCATGATAAGTTTCTCTGCAATTTTTTTTTTTTTTGTAGACAAATTCATGTTACCTATTTGCTTCCAAATCTAGTGCAATTTTAAACCTTTCTTGGAAATTCCGTGCAAAACGATATACTAATCAGTTCAATATTTTATTATATATGGCGATATCTTAGGAATGTAGGACATATTGAACTGGCCAGACGTCTTGGGATCATGTGCCAAATTTCTATGACAAATCTGACATGTTACGGCATGATTTTTAGTCATAAAAGTGATCCTGATTTAGCTTTTGTTGCGGGGACTCGTACTGTTCTTCCGTCTGTGGACTCTTTATGCCACATTAGACCTTCTCCACTGTGATAGGCGGGAACCATGCTTTCGTCTCCCATAATGTCAAACCCTACATACTACCTAGTCATTCACGGATTTATTGCCTAACCCTAAACACGCAATGACCTCCTCCACTGTGATGGCGGGAACAATGTTTTCGTTGTTTCAGTTGGCTTCGCATAATGTGAAACCCTAGATACTAGGTACCTCACCCTAAACACTCAATGACCTCACCACACACTTTTCCTAGGATTTATTTTCTGTGTTTGAAAAGGACTGTTTACAGCCGTCCACCAACAAGGCAAAGCTACTTCTCCAGAAAATGGGCCCTACACTCAGGGAAAAGTTCTTTGTATGGATCTGATTATTTTGTATTCTACCTCCATCGTATTTTGATTAAAATGGTACACAGTCAAATCCATAAGCCTATGTATATTGTAAAGTGTCTTTATTTTTGTTATCGTTATGATATTTTCTTATATTTATTATTGTTTTAGTATTTATTTAATTTGATTTCTTTGTAAGAAGGCTCTTTTAATTTAATGTTTATTTTGTAGTTAGCATGTTATTTTTGAAAATTAGATTGATTTAATTTTTAAGATTATTTTAGTTTCAATAGAATTGTGTGTACAATTATATATTTTGAATTTAATTTTATATATGATTCGTGTCATTTTTCAAATTCTAAGATTTGGTTGTCTTTTAACTTGTTCGTCAAATTTTCAATCAACTTGTTAACAAATACTTAGAATTGCAAATGTAATTCTATCTAAATTCATAAGATACAAAAACTTGAACTGTCTATCACATTCAAAAGCTCAAATTTAATATTTAGTCAACATCAATCGATAAAAAATTATATTACATACTCAATTATTTGTATATATCTACATCAAATATGCATCGATTATTTATTACACTTAAATTTATGACAGTGGAACTTTAACAAACATTAGTATTTAATTTATTTTCCCTGATCTACATAACAGCTAGTTTTCTTGGCATTTCATTCTATACAGTCATAAAGCAATCAAATTTATTACCTTCAAATTATCGTAAAGCCCTGGTCTGTGATCATGGTGGATGAATTATAGAACATGATGAATTAGATTCTGGTTGAATTACCCGCTTCAGCATCGCCTCCCACAGATCTATCTTATCTCCTACTTTCCTAGGTTCATAAATTACAATTTTAGGTAATCACTTATTTCTTACGACTCTGATCTGCTAGCTTTACTCTTAGTTAACTTCTATAAGTTTTTGTTCTGCTGCTTAATTCAGATGGAACAGAAGGCACAGGAGATTGTTTATCCTTGTGCAGGGTGTAGGATTCAACGAAGAAAATGTGGAAATAATTGCGTGCTTGCTCCCTATTTCCCACCAAATGATCCTCACAAGTTTTTACTTGTACACAAATTATTTGGAACAGGCAGGATTGTCAAAATCCTAAAGGTATGAAACAAATGCTTTCTAAGATTTTATAAATCGTTGGCCTTTGTTTATGTTGTTTTGTTATTGCAGAATATTCCAGGTGAGAAAAGAGCAGATGCAGTAAACAGCTTGGTATATGAAGCAAGTGAAAGAATGAATGATCCAATCTACGGCTGCGCTGGTGCAGTTCGTCGACTGCAAAACCAAATATTATACCTGCGATCTCAACTGGCAACCACACAAGCAGAGCTCCTCAATGCACAGGCTAATCTTTTGTCTCTCGCGTCTGGATCTTATAATACAGGCGAAGCAGGAACTACATTGGGTTTCACCCACGATGTGGTACAACATAAGAATAACTTCAATCTTTTGCAAGATGATCAAGATCTGTTTCGATGGTAAGTCGTGACCTCCTGTTTTCAGGAAGATGATCATATCATTTCAACAATCACCCGTAATATTCATCTGTAATAGAGAGTAATAGTAGTTAATGTTGAAATTGTATGCTATGTTTCAGACTAATGCCTTGATTTGTATCAAACAATCTTGTTGAGAACAGATTGTTGCTATGAATGTAAACATATCTATATTAGTAACAACATTATCTATAAACATATTTAGAATGTTGTTATGAATGTAAGCATATTTATATTAGTAAAGAATGCTTTTAGAAAATGTTGTTGTTATATTTATTTTTTATAAAGTGTATACATTTCAATTTTCTTACAACTAGATAAATATATTTTAGATTATTTTACATCATGAAATGTTTTCATAAATTAGTGAATTCTGAAATATTTGTTCTATTTAAAAATTATAAGTAATAATTTAATAACTTTCACAATAAGAAAAAGTATTCTCATAAAATGGATATACATATATGTAAGCAATTATACAATAGAAGATGAACATATCTTTTGTCAATTTTTTGGTAAATATATCTAAGACCTGCTAATTTGATCTACAAAATCTGAAATTAATTTTTTTGTCACTAAGCTCTCTAATGAAATGATTTAATATAATTGTGTTTTCTTCCACCATGAAAATTGAATTCTCTCACAATGCTAAGGCTGCATTTTTATCATAAAATATTTTTGTTGTAAATTCTTTTACTTGATTCAATTCACCCTAAACTCTTCTACGCCATACTATTTGACAAGTAGTTGATGTGGCTGCAAAATATTCCACTTCATAATTAAAAGAGATACAATAGATTATTTTTTAGAAGATCAAGAGATTGCACCTAATCAAAGATAAAATATGGATTTAAAGTTACTTCTTTTATCATCATAATTTCTATCCTAATCACTATCAATATATCCAACAAGTTCAAGCTTATTTTTTGTTGCATAAAAATATCTATGATCTTTAGTTTCATTCAAAATCCTAAAATATATTTCCTGCTTATAAGTGAATGTATTTTGGTGCCCCTATAAATCTTGAAATCAAACTAATTGTATACATTAAGTTTGACCTAGTGGTCATTAGGTACATCAAACTCCCAACCAACCTTTGTAGTGAGCAGAATCAACATTATTTATATTATCATTCTTTAACAACTTCTAACTTGTGGAAAAAAGTGTGCAAGTTGATTTTTTGTTCTTGTTTTAAATCTCTTAAAAATATTTATGACATATTTACTTTGTGAAATAAAAATCATTCTTTTGACAAATTTTAATTCTTAGAAAATATTTCATCAAACCTAAATCACTCATCTCAAACTCTCCTTTCAATGAACTATTATAAATTCATTAGTTAACATATTGTTATTCCCTACATAATCAAATCTTCAACATACAAATAAGCTATCAATATTTCTCCTTATTTACATACCAATATTGATGGTAGGATTACTTGAACACTTAGAGAACCTATTTTTCAAAACATAAAAAATCAATATAGTTATATACTATGCCCTATATATTTGTTGGAGCGCACATAACACTTTCTTCACTTTATACAATTATTCTTCTTGTCCTTCCAATTCATAACTTGGTGCTTGATCAATGTAAATATTTTCTTTTGAAACTCAAATAAGAAACTTAACATCTATTTGATAGACCTTACTTTTTTTTGTTGAATTCTCAATTCTAGATTCTTTCTCATTATGCCAAGCCTTTCTATAGATGAATAAATTTCATTTTAATTAACATTGGGCTTCTATAAGTAACCATTTAACTAATCATGCTTTATATTGAATTTTCTCTTATACACCCATTTCACAAAAAATATTTTCCTCCCTATTGGAATATTCATAAATTCCCATGTTGAATTTTTCATAGAATAAATTTCTTCATCTATGGATTTTATATATTGGTATAGATTTGCAAATTTTAATTCGGAGGTGCAATGGATTTATTTCCTTTTTCATTCAAATAAACCATCTAGATCATATTAGATTTGATGAGGTCCTACATTTGGTGCTTAAGACACAAGCATCACTCGATGTCATGACCATGTGTTCCATGATATTTATTAAAGGACTTGGGTCATAAGAAGAAGGTAGAGGTTTGATAGCGTCCACCAAATAGATAGGTGGAAGCTAAACCAAGTTATTGTTAAGGAATTGGAGCATAATGGAATAAAGAGATTCAAAAAATTGGGAGAGTTGTTGATTCTTTGGTTTAAATTGATAGGGGCTCGCAGAAGAAGATGTTATAGTTGCAACCTATGATTGAATACTATTGGAAGAAGGAGAATTAATTTTGATGAAGTTTTTATTTTGTTTCATTAATGATTGATAATTTGGAGTAGCAATATCAGACTGACCAATGAGAGTAGGTGAGGAAAGTCCCTCAAATATGCTCATTGACAATCGATAATCATGAAAAGCTATGTAAATATGAGGGAATGATGGATATAGTATAAAAAATATTTTATCTTGAATGTAAAGCTATAGATTTCCAATAAAAACCCATTGCACATTAGCATCCAAAAGGGAATATAGGATTTTAGAGAAGAGGGCTTGATAGCACTCTATAAAGTCAGTCACATTTTCCTTCACTCCTTGCTTACAATGAACCAAATTAGTCAATGTGACTTGAGTTCTAATATTGGATTGGAAATGTTGGACTAATTGATTGAAAAGTTGTTGAAAATAATGAATTGAGTTGTTAGGAAATGAACAAAACCAAATTATCCAAGGCCATTTCTTTTATTGAATGAGGAAAGAGCTTGGATATCATAGCATCCTCAAAGAGAAAATAACTGCTTAATGTAGTAAAGGCTGACACATGGTTATTAGGGTCTCCTTTTCCATTGTACTTCTCAAAATGAGGTTTTTTAATGTTTTATTGTATCAGAGTTTTTAGTATTGCAAACAACAATGGGCTACGAGTGAACTAGGATGGAGAATTATATTACAATTATTTTTTATTCATAATCGATATTTTTATGATAAAGAGCTCATATTTTTCAAGAGTTGGTTAATAACAAGATCACTAGGTGAGATCATTTTAGAATGGGTAGAATATGAAGGACTAGGGCTAGTGATAGGTGGATTGGTATTGTGGTTAGTGAATTGTGAATTATGTTAGCTAACCACATGTTGGGAAGCAATTGGATTAATATTTTTAGAAGTAAATGGGAGGTTAGAGGAAGGTGGGACAAAGCCATATTGGTTTATAGGATTCTCACATGTAACCCCAAAACTACTACTAACACTATTACAAGACTATGTAGTAGTAGTTATAATTAAAGAATTGAATGTTAGAATAGGAGATGTCAATGTGGGCATCGAGACTTGCATCCCTATTTTGTTTTGAAGGGATGTATTATTGAAAATCTCCACACAAATAGCCAACACCATAAATTTTGAATCCACTATGTGATCTAGACCATGTAGAACTTCTACACCTTGTGAATCATTAACTAACAATCTCATAACATTCTCTATGATAGGTATAACCTCTCTAGCCAAGTGTTTTGTACTCAAGAATTTTTTTATACTAGCCAATTTTGTGTCTAGTTTCTAAATTCAACCCTCAAGAACAAAGGCCACAAAGTTGTCAAGCCCAATAAAATCATAAGGGGGTAGTGATTAAGAGGTCATTGGAAAATTAGGAATGGGATCAAAAGGTAATGGGATCAAGAGGTTATGGTGTTCCAGAAGTTCCTTGGGTGAAAGAGCTAACAAAGTTAGGCTCAACACCAAAGTTATTCAAAGCATAGGAAGTCATGATTTGATAACTTCTTCTCATAGGAATGCCAGATTGAGAACATCAAGTCATGAAACTCAAAAATAAAGTATAAGTTTCTGGACACATAAATGTTCCCAAGAATTGAAAGATAGAAGAAAGTAATGATAAGTTGGATATGTTGATGATATGTTAGAAGAATAGATGGTATTTTAGGTTTACATTTTGTAATAAAAGAAGAGAAAATGAATTGAAATACTTTGTTATCTAAATTAAGCATACAATATTTTTAAATGGTAAATAAGATATTCAATAATCTAATAAATTAACCAAGTAACTAGATAAAACAATATATGCAATTAAAATAAGAAGATATATAAATTCAAGCTAAGCCAATTTCACCAAAATGTTTGGTTGGAAAGTGAAAGAGCGGATCTACCCCAAATGACTTAAACTAGATCAATATTTCTACATAAAATATTGGGACACAAATCAACCAAGGGGTTGTGCTTTGTTTTTATCCTCAAGGGAGAGCCAAGCAAGTTTGGTTGATGGCTTTGGTCCTTTTTATTGTAGAGTGTAAGGATTGATAAGATGATGTAATGAACTAGATGAATTATGATCAAACTAACCAAATACAACATAATGTAGATGCTACAAAATGAGTTGATAGAGACAAAGAATATATATTTAAACATAAGATATATCTAGAATAACATGGTGTTGAAATATAGAGCTAATTGTGTAAGACACCAGCATACCATGCAAGTGTCTGAAAGATGCCAAAAATAAAGGTTTTGTAGTCTATATACGAACTTGACACTGTTTGAACACTTGCGATAGTGAAAATTGCAAGTCAATGTGCAAATATTCATGTGTAATCCGAATTACCTAATCTCCTCATGATAAATGATGAAAGATGAGAGATAGGGTTTAGGGATCAAAAGAACCAAGATTCCAAATCCTCCTTACAAAGCTGCAACTTGAAAAACCTACAAAATAGATAGGGGAAAGGGTTGTGTTGTATAGGGTATTTCCTTGGTCAAAACCCATGTTGATGTTCCCACCTCCACAAAAAAAATGATGATAAATGATAAAGAGTGTGTGCTCTCAGGGGAGGAGAGGAAAAATAATAATAATGATGATCTAGTGACAACACAATGATAGATTTACCACTCAAATTTGAAACCCTTATTGGGATGATACAAGTATACCAATCTCACACAAGGAGGATGAAGTGTCTAGGCATAAATTTCTCTACACAGGCCTGATATATAAGGAATAAACCAATTTTTCCTAAAAGATGACAAAACATGCACATTACAAATAGAATTAGGCACATACACCAAAGTGGGTGCCAAACCTAGCATGAAATTATAAGTTGCAAAAATTTATGATGTTACACAATGATATTATTAAAATTATATAGATTTAATAAGTCTATACTTCGGTATGAATTTAATAATTCCTTTATTTATTATTTTTCTAAGGAATTAGAATGAATAGCTTCAAGATAGAATTTATGAAGATTCTTAACATAATCCCAAAGGGTCTTTTAATATTCATAAGGAAAACTGTCACGAGCATGGGGTTTCTCACTAACCATAGTAAAAATATTCTCATAGAGATGAGAGGTTGATGGAAATTAGTCACAAAATGTTTGTTGAGAAGAAGAGGGCCAATAAGGAACAACCTTGAAGCACTCTTGTAAAATCCACTTATATTCAAGATAATTATCTTGAGCTTTGAATAACTATTCAAAGTACCAAACAAAGTCCTAAAGAATATGAGAGATATTTTTGTGAAACCAATTTCCATCCTTAATTTTTTTATACATTGGGAGTTGTGTCAAGAATAAAGAGCTTGAAAAAATTATTAGAGGTTCTATTATCCACCTTAATATAATGCAATTGATCTTTAATTTGGGCACCTCTATCTAAATGATTATCAAAATATTGCTTCTTATGGTGAATCTCAACTATCAAAAGCTACAAATTAGGAGAAAAGGGGTTGGCTTTAAGAATGGTAGTGGCTTAGAAGATCTTTAAGCTTGTGGCCACATATGCATAATTACAATAAAACTAAGCCAAGAAATGGCTATAGATTCAAAGGAAGTAGGAGGTGTGTTTGATATCCCCATTCCACCAATTCATTTAACCTATCTACTAAGAAGGCCCAAGGTTCAAGTTCCACACTTAATGGGTGTGGGTTAATGTGGGTTGATGAATTAATAAAGGGGTGTCAAGAAAAATAAAATCTTTCTAGTATTGGGATGAGCAATTTTTCACTCAATATAAAACTAGATGGAACAATGATTGGAAAGATTAAAATATAGAAAATATTCAATTGAAAGAGGAAAATAGTTTAAAAAAATAAAATTTATTAAGTAAAAATCATAGCACAATCAATATGTTTGTACACTCTATCAGACCTAACCTAAAAATTATTCTGCATAAACTAATATGAATAAGTATGATTGTGTCTTGTATTTGGATTGAAAAGGACCAATTTATTACACATGAAATACCAAGCTTCCCTCTTGCTATTTGTCTAATGCATGGGAATAGATACCTCTTTATCATAAACCATCTCAACCATATTAACATCTTCACACAAAACCTAAGTGGAAGTAGAAAATAAATAAAAAATTCAACATCAAAAAAAGGATCTTTCAACATCATTGGAAGCACAAAAATTAACTTAACACACAAAAAAATATTTTTAATATTGAAGAGAGTCCAACTCACCTAGTTGATGTGGTCATGTCCATGATAAATCAAATTTATGTGCTACTTAAGAGAGGGAAAAGTGATAACCCCTCCACAACATACATCATGATTTTTAAAGAAAAATATAGCTAGCAAAATAACACAACAGGAAATAGAAAGAAAAAAACCAATAATCTTAAACTCCTATAGACAAAGGATATTCAAAGATACAAATATTTGACAAGAAATTCTCACAAAATAATTATTTTAGAGCTAAGTAAGGCCTTGAATGACCCAAGAGATGAAATTCATTAGCGAGAATGAACCGGCATAACATCATTATGCAACTCATCAAGAGTGGAATAATAATTTTGTAGGAATTCATCTGGATAGAAACTTCCCAAATGAATGTTGGGATTTTCCAACCTTCTTTTCTCTAATATGATTTTTATTTCCTCTGATACCCTAGTATATTATGAGACCAACATAAATACCATTAAGAAGGAAGGAGAACAACCAATAGTCTTCAATTGAAAAGATACAATAGATGTTGGTTGAGGAATTCTAAATTTTTTAGGTTGAGTTCAATGACTTGTCAAGGGCATAGAAAGATATTAAAATAGAAATATTATAGAAGATTAAAACCCTACCAACATTCAAAACATGTTATTGATAGTAAATTCTAAATATTCAAGAGATATAATTACCAAAATTTAGGGAGAAAATATACCTACACTAGATAATGAAGTATTTAGAATCAACCTCCTAGGTCACTTTATAAAATTATCTATGATACGATTGATTCCATGGTAGTGCTTTCAATAATATTCATTTCAACACTTTACACAATTTTTAACCAACACTCATTTTAAACCTTTTATTTTTAAAATATATCATACCTTGTGTGGGTGATATGATAACTAGTATTTGAAGAGACAAGCCTTAATTTGATGGCTATATATGTATATCTAGATATTTTTGTCATAAATATAAATAAATTATATAGATATTATATCATATAAAAGGAGAAATTTAAAAAGTGACAAATTTTATATAAAATTATTATAATTATTATATGATTTATTTAAAATAAAATATTTTTTACTATTTGAAAGATAATTAAATAATAATTTTAAACAATTGATGTGTTGCACCTAATTCTTATGGTAAGATGTGCAATACACTAATTGATTTAAAGTACTTTTTTTAGAATAATTAATTTGCTAATACTACTAATTATATAATGGAATTTTATTAAATGATTTGACATATTAGAGATAAAATTATTGAGTTTTGCTTTCAAATGATGTTTAAAAATTAAAATAAAAGAATTAAATTCAATAAAAGTTAGAACTTGTTGCAAATGTTAATCAAAGAGAGACAATGCCAAATGAGAATTAAAGCTCTAAATATGGTACAATTTATTGATTACAATTGAACACAAATGTATTTAACTTTGAATTGATGAAAGATGTTAGAATTTACAAATATAATAGTTCTTTAGTAATGTATGAAGCAAATAGATATCAAATAGATAAATAAAATATAATTATTCATTATTCTTTATTAAAAATTGTGAACTTCTTATTGTTAAATTTTTAAAAAATAAACGAGTAGATGTAAATTTTATTTATTTTATTATTAATTAATTTAATCATAATCTCTTTTATTTTTTATATTGTACCTTTTCAATAAATTAAAATTGACTCAAATATGATAGTTCTTTTTGCATCCATTGGCCAACAACCCTTTAAATAAAAAATAATCTCATTTATCAAATATGATAATAAATAGAATTAAAAAAAATGATGTGAACATACATTTACACTATTAACCTTTTTATAGTCAAACTAAAAAAATTTAAAGATTCCATAGCTTACATCACACTAATAATTTACTATTCACAACTATAATCTAATATAATGATAGATAAATAAATTTTTATATTTAAAAAAAATTGAGAAAAATATACATTAGAAAAATTGGTCAAACTATTTAAATTCTAGCATCTCATTGGTTCATTTATTACCAAGTAATAAAACCTAATAGATGCAATATTATTCCCACCTTTGACAAGAACTAATAATCAAACTCATGAAATTTCCATAGTCCATAATGATTCAGCTAGTATTTTTTTGGATTTGATTGTGTATATTTTTGTTACCAATGTTTTGGATCAAACACCTTGATCCATCATTAACATATGAATGCAAGAGAAGAGAATTGAGAGGATGTTAGCAGACCAAGATGAATAAATAGATGGAGGGAATTGTGGCACAAGGAATTTGGCACATGAACTTAGAAGATAGAAAGGGTAAGCCTAGGGTGGAAAGAAAGAAAAGAAGAATGGTAGCGGATAATTTCAAACTATGAGAATGGGTTAAATGGGTTAGAAGCCAACACATATACAAGAGAGCTATCAAAAATTAAAATAGGCAGAGAGAAAACAATAGTAATTAAAACAAGATAAAAAGGATAAAAATGGGCAAAGAAACAGAATCCAAACTCCAAAAGAGGGAATTAATGAAAAAATGGAAAAGAAAGGATAAATAAGAATATATGTATATATATGTAAAAACATGTATTTATATAGGTATGAAAGAGTAAATATATTATTTTAAGAGATATACTAATAATAGCTAATAAAATTATTAAAATATTTAAGAATGAAATAGAAGAAAAATATTAATATTTATGAAAACTATAACCTAAATGGGAATAAAGAAAAAATAAAAGTGAATCATTTACTCATGAATGAATATATATTTACAACACAAAAGAAAGGAATCAAACTCATGATAGATATATTCAAAGAGAAGACAATAGCAATTATCCTTATATCACTTGTATATCCTTATGGAAACCTTTAACTCAAACCTATGAGTATATATAAGAATGCATGGGTCTATACTAATGCAATATGATATTAGCTAGTAACTCACTCTAAAAAAATGTTTGATAGGAAGAATTCACCATCAAATTTACATCTTACAAATGAGGAGAAGAAATTTGTCTTTCAAGAAGAAATTTGTCTCTTAACTAATTTTCAAATAAAATTATGTAAGGTGGCTCAAATGATGATATGTTTCTTGTATGTGAGAAGACGTCACATCTCAACTAACTTTCAAATAAAATTGTGTAAACTAGTTCAAATAATAACATTTATCTTGATATTGAAATTTAGAATTGGGTAAATATACCATGATTCCTTTCTTATTATCAGTAGTTGCCTTTTGTAAAAATGTCAATAATGAAAATAATATTTGCCCTTATTAACCAATTAAATGTTTGAATTTTTCAAACTTCAAAAATATTTCTTTTGTAAAGTCAATATACAATTTTTTTAATAATTTAATCAATTAAATGTTTGAATTTTTCATACTAAAATAAATATTTATCTTTCTAAATGTCAACGTACAAGTTTTTTGTATGGGGTGCCTACCCCTGTCAATGTCAATTAACAAAAGTGTATACTTTTCAACTACTCGCTGGACTATAAATTGCAAATTGATACCTCCTATGCTTTAGCCAATCGAACTAGACCTTGCACCAACTTTATATTATTACTATTATTACCATAAGAAGATAAATATTACCCACTCAACACTTGTTAGCTATCGTATATACACAAAGTATGATAACTCTTTGAAGGGTAGCTAACATAAAGTATGATAAATTTTAAAGTGAGTAAAATCTAGATAATAGAATGGGTACATGTCTAAATTTAGAATGGGGTCCACGTCCAACTTCAACTCACCAAGATTCGTTTATTGTCAACACACGAGGAGTGATGTAGTACGTATATTACGAGCAAAGCCCACATAGAAAGCAACTAAGTAGATATAATATAATAAAAACTCTTCAAAAGTGAACTTTTGGAGCATTACAGTTGGAGAAAACGTGTTTGAGCTTATCTAGCCTACAGTCTTCTATAATATAAAGAACTTTCCGAGTGAGGTTCACTATTTAAAAATAAGATTCGTCTATTTATTCATTAAGCATGATCTAAACGCTTATTATTTCAGTTCAATATTTGTAACAATTATAATAAATCGGTGGATTAATATCTTTGCAATTCTAATGTGGAGGTAGCTTAAATATGTGAGAATGGTATAATTGTTTATATATTAATAAATCGAAGAGTCGAGGTTGAGCATGAATGAGTCATTTTTGTAAAGAGATTGTCACAAGGTAAGATTATTAAATGGATGTAATTATACAATATTGTCTTAGATTTTTTGTCCTATTTTTCTTATGACGAGTGTTAGATGAATTGTAATTTTATAGGTAGGAAAAACGAACTAGGAGATCAAGGTTTGGATTCTTGAATCAATTTGGGGTATAGATAAAGGATATGTTTTTTGCACCTTTAGAACCATGGAATACACACAAGCAATACTTCAATATACCTCATGGGTGACTTGTTGTCAAGTCAACTACATGCAAGTATGATATTTTGAGTTCCATTATCAAAGACCATGTAAATCAAAATACTTAATGTGGGATGAATTACTTTTCCTAAACCTTGCTTCTTGTCCGTTCTTTACAGATATAGTGGTTCCACTAGGCAAAATTATTTGGTGTAATAAAAACACATTTACAAGTTTGCTAGTATGAGAGTACACCCTCATGCTTGCATTGAAATAAACTTATCAAAGCTTCTTCTAGAGTCCATTTTTGTATTTGATCCCTAGTTTATATAAAATCAATCACTTTCCTATTTCACTAAACTAAATTTTCTTACTTTTATTTTAGATAGGATGGTCACCTTATAAGTGATTGTCATATGTGAATGTTATATCATTCCATCACTACTACACCTAAAACTCAACATGTATATGAAGATATCTCTTCTCCTAAACCTCCTGACTCCCCACTTTCCTCAACCTCCTCCATCAACTAATTCTCTTACAACTTCCATGCCTCAATCTTCCAACCCTCATTCTTAAACATCCATAGCCTATCAAGATTCACAGTCATCACCCTCTCCTTCATCTACCTCACTCTTAGTTACTTCCCCCTCTAATTCATCCTCATATTGTAATATCATGGTCGAAGATGGTTGGCATAAGATGAACATACACAAGAAGATACTTCTCAATATAATTCATCAATATAAAATAGGAGATCACTATTCCCAAGTCCTCACTCAAGATCACCTTTGGCTGACAAGTTGATGGCTCTATCTTCCCATAACTTCAATTCCTTAACCTTCATTCCTAGCTCCCAATTAATTGTAAAATAATGAAACTAAATGTGAGGGTTTTTTTTTAAATCCTCTTTACATGTCATTAAGTTTTCCAAATACTAAAATTTCATGGCCTTAATGTCCTCTTCCTAGAAGAAGTGAAAATTAGTGGTTTTCGCTTAAAACTTGCTCAATAGATAATTTGGAAAGAAGCACACTTCTTCACTCAAATCATGAAGAAAAAAGCAGATGGTAAGTTTTGGGTATCAACTCGTAGCTATCTAAACACCTAAAATATGGTTTTATGAAACAATTTTTTTTAGAATTGTGAAAAATGAGCCACAAAATCAAACAATGAACAAAGACACAGGTTCCATGCAAGAGATATGTAAACAAAGATATTTTATATTCCTCAACAAAAAAAAGCTACAAAAGAACCTCAAGAATCTTCAAGGAAAACAAAAGTCCTCAAAGGTTGAGAGTTTGAGAGAAGAGGTGTAAATCTCAAGAGAGATAATATAATGAGGGTTGAGTGCTATATAGGAGCAACCCTAAATGAGAAAGGTATTAGATCATGACAAGTGTCAACATCACATGTGATGAGACATAATAATCTGATAATAGCTCACTTCAATTTTTGTAGGGAGATAATTTAAACCCTGTTGGAATGCCACATTTATTTGAAAATGGGACATGTGATAGCACTAAAAATGACACACACCTAAACATTCCTCAACATCTAGTTGTTGGTATTATCTTGTAATGATGGCATCGTATGGTGGATGGGGCATAATGTTATCACGTCTAAGACATGTGTTTTTGGTTTTAAAACAATATGTGGGTTGCAGGTATTATAACACCCACTATTTTCCAAACTGTAATTTTATTCACAATATGAATGTCTCAAGAAAACCATTTGTTATTTGGAGAGCATGAATGTAATCAAAGGTACCTTCAAAATTTACCACAACTGTTAGTTACAGTAAAAAATACATTTCATTTTCTTCATATCATCGAAAAATAAAATGCACAGTATATTTGTAGGTTGGAAAAAATATTGGATTGTGAGTAGATGGTTTATGAAACTTGCAACCCACACATGCATCATATTATGTTATTGTGTCTAAAACATGCACTTTTATAGGGAGAATAATTTTAAAACATGCTAATTTTAAAATTTGATGGTGTGCCACATTTTTTCAACGATAGGACAAGTGAAAACACTTGAAACAACACATGCCTAAATGTTCGTCAATATCTGTCTATCAGTATTATTCATAATTATGCCATTGTGTGGTAGATGGGGCAATATGTTATCATGTCTAAGACATGCATTTTTGTAGGGAGATTAGCTTCTACCTCTTTTCCATACATGTTTATGTAATTAAAAAATTAATTATGGATAAATTAGTTGTTAGGAGAATCACTCGTAAAGTAGTAGCAACTCAAACTTAAAACTACAACTCATGAGGCATGTCACATCATTATGATTCAAATTTTGACTATCGTATGTTGTGGATTTGATATAGATTTAATTAATGTGGCATGACATGATATACAGGTATTGAACCTTATGAAAGTGACGAAACCATTTTTATCACTTTACCTTCCATTTTAATAGACTTTTTGTTGTCCTACTCTTTTACCTCTCTACACTTTCCACCTCTTTCTATGTTGTCTTTGTATTTTCCCTTATTCCTCTCATTCACTTTTATTTATGACTCAAACAAAGTGCATAGGGGACAAAGAAAATTAGAAGCTACAAATGAAAGTGAGAAGAATGGTGTCATCACCTTCAAAAGCTCAGATAACCATATGCCACGCTAAGTCACATTAATTCAATTTCACATCATATCAATCCACAAATCATATCAAATCTATAGTGTATGATAGTGAAAATTTGAATCATAATGAATGTAAAATGGTGCATTTGATTTAGATTTAGATTTTTCCTAGGTTTTATCCATTGACTTTAAGATCTACTTAAAGCATGCCTAGACTCTCATTTTTTTATTTTCTTATTTTTTTTATATTGAGACTTGACTTAGCACCATCTAGGTGCTTACAACATGGCATTGCCATTAAGCCAACCGTCCATCAATTGAATCTCATTATTAGTTTGGTAAGATTAGACATTAGAAAGTATGATAGATCAAAATATAGTTTTAGGTTAGAATACTATTCTTTGGGCTTGTTTGGGTTGTAGCTTGAAATGTATATGCATCTTCCAATATGTATTCATGGTGAATGGTGCTATTTGATAAAATAGAACCCCATCTATACATTTATACATTTGCATTTCATGAAAAATTTTGCATATAAGTAAAGGTAGTCTTCAAGACACATTGTGTTTCACAACCTACACTACACAATGTCCACCACTATCAACAAGTTTATTCAATATTGCCATTAATAACAAGAAATTGGTGTTCTTACTATTTCTAATGCACACCTGCATATATGGACTTGAAAACCACAAGGGCTTGGGTATGTTGTGATGTGGAGGTTGATAAAAAAATTGTGTTATGAAGTATGCAATTTCCTATATCAGGTAGCCTCTGCAGGTTTAACTGTCTACCGTGAAGCTTGGCCTATGCATTAATTGTAGTTGAAAAATGACAAGTTTTCAAACCTCCTATATGCATGAAGACATTCATAACTCAACAAGTAACAACCAAAATGGTTAGTCACCCCTCAGCTCAATTTAGTTAGTTTTCCTAATTTGAGATGGTTCTTCAAAAACCGTAAATTCAAATGAATGCCAACTATTTGCAACATTTCATATCAAATTAAAACCCCTTTTCGCATGGAAAACCCTTGGAAACCCGTCAATGAAAACCCACTAATTTGCAACAAATACTTGTTCAAAGCATCACAATCCCTAGGCAAGCAAAATGGCAAAATAGGATATATTTTTGATAGATATACATACCTGCTAGCTAGCTACCTGTGTATGTCACATGGACCTTGTAGGGAGATTGACCACTCTGCTTCGACCTCTGAACACTTGCAACTCCCTTCTGAGCTCCCCACCTGTAGAAATTGAGAAAGCCAACTTCACAGACCCCGAAGATCACCTGCATGCAAATAACCTGTCACAAAAAGGAACAAATGGAGACACAAAAGCAAGGGTGCTCTGCAAGCTTCAAGAGATATTGCATTGATTGAATTGATAAAATAATTACAAAGATCAATCCTTAAAAAGAGATCATGCAAAACCTAAAAGTAACCCTAATAGGTAGACATTTAATAATTAATATAATTATTAAATATCACAATATGCAAACTAAAGTGAAATCTTAAGAGAGGAATAAAGGTAACTTAATTAACATAATTAAGCTAAAACCTTTACTCTAACACCTCCCCTTAAGATGAACAAGAGTGCAACTACAAACATGTGCAAGAAAGAAAAGGTAACTACAATGCATGAAAGCAAACAAGGGTCTCGACAACTAGGCTTGATAAGGTACCCAAATACAACTAAATCTCTGTAAAGTGGAGAAATAGAGAAAACCTCATGGGAAAAACTCTACTCCAAAAAGAGATGAAAGACATTAAGAACATCACTGAAGTAGAAGAAGCTGCAAACAAACGTCAAAAGATGACTGCTATGGTGCTGAAGAACCTCCTTTGAAGATAGGATGATCAAGATCAAGAAGACAACAATTTGTATGAGTGCCCCAAATGACACTACTTGAATCAGATGGCAAACAAAGGCAAACACTTGGAATGAAGATATAGATGGCACAAGTACCAATATTCTGAAGAACACTAATCAACTGAGAATGGAAGATTCCTTCCAAGGAAAAACTAAGGAAGCATTAGCATGAATAATATAATACCCCCCATAATGCTCACTGGTAGAACCTGACAGATCCAATGAAATGTTGTGTAACACTCTGTAGTGCATGGAAGAGAAGAAACATCTGAAAGTGCACAAGAAAGCACCTGCAACTAAAAAAGTGGTGTGCAAAACAAAGCACACATACATGAGGCTGAAATCATATGGATCCACTATTGTCGTGGAGGGACACTCACCGAACAAAGGTGTGATGGAAAAAAAAAAGGCACTACACAACCCCCCCATGGCACTTTATAATACAGTGTGAGTACAAAATATGGCACAACGTTATGTGCAAAATCCCCAAAATAGATCTACAATAGTGTGGCACTTTATCTCAGTGCATTTACATAGAAAAGATTGCTTACAAAAGATGCTCAAAATTCCCACAAAGGATAGGCAACTAGAAATAGATGAAAAACAGCCAAAAATGAAGTATCCCATGCAAACGAGAAGTTCCCAAGAGCTAATATGTCGAAGTAATTCACCAAAGTGTGAAAACAAAAAAATATGAATAAAATATACCTGGCATGAAATCTGGAAAAATTGCATGGATGGAACTAAAGATCTCTGAAATACGGTTCCAACGCCACTGAGATCGCAAAAAATGGAGAAACTGGTCAAAAGTTACAAGCTCGGGACTGAAAACAACTCCTTTGACTTCAAATGGCTGTAGAATACACCAACAAAAAAATGAAGTGATGAGACCCACACCACTAGAAAGTTGACAGAATCAACTTTCCAACGATATCTCGTTTGCCAAAAAACAATATCGTATGCCCAAGTTACGGCCTCTGGAAGAAAACAACTACAAAGGGGGAAAAATACAATGCTGGATTAAATTTGATGGTCAAACGGCTGTTGTAGCAAAAATATAGATCTAAATTTGATGGCCAAATGGCCGTCGACGCACATGCATAACTAGGCTTATTAAAGAAATTGTTTTTTTTTTTTTAATTTACAATGTTAATTTTTTGTTAAAAAAAAATTAATAAAAAAAAGAGGCAGACGGTGGCCCCTTGGGCCCTGCCCCCTGCAGTAGTTGATACCGCATAATTGAGAAAGCCAACTTCACAGACCCCGAAGATCACCTGCATGCAAATAACTTGTCACAGAAAGGAACAGATGGAGACAAAAAAGAAAGGGCACTCTGCAAGTTTCAAGAGAGATTGCATTGACTGAATTGATAAAATAATTACAAAGATCAATCCTTAAAAGGAGATCATGCAAAACCTAAAAGTAACCCTAATAGGTAGACATTTAATAATTAATTTATAATTATTAAATGTCACAATATGCAAACTAAAGTGAAATCTTAAGAGAGGAATAAAGGTAACTTAATTAACATAATTAAGTTAAAACCTTTACTCTAACACCACCAACCTTCAAAATGCGAATGTCAAAAATAGCAACGTTATGAACTATTTCAATTGCAGAAAATAAATGCAGGTTAGATTTTTGTGAGCTATTTCTCCATGTTTCCTCAAATAGTTTTTGCGTGTACATTCAAAACACAAATTTTAAAAACCTTCAACAAAAAGGCACATAAACAACTCTGCATTTCAAATGAATACCCATTCATTTTTTCAGAGTGCTTAGGCAGAATGGAAAAATGACATTTTTTTGGCAGATATACATACATGCTAGCTAGTTGCCCATGCCTGTCACATGTGTTTTGGTAGGGAGATTGGATGCTTTGCTTCAAACTTCGAACACCTACAACTCACTTCCAAGCTCCCCAACAATGTTCAAAATGTGAAATGTCAAAATGGCGGCTTTTTTGGCTTTAAAACTAATATTAAATCATTCCATTTTTAAAATTCACTGACGTTCCACGTTTTTCGGCGATGCAACACATGACGACACATGTTGACACACACCTAAACGTCTGTCAGCTCCATCTGTCAGTCTTTTCGTTCATACGTTTTGTTAGGAGATTGGCATGGAGGATGGGATATTATGTTATCATGCTTATACCTCAGTGCGTTTTGTCGGAAGATTAGCTTCTCCATATAAGACATTAAGATAAGAAAAACATAATAATATTATAGTAATAAATTATACACAAAATTTTCCCATCTCTTCAAAAATACATGATAGTATTATAATGATAGATTGTACACGAAATTGTCACATCTCTTCAAAGCGAGTTTAATTTTAAATTATATATATGATTTTTATGTAATCCATAAAGATGTCTTTGTTTCCACATTTGGAGTCACTCCATTAATTTTTGGGGTGAGCTTACTGAAATGTTACCCAATAAAAGTACCTGTTACTAAATATGTTAGCTATTTGCTGCCAAATCTGCTGCAATTTTAAACCTTTCTTGGAAATTCCGTGCAAAACGATGTACCAATCAGTTCAATATTTTAGAATATATGGCGATATCTGAGGAACGTAGAACATATTGAACTGGCCAAGTATCTTGGGAATTTATGGCAGATAAATGCAGAACGTATGATGGCCGTGTCAACATTCGATTAAACTGACAAATCTGACATGTTACGGCAAGATTTCTAGTGATCCTGATTTCGCTTTTGTTGCGGGAAAATTGCATCACCTACAGGATATCCTAGCGTTTCTCGTACTGTCCTCCGTCTGTGGCCTCAAACCTTCTCCACTTTGATGGCAGGAACAATGTTTTCGTTGTTTCAATTGGACCTTTACATACCTAATGTGAAACCCTAGATACTAGACACTGACGTATTTGTTCCTAACCCTAAACACGCAATCACCTCACCGAACACTTTTCCCGGGATTTATTTTCTGTGTTTGAAAAGGACTGTTTACAGCTGTCCACCAATGACAAGGCTACTTTCTCTAAAAATGGGCCCTACTTTCATAAAGAAGTCACTTTTAACTATTTGTAGTCATTAAGATTTGATATTTCTTAATTTTTGATTGTGTTTGAGTTTTTTCATCAACGTTTTGGATGCTTTTTCCATATTTGTGATTGTTTTAGTATTTATTTGATTTAATTTCTTTGTAAGAAGGTTTTTAGTTTAATGTTTATTTTGTAGTAAATAATTTATTTTCAAAATTAGATTGATTTGGTTTTTAATATTGTTTTGGTTTGAATTGAATTGTGTGTATGATTATGTCTTTTGAATTTAATTTTGTATATGATTTCATTTCATTTGTCAAATTTTAAATTTTATTATTTTTGAAATTAACAAATTCTAAAATTTGGTTGTCTTTTAATTTGTTTGTCAATTTTTTTGAATTAAGCATCTATAATTTTCTATTTGAAGACAATCCCTAAATTATTAATATCATATAAAAAATTGTATAGAAGAAACATTTGAAAGACTAAAGAATCATTATTTCTTGTTTGTATTATTGTTACATGAACAAACACAAAAATTGAAACCGCATTCTAACCACCTTGTATGCTTTCAATATTGTCAAAACCATATGAAACTCGATTAAGATATAATGAATTAAACCATCATTCTAACCACTTGTATACTTTCAATATTGTCAAGACCATATGAAGCTCCATTAAGATATAATGAATTGAAACATCATTCTAACCGCATTCAAAATCTCATTTAATATTTAGTCAACATCAATCAAACACATCAATCAATCAAAAAAATATATTGCATATTCAATTATATGTGTATATCTACTCAAATTTACATTTATTTAAAATTAATAAAGGTGGAACTTTAAGAAACATTAGGATTTACTTTATTTTCCCTGCTCTACATAACAGCTACTTTTCTTGCCATTTTTCTCTATGCAGTCATACAGCAATCAAATTTATCACCTTCAAATTCTCGTAAAGCCCTGGTCTGTTGTCATGGCGGGTGAATTATAGAAGATGGTGAATTAGATTCTGAATCCTGATTCAATTACTCGCTTCATCATCAGCTATACAATCCATGTTCCACCGTGTCCCACAAATCTATCTCATCTCCTACTTTCCTAGGCTCGTTAACCACGTTCATAAGTTCCAATTTTAGATAATCACTTATTTCTTACGACTCTGATCTGCTAGCTTTACACTGAAAAGCTTTTATAAGTTTTTGTTTTTCTGTTTAATTCAGATGGAACAGAATGCGCAAGAGATTTCTGGGATTGTTTATCCTTGTGCAGCATGCAAGATTCAACGAAGAAAATGTGGAGACAAATGCGTGCTTGCTCCTTATTTCCCACCAAATGATCCTCACAAGTTTTTACTTGTAAACAAATTATTTGGAACAAGCAAGATTGTCAAAACCCTAAAGGTATGAAACAAATGCTTTCTAAGATTTTGTAAACCGTAAGATTGAATCTGTTGGCTTTGTTTATGTTATTTTGTTATTGCAGAGTATTCCGGCTGAGAAAAGAGCAGATGCAGTAAGCAGCTTGGTATATGAAGCACGTGAGAGAATGCATGATCCAATCTACGGCTGCGCTGGTACAGTTCGTCGACTGCAAAACCAAGTATTATACCTGTTATCTCAACTGGAGACCACACAAGCAGAGCTCCTCAATGCACAGGCTAATCTTTTGTCTCTCGCGTCTGGATCTTATAATACAGGCGAAGCAGGAACTACATTGGGTTTCACCCACCATGTGGTACAACATAACGATGACTTCAATTTTATGCTAGATGATCAACATCTGTTTCGATGGTAAGTCGTGACCTCCTGTTTTGAAGAAGATGATCATATCATTTCAACAATCACCTGTAATATTCATATGTAATAGAGTGTGATAGTAGTAAATGCTGAAACTGTGTGATATGTTTCAGACTAATGCCTTGATTTGTAACAATCCTTTGTTTTATAAGGCAATCTTGTTGAGAACAGATTGTTGTTATGAATGTAAACATGTAAACATATTTATATTAGTATGAACGCTTTTAGAAAATGTTGTTATTGGTTTTTATTTTTATATTTATTTTATACAAAGTGTATAAATTTCAAAAAAAATTCAACAAGATAAATATATTTTAGATTATTTTACATTATGAAATGTTTTTATAAATTAGTGAATTTTGAAATGATTGTTATATTTAAAAATTATAAATAATAATTACTAATTTTTACATTAAGGAAAAGTATTCTCATAAAATGGATATACATATATGTAGGCAATTATATAACAGAAGACATGAACATATCTTTTGTTAGTTTTAAAAAAATAATAATCTAAGATTTGCTAATTTGACTTACAAAATCTGAATTTAATTTCTTTGTTGTCATTAAGCTCTCTAATGAAATGATTTAATATCATTGTGTTTGCTTTCATCATGAAAATTGAATTTTTTGATAATGCTAAGGCTGCATTATTATCACAAAATATTTTTGTTGCGTGTCCTTTTACTTGATTCAATTTACCTGAAACTCTTCTAAACCATACTATTTGACAAGTAGTTGATGTGGTTGCAAAATATTCAACTTCATCAATTAAAAGTGATACAATAGATTATTTTTTAGAAGACCAAGAGATTGCACCCAATCAAAGATAAAATATAGATTTTAAGTTATTTCTTTTATCATCATAATTTCTAGCCTAGTCACTACCAATATATTCAAGTTCGAGATAATTTTGTGTTGCATAAAAAAATCCATGATCTTTAGTTTCATTCACAAATCTCAAAAACCTTTTCCCACTTATAAGTAAATATATTTTGGTGTATCCCTGAATCTTGAAATCAAACTAATTGCATACATTAAGTTTGGCCTAGTGGTCATTAGGTATATCAAGCTTCCAACCAACCTTTGTGGTGATTAGAATCAACATAGAATCAACGTTATTTATATTATTATCCTTTAACAACTTCCAACTTGTGGAAAAAAGTGTGCATGTTAGTTTTTTCTCCTTTTAAATCTCTTTAAACTATTTACAACATATTTACTTTGTGAAAAAAGAAAATTTGAATCATTCTTTTAACATATTTTAATTCCTAGAAAATATATTGTCAAACCTATGCCATTCATCTCAAACTCTCTTTTCAATGAACTATTCTAAATTCATCATTTAACATATCATTATTCCCTACATAATCAAGTTTTCAACATACAAATAAACTATCATTATTTCTCCTTATTTACTTACTTTTGATATAGAGAGTAGGCTCACTTGAACACTTAGTTAATCTATTTTTCAAAACATAAAAACAATACAACTATATATGCCCTATTTTTTGGAGCCCACATAACACTTTCTTCACGTTATACAATTTTTATTCTTGTCCTTCCAATTCATAAATTGGTGGTTGGTCAAATTAAATCTCTTTTTTTAAACTCCATTAAGAATTATAGACTTAACATCTATTTGATAAACCTTCTTTTTTTTTTGAATTTTCAATTTTAAAATCATTTTCAATATGCTAAATCATTTCTATAGATGAATGATTTTTATTTTAATTAACAATGGGATTTTGAGTAACCATTTAACTAATCATACTTTATATTAAATTTTCTCTTATACACCCATTTCAAGCTAATTGTTTTATTCCCTATTAGAAGATCCATAAGTTACCATGTTGATTTTTTTATAACATAAATTTCTTCATCTATGGATTTTATCTATTTATTATTTTAATTGCATCTTCAAAATAAATAAGATCATATTTAAAAAATAAAGAGAAATCAACAAAATCATGACTTTCCTTTTCATTTCCTATTATCTCATATCTCTCCCTTAAGATCCTTATATTTAATAGTGTTCAAAATAGACATTTTCCTTGTATTAGGTGATCTCCTTTAAGATCCTTATATTTAATAGTGTTCAAACTAGATGATTTCCTTGTATTAGGTGTGAAATAAATGATGAAATAGAGATTCTAGTTGTGCTAGAGTTGCTCCTAGGTATAGATGGTTGATTTCTATTTTTTCATTTGAATTTTATATTTTAATGTTTGTTGATTTCTATTAAACTTGCATTTTCCTAATTATTATCATGCTTCATCTTCATAAATAAAACATCTCTTTTGATTATAGTCTATTTAATAATTGAATTGTATATCTTGTAAACCTTCAATTTCACATTTTAACTCACAAACATGCATTTTTGTTCTTTATCATCCAACTTCTTTGTTTTCTTCTATGATACATGTGCATTTACAATGCATCCAAAAACTCGTAAATGAATCACTTTTTTTTTTTTCTCCATGTCTCTTGTGGAATCACATCTAAAAGACTCTTTTTAGACACATATTTAATAATTTGACCAAACAAGCTATGACTTCAACCCAAAAAATTATTTAGAGACTAGTTTTCTTTGATCATTCTAACTTTTATGCTAAATATTTTCTTATTCTTTTTCTCTACTACACAATTATGTTGTGGTGTATGTATTGTAATAAATTACCTTTTTATTCCATTAATATTGCAATAATCATATAATTATTTTGATAAAATTTCTTCTCCCCCATGTGCTCTCAATATTTTCACATAATAACCACTTTCATTCTCTACTAAGGCTTTAAATTTTTGAAAATTACCAAATGCTTCTATTTTCTGTTTGAAAAAGATTACCTACATTTCTCTTGCTAAAATTAACAATAAAGGTAATGAAATATCAACTATTACCAATTGAAGGCATTTGCATAGGTCATTCAAATTTAAATGTACCAACTCTAGAGGTTCCCTTGCTATCACAATTCTCTAATAAAAAATGTATTTCTATGTT
Source organism: Sequoia sempervirens (assembly GCA_007258455.2). Lineage (NCBI taxonomy): Eukaryota > Viridiplantae > Streptophyta > Pinopsida > Cupressales > Cupressaceae > Sequoia > Sequoia sempervirens. The sequence goes on along the minus strand of VDFB02373365.1, from coordinate 99,866,997 downwards.
GTGTACCCAAAATACATCCTTCACAAATCTAGTTTGATTGTTTGATTTGATAATCCTTTAACCATTTGCTTCTTGGGTAATAATTGAGGCCAACAAAAATTGAAATGAATAATTTTAAGTTTCATACTCATGATTGATCTTTTATAACATCTTTAAATGTAATTGATAGCTTACTTTTTATCTTTAATGGAAGCAGTTTTTTTTCTTCTTCATTGGAACTTTTGCAATCAACCAATTACTTCTACTTGTATTAAGAATGATGAATATTTCATTTTCAAAATAAAATCAAATATTTTTTCTCTAATTACTCAATTCTTATTATATAGTGCTTTAGACCAAAAATATAATACATAAATATTTTTTCTCATCTTTCTTCGTTTTATATTGAGATATTAAATTTTCCTAGCATTGACACTTTATTATTATGAATCTCAAGCTATAATTTTCAATGAATTGATTCATTAATGTTTGAAATTTTTTATTTAGTTTTAGTCATATGATTGCTACATCTACTATCTAAATAACATAATATTTTGTAATCTCATTACCAACATTATGAGCACCATAATATTCACTTTTTTTGTCTTTTGAAAAATTACACATTGCTTATTTTGATCATACATATTTCTATATTCCTAGCTATAATGGCTATATTTTTTGTAATAATGACATTGGATACTTCATTGACTATATATTTGATTACTTCTCAGTGTATATTTTTTTCTCTTTTTTCTTTTGTTTTCTTCATGGTAGTTGTAATAGTTCGTTTCTTTTTCATTATAATTGTTGGTCCTATCTCTTGCAAATAAGATTACTCCTCTACATTTGTTACTTCTTCCTTTATCCATTCTTAGATATGTTCCTTGCCAAAATTCTATCATTTTTCCTTACCCTTTGAGTCCTTGACAATGAATTGTGATTTAAATACTTGCTTAAAGAACACATTTATTGTTCTATTCAACCTTTTTCATGAGCTCATAAATATCCCATAATCTCTTCAATAAACATTTTTGACAAATCCTTTGATTCTTCTATTGCAACCACAATTCAATCAATTTGTGTTGATAAAACTCACAATATAATCTCCACTACTATTTGATCTTATAATATCTCTCCATAATATTTTATTTGATTATCCATACCCATTGCATTGGTAAAACACTCATTTATTGATTTTGAATATTTCATTTGTAACTTTTAAAATTATCTTCATCACATTTGTAATAAAGTACCAAGTTTATTTTCTCCATATCTTACTAAGTATTCTATTGATTATCCCATATTTTCTTAGACTTTGTTGCTATTGTAGCTCTTGAAAATATTGATTTATCAATTTCCCAATGTATGAAAAGTAAGGTTTAGATAGCATATTTATTCCTATGTTAGTTGATAAGATAATTCTATGTTTGTGTTAAGATATTATAAGTTTCTTGTTTTATTAGTTTAAAAAATAATTATCCACTAAGTTTGATAGAGCTTGTGAACAAAATATTGTTTTCATCTTATTGTTTCAATAGCCCTAATTATTCTCATTAAACTAAAGAATTTGCAGTTCAATGACATTGTTTTCCACATTTACCATTACAAAATCATCTCAAAAAATATTCTAATATATTTCCTAATGACCAAGAATTTTGATACCAATTTGTTGAAATTGTGTGTGTTTTGTATTTTAGACAAATGGCCTATTTTAGAGCAATATTATATTTTATAAAAAAAATGTTGAAAATATATTGATATTTAGAATGTAAGAACATAGAATATTTACACATACACTTTATTTTTATATCAATACATAGATTATTTATAGAATCTTATATAACCTTGTTGCTAATTTTTATTTTCTTCATCCAATACATTACCTATATTTTTAGTTATAATTTTATACAAAATACATTCATTTCCAATAAGTGCTAAATCTTTTCATATTTGAAGAATTTTAAGTAATAAATTAATAGCTTTAACAAAATGATAAATATATTGTAGACTATTTTATATTGTAAAATGCTCATGTGGATTAGGTATATATGCATTAATATGTAATCATACAAAAGAAGAGTGGGAGGAAAGATAATGTTTCTAATAGTAGGTAGTGACCTAGATTTAAATTATCTGAATTCATGCCTATTGTTAGTGACATCATTTTATATTTCATTTTATCTAGATTTATAATCTTTTCATAATCCGAAAACATATATTTTAGTATTTATAAATTTGTACTTTAATATATTTATTAAGTTTTTTTTATAAAAAGGGGTAAAAAGTTTATTGAAAATAAGAAATAACCAGTACAAAGGAATCAGGGAACCCAGAGGCCCCCAAGAAAGAAAGTACAGAAACACCCAACAAAGATAACAACCACCATCCACATAGCACAAAAACTTTATCCATCCATATCATCAGCAATGACCCTCTCTAATTCATAACAATAATTAGGGGATAATTGTCCCCACTCATCAATCTTCCAATCCTCAGCATGCTATGAAACCCACTTAGCAAAATAGTCAGCGACCTTATTCCATTCATGCGAGATGTGGGAAAAAGACACCACTTCCAACCTAGAGCATATCTACAAAATCTGACGAACCACCAAAGCAAGCTGCCAATTAACCTCAACCACCTTCTACTCATGAAACAGATTAACAATATATCTTGTATGTCAGATTCATAAATAATCCTACGCCAACCCAAAGCACAAGCATGCTCAATAGCCTTGAGAATTGCCAACCCCTCCATAAGGTTGCTAGAATGTTTCCCTTTGTGAATGGAGAAGAAGAAAATAACTGATCTAGAACAATCTCTTCCAACTCCACCAGTCCTAGCATTCACAAGATTACCCCTAGAGGAGCCATCCGTATTGATCTTCAGAACATCCACAAGAGGAGGAAACCATCTTCCAACCCTTTTAACCTTCTTTTTAGCTCGCCTACCTCTTCTAACACAAGCAGAGATAGGGTTCAACCCCTATAAGCCCAATCTATTCATAATCTCATCATCACTCCTTTCCAAAGGAAAAGTCACCTCACATTTGGCTTCCCCCATCTCTTGGATCCTACCAACAATCCTGTGCCAAACCTGTAGAACTATCATCCTATCCCCATGAAAGATCCTACTATTCCTTTCTAACCAAATTTTCCAAAGGATGAAAGTATGACCAATGCACCACACAATCTGGAGAAAAGAGACCTGGGAAGGAGATCTTCCTAGATTGCTCCAGAACTCAACAAGGGAAGAAGCATGAACACATGGATGTTTCCATATATCCCACCATAAATTCCAAAGCAACATAGAATAAGAACATAAAAAAATAGGTGTGAGAATCCTCCTCACTTTAGCCGCACATAACACAAATAGAGGGACCCTGGAATCCCCGTTTTCAAATATTATCCCAAGTCAAACATCTATTCCAAGCTAGAGTCCACACCAAATAATTACACTTTGGCCATGAAAATTTATCACACATATCTCCACCAAGGGACCTCAACCCCACCAAACTTACAAGCCAAAAACTCTTGATATCCTATAGCCATAGTGAAAACACCCTTAGGATTCAAGCTCCAAGCAAGTAAATCCTTATCCCTAAGGGAGCTGCAATGTTTACCAGCCAAGATATTTTGAAGCTCAGTACAATCCTCTTCCAACCCAACCATAGGCCAATCACAAGGATCCTTCAACCTAGCCACCTCCATCTACCCACAAGGAAAAAAAGTCTTAAAATCAATCACCCTTGACCAACCAGCCTCCTAAAAGTGCTAGCAAAGAGTTAGAAAATTAGGATACTAGTGCAAAATGGGGGGAAAACCATCCCAAGAATTTGACCAAAAGAGGGCCTCAACCCCCTATTACATATCCAGAACAAGCCTTCCTTGATCAGAGCAACGCCTTTCTTAAGCGTTCCCTAAATCACAAAACCTTTCCCCACCAGATGATACCTAGGAATCTCCTCCTACAAAAGCTCGGGAAGGTACTTGTGGGATAAAATCTTGGCCCAAATATGGTCCTACTCCACACACCACCTCCAATAAAGCTTTGTAGCCAATTCCAACCTAGACCAAGTCGACTGCCACAATCCAAGACCCCTAAACTGCTTTGGGCTACACACAATATCCCTATTCACCAAGCTCCACTTGGTAGATGACAAGTTTCCTAACCATAAGAATTGTCTATCCAAAGAATCTAAATCCTTCACAAACCTGACCAGAGCCACCTAGAGCATACACCTATAAATAGGGAGAGCCTACACCACCAATTGTAGCAACTAAACACATCCAACAAAGGACAACCATCTATGAGTCCAATGATTAACCTTCAAATGAAACTTTTCCAAAATATTCTGCCATTACTCCCTAGGGAGGCTACTACGAGAGATAGGAATGCCAAGATAAATTAAAGGGAGCGGCCCAATCTAAAACCTCAAGATACAAGCAATCCTTTGCTAAATAAGTCGTGGAGTATTTAAGAAAAATATTGAAGATTTATCTTCATTAATCATTTGACCAAAGGCAATCAGATAAATATCGAAAGTCTTGAGAAAATTTGTGGCTTATTTGATCTTAGCCATACCCATCAAAGTAGTATCATCCACAAATTGCAAGTGAGACTAAGGAGAAAAACCATTTCCCCACACCCAACCTTGAATAAAACCCAACTCAACCTTATGTTTCACCAATCTCCCTAGACCTTCAGCAAGAAGAATAAATAAATAAGGAGAGAGAGGATCTCCTTGAAGAAGGCCTCTAGAAGCACAAAAAAGAGAATAAGGCTCACCATTTATCAACACTGAGAAAGAAGTGGAAGTAACATGGGAAATAACCCACTAGACCCACTCTTCAGCAAAACCAAAAGCAATAAGAATATTTTGCAAGAAGGACCACTAAACTCTATCATAGGCCTTTTCCATATCCAACTTGATGAACATAGCCTTTTCTTTCGAGGCTGCCATAGAATGGATGGTTTCAGTAGCAATGATTGCCTCATCCAGAATTTGATGACCTTCCACAAAACCACTATGTTCCTCAAAGATAAGCCATCTAAGCCATCACTTCATCCTTTCAACAATCAAATTCGAGATTATTTTATAAACTACATTACAAAGGGATATAGGTCAAAATTGACTCAGCTGATAGATGCCCCCTCACATTTGGGAATGAGAGCAAGGAAGGTAGAGTTCAAATCTCACAACATCTATTTATTCCTCTAAGACTCATGAACCACTTCCAAAAGGTCCGACTTAATATAAAAATTAATCGAGAAGCCATCAGGACCCAGGGCTTTCCCTTTCTTCATCTGGAAAATGGTAGCCTCCAATTCCTCCAACGAGGTATCACCCAAAAGATGCTCATTCATCTCCCTAGTGACCAAGGATGGGATGCAAGACAAAACCTAGTTTTCTTCTACCAAACCATCCTAAGAATCCTCTCTAAATAAAGAATCAAAGAACTGCGAAGCCTCTCTAGACATGTCCTACCAAAAAGATAAATGCTCATCCCTACCATTCACAAGAAAAGGAATAGAATTACCATGTCTTTTGGCTTTCACCAAATTCAAGAAGAAAGCAATGTTTATGTCCCCCTCCTGTAACTACTCTACTCGAGCCTTTTGTTTCAAATAAATTTCCTCACACAGCTCGCACTCCTCCAAAGCTTTCAAAACCCTTGCCTCCTTCCTAAGTAAATACTCAGAAAGACAAAACTCCCTTATCTCACGAGTGATGACATCCAAGTCAACTTGAGCAGCAACCTTAGCATGAAAAATATTTCCAAAACACTGCCTCTTCCATCGTTTTAGCTGAAATTTCACAAATTGGAGCAGTTTGGAAAAAGAATACATAACAGTTCCATGAGAAGGTATTCCCATCCTCCACCATTCAACCATATGCACTTGCAAAGAAGAATCCCTTAACCACATAAGCTGGAATGTAAAAGATGGGGATCGAGAAACACAAGAAAAAGTAGCATGTAAACTGGCCATTGCAGGGCTTAATGTTGACCAAATTCAAGGTAGATATGTTATCACGAAGAAGGAAGACAGAAGGCTCCAACCTCACAGTACCACCCTTTTTCTCATCCAACTCAACAATGGCATTGAAATCACCCGCCATAATCCAAGGAAAAAATGAGCAAGGCTCAGAATGAAATTAATATGAGACCACAATAACTACTTACCATGAAAATCAGTAGGTGCATAGGTGTTTGAAATAAGAATAGTTTCCCCCGACTCCAAACCTGAAGCAACCACAAAGATAGAAGACTTGGAGGAAACCCTCCAAAGAGGATGAATCTTCAATGGGTTCCAAAAACAAGCCATAACCCCTACATTACCCTAAGCCCCAATACACTGGCAATTAGCCCACCCCCACAACTTAGGCAACAACCCAACCATACCTTCAATAGATAACTTAGTCTCCCATAAAAAAAGAACATCAGGAGAATGAATTCTCACTAATTCACGAACAACTTTCTATCGAGGGCCACTGTTCAAGCCCCTTACATTCCAAGAGAGGATGATCATTTCAAAGGGCTAGAAAAATGGGAATCCAAGGTCTTAACAAATCCAAACTCCACCAATATCTCCCACATCATCTTTATCTTTTATAAATCCTTCTTTCTCCCAACTTTGGAAGACTTCTTAGGGACCCAGGTTTCTTTTGGTCCTTTCGAAGAAGTACCAATGAAGGAGAGGCCTTGTTTCCTTTTGTTGAATTAGACCCCACTTTCACCAATTGAGTAGAGATCTCTCCCTCCCCCATTTTTGCATTCGCAATAGTCTCGGACCTCCCATGAAGAACCAAACTAAGATCTGTTTCAATCTGCAAAGCACCAACCTCCTGAGAAGTATGGTTGTACTCTAGAATAACTCCCTCCTAAACCACTTACAAAGCACCCTAATCGAAAATCATCATCCTTGGATTCACCTACTACTGGGGTATGTGCAGGATCATGATGGGCCAAAAAATGGCAATATGATGGGTATGTGGCTAACAACTTTTTTTTTACCCAAAATTGATGAAACAAAAAGAGTTTTTAAAGGAGATTCTCAGCTTTCCACCAATATAAATTATGCTTTACTTTGAATTTAGTAAGTAATTATTATTCATTTTCTATTCAAATTATGACTAAAGTCTTGATTGATAGATTGATTGAAAAACATCTATAGCTTTCAAACGGTATCACATTTTTTGAATTTCCAAAACATGCGTCACATTAGATATGCTTCTCATACTATAGGATTAAAAAAAGAAAAAATTAATTTCATGAATTTTTGACCAAGTTAAGGTGGTCAGACATACGAGTTTTTTATATTTTTTAAAAGTTGTAATAAAAAAATCATAATTAATTATTTACTTGGAAAAAAAATACAAAAAAATATGCATCACATATGGACATGAGTCCTCTACTTATATCTAAAATAGATTATAAAAAAATATTATCATTTTATTGTGGTTATGGTGGTCAGACAGACACCTACTTCTTATTTTTTCCCTGAAATTTAAGTACTACTGCATTGAAATTTCAAATTTTCACCAAATAGATTTCTTTTCTTTTTAACAAACCTAGTAGTTTAGAAACTACATTCAATTTTCTATAGATTCTATTTGTACATATTTTTTAAATAATATAGATAACTTATTCAAATATTTACGTCAAGTTGCCTAACTCTAATTTTTTTGATTTTTTTGCCACTTAAGGGCCTATTTTTTCCATGATGATCCTGCACATACCCACTGACTGAGATCATCCACAACCTCAAACCTATTAAAGGTATCACCTTCTAGATGCTCCTTTACATTCCTCTTTTGATCCCTGTTCCTATTACAAGCCTTAACCAACATAAAACCCTCCACACTAGCAGCCACACTAGGAATAGGTTCCTTGCCTTTTTCTACCTTAGGAGGGTTGCGGGGAGGATGAGTACTCAGAAAAATTAGACTTTGGACACCTTCTCTACATATGGCCATATTCATGACATGGACGATACCAAAAAGGCAATGTCTCATAATCTAGCTACTGCACCCAAGAATATGAACCCACATGAATTTACAAAGAATCTGGAAGAGGGTTATTTAAATCCATCTCAACCAAAATGCTTGCAAATGTCATTACCTTTCTAGCTTGAGTCTATTGAGAAGGACCCACTGGTTTCCCCAACAACAAAGCAACCCTATGCAATATTTCATTGAGCCAACATTCAAGTGGAAATCTAGGGAGACACACCCACACTGTAACCCAATTTGGGAGCTCCTCTGAAGGATCAAAACCCACATGCCAAGGGTTAATAAATAAACCAATCTGATTATGGGAATAAGGCACACCTTAAAAAAATCTATTGTGATCTGCCATGCAATTAAAAGTCACCATGAAGTAATTGTTCACCAACAACATAATTTTCATCTCACCCTCTGAAGACTAGGTCCGATGAGCCCACAACTCCAAAAATTTGATTGAAACCCTCATTCCCAAGAATTTTCAAAGCAACACATGCTTCAATAAATACTTAATATCCTCCACAATTGATTCTAGTTAAATTACCAGCACTGGTCTATCCTTGGATCGTTCCAAACAACCATTGCTTCTCGGAATACACAGACCTCTAGACAGAACAAATCCTCCATTCCCTGAATCATTTTCTTATAAAAAACCCTTATTGAATGATTTGGAGATGTTTCCCCAATTACATCACAAAAATACAGAGGGTATTTAACCCCCAATGCCTCTCCCAGAGCCATAGCAAAGAAGGAAAAATATAAAATTCTTCCCAAACCAAGCACTAGTGAACAACTAAAATAATGAGTAGATAACACCACCAACGAAATAGATAAAGAAATGCTTCCCCCCAAAAAAAAACTTACCCCCACATCAAACAACACCCCTGTCAACCAACACCAAACACATGGTCATAGCTAAAAAACCCACCCCCACAAAACGAAAAGCCCCACCTCGTGACACCTTCAATCCTCCAAGCGTAGAGTTTCCAAGGAAAATGCATGCAAAGGAAGAAAAAGGAATGCAAGTTGGGGCCATTCACAGGCCTTGAGCCTGCACAGACCTACCCTGCTCTGTCCTCACATGCTCCACCATCTTTGAAATTTAGGATAAGTGCTAGTATTAAGGTCTAGGGGAATACATCATAGTAAAATAATGGTCCAATAATATATTTATTAACTTATTGATCAAGCATATATTTAATATTATACTATTTATTATTTTGATTCCACTTCTCTTGCTACACAGTCCATAAAATATTGGTGGATACATTTTATTTACAAACACTATTAATATATTTTATCAACTAAATTGTGGTTTTCTTCTACAAACTCCACCCACATTAAAAGTATATATACATAATCATCAAAGTATATATATATATTGTATTGTAGAATAATGTATCCCTTTACATTTTCTCACTTGTTTGGGCCCTGCCTTAATAAACCCTATTTTACATTTACAAGCCTAATAAATTGCATTTTCCAAAGGAAAACATGACAATAATTAATGCCAACATATAATTAAACACCTTGAGCAATATGTGTTCTAGGAATAGGGACCTGCAACCCATTCACCCATGGGTGAATGGGTCCTCCTTAGGCCTTGGAACCCACTTTTAAATCATATTTTGGCAGAAATTTTATCATCCCAAATTCAAATTTCAAATGTCAGCTTGTAATGTTTAATTTTTGGGAAATTAAGGATAAATTCCTATAAATAAAAGGTTATTTTATCAAATCAACTCAGAGGTTTTGAAGAGAAATTTCACAACAAAACTAGCCAAATGGCTCCATTCTAGATACTAAAACAAGAGTAGGCCATAGGCCATGCGATTCCCTAGAGGGTGGTCGCCAAATTGAAACCTTTGGCTCAAGCCGAGACATATAGACATAAACATTATATGCTACTGTGCTATTGATTCTACCATCGAATGCACTGATAGACACTAGCTAAAATGAAAAGATAAGATATTGAAATTGATATTATTTCAAGAAATTGAATTACCTCAATGGTTGAGATTTTTGAATGAGCTTTCCTCATATTTTTCATATCACTGTCTTATCTTCTCTGCTTTTTGTTGCTTGTTGATTTTCTTCCCAATCAATCCCTTGCTTTTCTTCCACCATTTTCATTCAAAATGGTAACCTCCTCTTCTTGCATGCGGCTGGGTACTAACATTATGGCTTTTTTCCTGCCATAGCCACCACCCTCTAATTTTGAACATTTTTTTCTTGATTCGGCAGGCCACATCCATCGTGAGCTTGCCTTGCAATCTTCATTGATTTCCACAGTCCGATTCATAACATATTGGTTATCCATTTAAATTCGATGTATGAATTTTGAATATATTTATATGTACGTATATATATATATATATATATATATATATATATATATATATATATATATATATATATATATATATATATATATATATATATATATATATATTTGTATTTTTATATATACAAGTAATATATATATACTTATATATTTTTATACCAACAAGCATTTAAATGATTTCATTCATACTTCCATGTATTTAATTAATGTATATATCTATATATCTATATATATTTATGTATGTATATATGTGTGTGTGTGTTCAATTTACTTACACATATATATGTATTGTATATGTTTATATAAGCATTCATATACAAGTTGTTGGTTTTGGAATGTCGCATGGGTTCCATACACTATCATTCAAGGTAAAGAACTTGAATTTTCATTTCGAGCATCCTTATATATACATGTTTCTTACACTAAAGGAAATAATTCTCTTTACAAATGCTCATTTTTTATTCCTTCAAATCATAAAGTTTTGAATAAACAATTTAATCTACAAACCATTCATTTCAAACATTGAAATAGTTCAAGTCAAGAAATTACGTTCTCTTATATGTGAAAATTTGTTCAAATGCAAGTCATCATGCTATTTGTGGTGTGTGCACCTAGATTCCAACTAGCTTACCATTCGATCCAGCTAAACAATCCTACTTCAACCATATTCTCATCCTTCAACATGTCACCCTACAACTACACACACTTGCACTTGCAAATTGATCAGTAGCATTCAATTCTTGATGACAAAATAATTTTAAAAATTTCACAAAGTCAACATCAGTCAACTCCTTTCGATCAATTTTTGAATATTCCAAAATCTCCATTTAACATTTAATTGAATTTTTTCAATAATTCAATTTTCCATATTATGATAAATATTTAATAAAATCGGGTTATGACATCCTTCCCCTCTTGGAAGAGACATTGTCTTGATGTCTAGTAAGTCAAATAAAAGAACATCATATCAAATTTTGAACATTCATGTCTTTTTCAAAATCTCATCAAAAATATGTCTTTTTCAACATTCCATCAAAAATATATATCTTTTCAACATTAAATCCAAAATATATGTCATTTTCAACATCAGATAAAATTGTATTTCTTTTTCAACATAAGATCAAAAATGTATATGTCTATTTCAACATCACATGTCATAAATATATGTCTTTTTCAACATCAAATATATGTCTATTTCAACATCAGATCAAAAATGTATATGTCTATTTCAACATCAAATAAAAAATGTATATGTCTATTTCAACATCAGAATTTTAAAGCATGATATATCATAGTATCTCAATCCAAAATTTTCAAACAAAATTATTGAGTTTCTTTTTCAAGAAAGAAAATGTGGAAAGGAGTGTTCTATTTCTTCTGCATCCTCCCAAGTAGCACTATCCTCTGAGTACTAGTTACATAGGACCTTAATTTGAGCAATATCTTTGCTCTGCAACTTAACGTTGTGTCTATCTAGGATTCTAATGGGCTCCACTAGCACCACTCTTGGATCCTATACATACAAGGATTTCCAATCAAGCACATGAGTCACATCAGGATGATATGGCTTAAAAGCAAAGAAACATGAAACACATTATGAAGTCCAGCCAGAGCAGGTGGTAGAGATAATCTATATGCAACTGGGTTAATCACTTCCAAGTTTTCCAATGGTCCCACATATCTTGGGGCCAACTTGGAAGACTTTCCAAAATCAATAGAGCTTTTATGAGGTTTGATTCTCAAGAAAAATTTGTCCCATGTTGTGAACTAAGAGTTTGGTTCTTGTCGGCGTAACTCTTATGTTAGTCTATCGCCTCTTTCAAATTGCTCTTAATGACCCTCATTTGTTCTTCCATTTCTTTAAGCATTTCAGGAAATAATATGATCCTATCCTCCAATTTATCCCAACTAATTCGACACTTTTACCCATACAAGGCTTCAAATGGTGCCATGCCTAAGGATGTATGATAGGAGTTGTAAGAAAACTCTACCAAAGGAAAATATTCTTCCCACCTATACTGTTGGTCTATACAATACATTCAGAAGACGTCTTCAACTACCTGATTCACCCTCTTTTTCTTCCCGTCAGTTTAAGGATGATAAATCGAGCTAAAATTCAATTTAGTCCACAATGTTGAATTCAAGGTTGTCCAAAACCTTGAGGCCGTCTATGTGCCCCCATCAGAAAAGATAGCCTCTAGCACTCCATGTAAACGGAAGATATCCTGAACAAACTTCTTCACCAGGGTCAACAATCCATCCTGAAGGTTTCCCAGAATGAAGTGCACAAGCTTAGTCAACTTATCAATCACGACAAAGATGACATCATGCTTATTCTTACTCAACGACAACCCCTATACAAAATCCATATTGATCATATGTACCATTTATACTCAGGTATGTCATGAGGATACAATAACCCTGTTGGGTGTGCATGTTCAACCTTGACTCACTGGCACTCTAAGCATCTAGCTATGCACTCCACTACATCCTTCTTGAGTTTAGGCTAAAACTAAAGAGCCTTCAACTCTGTGATCATCTTGGATACACTGGGGTGTTCTGAATAAGGTGCATTGTGAACTTCTTCTAAAACCAACTTTCTCAACTCTCTAGAGTCAAGAATATACATTCTTCTCTGGTATCTTAAAATACCATCTGATTCGATCTCATACCCATCGAATCGATGATTCAAAGGATTTTCTACTAGGGTGCTCTTCACTCTCTCATCACTAACTCATTTGACTATAAAATCCAACAAAAAATTCTGACGAAATATGTATAATTTGATGTATCGTCGAGTGCTTGTAAAATTTGATGTGTAATTTTCAATTTTTTAAAAGTTTATCCCCTACGTTCGTCAAAATTTTGACGAACCTGGGTTTCATCGAAAGTTCAACTAGAAGTTTCATTGAAATTTTGACAAACATGAAAAATAAGAAAAAATAAAATTGTGGCCAACATAAAGAAAAGTGAGTTTGTTGATTTATTGCAATAGTGTTTTGCTCTACTTGAGATAGTTTGTGGAGAACTAAGGACAATTTTATTGGGAAAAATCAGAAAAAATTCAAGAAGATATCGCCAGGTTGAGGGTAGTCATTGTATTTTTGCAAAATTCAGTTGTGAAGTCATATTTGTAGTTCCAGGTTTGAAAATCATATTTTAAAGCAACATCTCATTAGATTTCATTTTTAGAGGTTTAGGGTTTTGAGAATTTCATGTCCAAATTTTGTTGTGTGGAATCACCATAAGATCACAACTAAGGAACATATTCTTGTGACTATAATTATGTGATCCATAACTCTATTGGTCATGTGGCACAGTTGTGCTATAACAAATACAGGACACATTCATGTGTGACCCAAGTTTAATGTGGCTATGTTGTGATAGAAATGGAGGCACTCATATAATGTAGTTAATTCAGGTTGTATAATGTAGGTGTCAATCATCATTGGGTGCATTCAGGTTGTCTCAAGTTTAACGGTTATGATGTAATTATAGCATGATCCAAGAGTGATTACCTCTTGCTGCAATAAAGATCCTATAACTCTGGTTGATATGCAGAGTGGTTGTGTTATATCAATTATGTAGTGCATTCAAGCACAACCCATGTTTAATGGGCTATTCTAGAGAGTGATCAAGATTTTTTAAACCTTATGAATGTTAGTTAAAAGTGTATAGCTTAAACTACAAACCAAGTTTGTTACATACTCGAATGCAATCTTGGGTTACCTCAAACTATAATAATGTGATCTTCTAATTGTATCTAAGGGTTATTTTTGGATTGTTAGATTATCAAATATCAAAGCACAAAACCCAAAGAAGCTATAGAGAACAAAGGAAACTAAAACCAAGAACAATTATACATGTCATTCATCGAAGTTTCCTTGATTCACCTTCATAGCACCTTCTAACTTGTTGATGGTTTCCCTCAAATCGAAAGTGTGAGAAATTTGAAAACAGAGACTAAGTCCTACACAAGCTTTGAAGGATTTGGAGTGTCTAAAATGAAATCAAGTATCTATGTCTATGACGAAATGACTCTAATGCCTAAGACAATTTTTCCAAAATCATTAATAAAGTGCAAGTATATGAATATTTCTAAATGTCTAAGCGTCTAAGCATCTAAGCGTAATCAAAATTGTGAGAAAAATTGGCATGTTATAGAAAATGCAATTTTGGACGGACGGACAAGATTTCATGTGACACTCCCTAATTAGGGTTAGGGAAAAATTATTAAATAAGTGGTCAAGATGTCATTTGAGAAGATCGAATCAGCGGTGGAGAATAAATGAGATAATTAGTCAAAAAAATAAAGATTTTCAAAAATCAAGAAGATAAAGACTGCCTGCTTTGTGAGATTCAAAAAATCAAGAAGATAAGAGTTGAACTGAAGATCCGATTTGGAAAATCAAGAATCTACTTGATTGCTTGATTTTTGGAAGAATATTACCATTTTGAATTAAATTAATTCAAAATATGGATTTTGTGCGATAATAAATAATCAATTTTTAGATTATTTACTAAAATGAACTGACATTCAAGAATGTAAGATCATTTTAAATAATTTCATTTATTTAAAATGAGGGAAATGTTAAATTTGGCAATTAAATAATTAAAGATAATTATTTAATTTAGAAAATATGATTAATGATTAAATAAATTAATAAACTCATTTAATCATGAGAATTAGTGACATATTAAATAAATAAATAAAATTTATTTATTTAATAATCAAGAAGAAATAAATGAAGAAAGGTAATTAAATAAATTAAGAAATTTATTTAATTAGGGGAAGACTTAGACAATTAATGACGTATTAATAAATAAATAAAATTTATTTATTTAATAATCATGAAGAATAAAAGGACATGAATGAATTAAATAATTATGAATTATTTAATTAATAGTCGAATGTGGACCAAGGACATAATTAAGATGTCATAATTATGCTAGGACGAAAGTGGTAAAAATAGATCTTGCAAGCCTAGGTCATTTTTAAGTGTCTACATTTTGCCCCTCTTTGTCATAATGTAGCATGTCGCATTGTGACAAAGAAAATAAGTCAAAACCATGCCCCAGTGAAGCTACAAAGTATCAATGCCCCCTTGGGAAATTTTTCAAATTTTGGGCCGGGAGCAAAAAAATTTGGTAAGGGTCCCAATAAGTCAATTTGATAAGCAGAAAGACAATGGCTCAAACGGTTTCAAATTTTGACATGTTTAAGGCAGCAAACGGGGTGGTCAAATCTGGTCAAAAGGGCCTCCAATAATAACCGAGTTGACAAATGTCATTTTGACTTTATAAATAGGTTGAAAAAGGGGTAAAAGTCAATTCATTTTCACTATTTACTTTAGCAAA
The DNA here is from genome assembly GCA_007258455.2 of Sequoia sempervirens. Classification (NCBI taxonomy): domain Eukaryota; kingdom Viridiplantae; phylum Streptophyta; class Pinopsida; order Cupressales; family Cupressaceae; genus Sequoia; species Sequoia sempervirens. The sequence continues at coordinate 99,851,311 of VDFB02373365.1, read as the reverse complement.
TTCGAGAGCTCAGAGTGAAGAGGACTTCTATGAGGATGGTGATTCCAGTGACTGAGCATCACGGCAAGATCGTATGCAGACCTACAGGCGGCGAGAGGGCGGTGATGAAATCCCCTAGTAGGTCTCCTAGGAAGGGTTTGACAAAAGCAAACCAAGTGAGGTGTTTGTGATCACACACACATTTGATTCACACTCGTAGTGATTAATTTCCCTTTAGAAAATTGAAATGTGTGTAAAACAGTTTAAACACTTTTTCTTTTTCACCCTAAATAAAGATATGTGATTGAAGACAAAATTAATTTTAGACCCAATTTTTGAAGTGTTATTGAAGACAAGATTTGTTTTAAGAGCCCAAATCCAAATGTGTTTGCAAACAATGATTAAGAGAGGAAAGATGGAATGTGTGCACCTGATTATTCACTTTTGAAATTGCTATTGTGACTAATCCAAATGATTTTCCAACTCCGTATGATTCACCTACAAGTCACCAAATCGAGAAAGAAACTAGTAAACTTGCATAGAAAAAAGCTATGAGAAAAAAGATGGATTCTGATAAAAATCTGATTATGACACATACACCTGATAAAAGTTGCACCATTGTGGAGTTCGTCTTGTCAACTTTTCGATGATTCCTCATTTGTGCAATTGGGAGCTCCATGGCTCTTCTCCACTTGCATGAGAATGCGAGATTTCAAAGGATTGACAATGGAGGAATGTTGGGTGCTCATTCCTACAGCATAACGACTTGATGATGAAGAATGATAGAGATGGATTGAAGAATTATTTTGACAGAGTCAGGATGCTAGATGAATTAACCCCTAAATGGATTGGGAGAGGCTATATTTATAGAGCCGTGATGTGGATGAAGATAAGATTTTGCAAGATTCGATAAGGATTTGATTTTTGAAAAATGAGGAAATACAACGAGATGAGATGAGATTTTAAAAACATAGAAAGATTTTTATTTTCTCTTTAAAAGGAAATAAATCCTGAAAAAGGTGAGAAGGATAATTGATGAATTATCTAATTAAATAAATTAATTAGATACACATGAGTTCAGATTTTGGAAAGAAACCGAGAAGATATTTTTAAGATTTTATTAATTAAATAAATATTTGATTTATTTAATTAATGTTGAGTTTATGATTTCATTAATTAAATAATATAAATTATTTAATTAACAATAGAAGAATGAATAGAAAGGATTTAATTAATTAAATAATATAAATTATTTAATTAACATTAGAGGAATGAATGGATTATGCATAGGAAGGGAATAAATGAAATTAGTTAAATAAATAAAATTTATTTAACTAATTAGATGATGACATGGGTACCTAGGGAAAAACATGCCACAAGATGCCTAAATGATGTAATGTTAAGACAGGTGTTGTAAGAGGACATTTTTGGGTGTCTACACTAATAACCATTATGGAAAGTATTAAAGCAAGACCCATGCTATATAGGATACATTTCCCTGATCAGGTTTACATACCTTAATGATCAAATGCAAGCTTCCCACACACTCTAGGATACAATCCAAGATCATACCACAACTTTGTCAAGACAACTAATTTTTTGACCCAAGATTTAAGGTTGTTTTTTAATACCAATAGAAGCATTGGTAGGAGCATGATTAGGGTACAAACCCTAGGCTTCCATAGATACATAAACAATAATTCTAGCGGATTAGTGAGGTTGTAATACCATAAAGATTGAGACTTTATAGCTAATAACAAAATCTTGCAATCTAAAGATTGTAGGAAATAACAAGCACACTATGTAGCTTAGTGACATTTATAAATGCAATCTATGGTAAGAAGAATGAAAGTCACTTGAGATGTGATAGTCAAAAAGAGGCTGAGCAGTGACAAGATAATAAAGCTCAAACCTTGCATAGTAAAGTGGAGATTTTAATAGTGAGTTTCCTTACCCCCTTTCTGACCTTAAGGGTTTTTCAAATGCTTTTGGTAGTGTTAGACAAGGAAAATGAAATTAGGGAATGATTGTCCAAATGAAGTAACAGTGGTAATCATAGGTTCAATGTTTCTTCTTAGACATTAATGTATAATGGAGGCAGTGGATTGCATGTTTGAGTAGTGTTTTGAGACTCATCAAAGATGGGAGAATAGTGAATAATACCTTGTGGACTGTGAAGTAGTGTCAATAAGGTTGAAGGATCTTAAGATCTACAATACCATGAAACAATGAGTCCCCTGTAGTAAGTAGGAATCTATAGGGTATAGCTTGATTTTATAGAAGGATGCTCATGAAAGGAATATTTAAATGATAGTGAGTGAGTTATTTGAGATTGCAACTGAGGGTGCAATACCCAGTCTAAAAGGAAGTTAACAAAGCAGTAAATGTGCAAGAAAATCAAATCGTACTCAACAAAAAATTCACAATGTTATCTTGCATAATGCCTTGAGTTTGAAGACAAAAACTTCATTGTATCTTGATGAAAGTGGTGACCTTAATGGTCAATCACTGGAAACCATGATTTTAAAACATGCTATTGTGCTTATGGAGGCAACATTTTAAGCAAGGAAGTGAGTGGTGGTTTGGAACAATGGCAGGTATGAAGGACTTGCTTTATATGCATACTATGCAGTCTAGCTTAAGACAACGTTCTTAGAAGAGATTGAAGGTGGATTATGGAACTCAAGGGTTACCATGAAAAGGATTAAAGCAAAGACTGAGATCTATTTAAAAGCCATAGTCATGAAGATATTAAAGATGTCACATGCAAAACCCTAGTAGCTGGAGTAATGAATACAGTGCCAAAGAGGATAATGTGCTGGGGCAAATTTAGGAGATCACATTATCTAATTATAGGGAAATACATCATTTATTTAATTGTTTAATTAAAATAAATCATTCTAAACCCTATATAGGATACATTGATACTTCAAAAGCCTCTAATGAATTTGAGATTATGCAAATATATGTCAAGTAAATACCTAGATTACAAATAGTAGCGAACAATGTAAGATTTGTTGAGCAGAGCAGGAATGAGATAAGCAGAATGAATCCTATGCCTCCTTTCACGCACATCTCCTCACCATTCTCTGTAATTCTTTACTTAAACACTTCTCCATTTTGGCGGTCTATGCTTGAAAATAATGTTTTGACGAAGGTTTTAGAGTATTTTTATTAAAATGAAAACTCCATTCTGTGGGCTACGCCTGAAAATAAGATTTTGACAAAAGTTTTAAGGTATGTTTATTAAAGTTTTAGAGTATTTTGGCAAGCTATATTCTTGATTCCTTAAATGATTTATTCAAATGGATTGTGACTAAATAAATGACTAACTATTTAGTCATTTTTATTTTGTGACTAAATAATTTTTAATCAACGACCAAACTAGTAATTTATTTACTCATTTATAGCTGAGTTGCAAAAAATGAGCAGAATTTAGTCATTTTTAGTTGTTGTGACTAAAATTTTTAGTCACCTAGTCATTTATTTGCCAAATTCTACTAGTGTGTGATTCCTTGTGTGATTAGGGCTCTCTCAATGTTGAGGGTCGTCAAGATAAGCTCGTCATAAGAAGTGGCACATTTCATCTTTAACTAAAAGGATAAATCCATATTGACATTAGCAATGATGATTCTAACTTGTTGCTCCTTAGGAATGGGTCACTTGCTCTTACTAGCTCGCTACCTCCATCATTATAGGAAGTTTGCGATCAAGTTCAATATTTTGATTTTAGGATTCTAACAGTTGGAAATCATAGTAAAATCAGAATTTAATAAGTTTTGGAATTAGCATTTTAAAGTGTTTTTTGGGGTCATTAACTTCAAACTATCTTCTTTTTTGCAGGGGTGGTTGCATGCCAAATTTTTTTGGTGTAAAATATCAAAATTATTAGATTTTGTTACCTGTCTATGAATACAAAATTTTGGAGTGTGAGTTTGATATTTTTTGAAGATCTAAATAGTCAAGCTTGGTAAAGAAAAATTATGTTAGATAATATTAGTCCAAAAGAAAATGAAGAGACACTTGATAGATTGTGGGCTAGATTGAAAAGAAAGGGTGATGGGAAATGTTATTTCCCTTGTAATAATTGCAAGGGCTTAAAGACAAGATGACTTTACAGCTGAGAAACATTGTAGGTAGCATGGTCACATTGAAGGGTTGCATGATTATCATCCATTGGTAAGTTGTTCATTATATGTGTTTATATTGGTTGAATTTGTAAATGTTTATATTGTTTTAACATTATATAAATATATATATATATATAATCACTTGATGATGATCATGGTTTATTTGTGTCTATCATTATTATAAAGGTGGGGTGCCCTAGGGCACATGATATGGATTATCATGGCCCAGAGAATGTGGTTTTGCAGGCAGACGAACATGGACCTGTGAATATCGAAGATGAAGTTAATGATCCTATGGAAGAAGATGATCATGCGCCAGATAACATAGTTGAAGAGGATGGTACAAATACATTGATCCATGACACATTTAGTGGCAGAGCTGATCATGATGATCGAGATGACTTTGATGATGTTCATGATTTACCTATACTTTAGAAGGAATAAGAGCCCCTTTATGAAGGCTCCCAAACAACTCTTCTCTTTGCTGTATTGTTGTTAATCTTGAAGGTTATGAATGGTTTATCAAACATAGCAATCTCATAGATGTTAAGGTATGTCATATATGTCATCTTTTTTCATCTATTTTAATTGTTGTTAGTTCATCACTAGTAAATAAATGATGAAATATGTACCATTAATATTATTTAAATTAACAAATTATTTTTTGTTGTAGATTAATTGGTGAATTTTTGTTACCACCATCAAATATTTTACCTCGCTCATATCGATATTTATCTGGAATTATGAAAGATATTGAAAAGAAGTATCAAACAGTATATGCATGTCCCAATGATCATATTGTATATCATAAACAACATGAATTTGCAACAGAATACCTAAAATGTCATATCAGTAGATATCAAATAGATCAATTAACAAAAAAGGTGCCTCGCAAGGTTCTTTGTTATATTCCCATTATTCCACGTATGCAACGATTATTTAGGTGTGAAATCTTAGCACAATTTATGGATTACCATGCATGGAATAGAAGTGGAGATGACATTCTTCGAATGCCTGCGGATGGTTCTACATTTAGGGAGATGGAGGAAAAATGGCCAAACTTTAAAGAAGAACCTCGTAATCTTAGGCTTTCATTGTGAGTGGATAGTGTCAATCCATTTGGAGAGCTGAGATCTATTTACTCGGTGTGGCCTATTTTTGTTATCAACAATAACATTCCTCCATGGATGTCAATAAAGAGGGAGCACATAATGTTGTCAATGATTTTTCTATGTATTTTTTTATATCAATTTTCTTTAACGTAGTAGCATCTCATTTGTCTTATTTGTTGCATAATGACATATTTTTTTCATTCAATAGTCATGTACATTAATTTATATATATTGTAGTAAAATGGTTATAATAATTATGTAATGTTTATGTTCATTCGACTAGGTAAGTACCAAGTTAAAGATATGAATGTATATATCGAGCCTCTTATTGATGAGTTACTAAAGTTATGGAATGGTGTGACTATGTATGAAGTCTCTAGACCAATAGGACAAAGATAATTTTGATTCCATGCAATGCTTGTATGGAAATTCATGATGCCCCAGGACTAACACATTTTTGTGGTATGTTATAACATTCGACTACACTTTAACAATATTTAATTTTATGAAGTAGATATCATGCATGTTTTTAAAATAATCTATTCATTATCTATAATTATAAAAATTGACATATTTAATCCAATTATATATGATCTTGCAGGTCTTCAAACAAAGGGAAAATTTGCATTTCCAATTTGTGGTCCAAAGATGAAATCTCATCGTTCAACAAGTTTAGGAAAGCAAGTGTTTGATGAGTATAGGAACTTCCTCCATAGAAATCATAAGTATCAAACAACTGAAAAACATCTTTTCAATGGGAAAGAAGGGACTACATCAAAACCATGAAGAATGACACCTCACCTATGGAAGTTGGAATATAATAGAATTAATCGTCAAGGTTATACATCAGATCAAATTGTTTATCTATCATATATGATATGTTTTGAATTTATATTTTTATATTGTGTTGTGTTTACTCATGCTGTAATTGACAATGATTGTCTTTGTTAATTTGTTTAACTTATATGCTTCATGAAGGTCATCAAGGAATTAATGGTCGGCTTCCACAGGGACTGAAAAGTTATCCCAGACAATTTAGTAGGTTACCCTACTATGAGTAGCTACAAATTGTGCATTTGTTTGATACAATGCTTAAGAGAAAGAATATAATAGAAACGTTATGGAAAATATTAGATGGAAGGCATAACAAAGAAAAAATTGTCAAAATTTGTAGTGACATTCAGGAAGCCAATCATGCAATGAAAAATGTCATACAATTAAATAGCGATGGAGACCAAATTAATATAAGTGCCCTTCATTGGTTATTAACAAGGTAGCAAAGTAATGCTATAAAAGAAGTCATATGAAAAATTCAATTTCCTAGAGGATTTGTTGCGAACATAAACAATATAATAACAAAGAAAGGTGAATTTGGGTCAGGGATGAAAATGCATGATTGGCATACCTTCATTAAGGTAATTATTTTGGTATATTATATACACTTGTATAATGCATGTACTTTTCACTGTATTATGTTTACTACTTCTGGAAAAATAATGAAAAGATCATTTATAATTGTTGCAGTACATTCTACCTCTATCTCTCCCAAACAACTTTGACAACAATGTCAAGGAAGTTATCTATGATCTTGGAAAAAATATGAGGTAAGTAGAAATATTTTTTCAATTCGTTGTATACATCCTATAATTTCCATTTATTTTACTTGTTATGTAATATATTGTATATTTTGTTAAATCTCGTTAATATATTTGTGTCTTGAATCACTTGTAGATGGCTATCATCTAAAGAAATCCATAAAGAAGATATAAATTATTGGAAGAGAAAAATTCCTCATCTAATGTGTGAAATGCAAAAGTGTCTACCTTCGACATTTTTCAATGCACAAGAACACTACCTCATAC
>VDFB02373365.1:99793491-99838709 GCA_007258455.2 Sequoia sempervirens | reverse complement strand
AAACATTGTTTGTTTGAGGAATTTGACATGCATCGTAAGATTCTTCATTACTCAAACCTTGTCATCGCATTGAATGTTTGTTTGAGCAAATATGGGGGTAGACCTTTGAACAAGACCTTGTGGAAGGTCCGTGAGTCTGACCATGAGGCAATACTTCACACAATAAAGAGTAGAGAAGACCCAGATGGTTCATTAGATTAATATGCACAATGGTTCTTATTAATTTATACTTGTATCCATGTCAGTTTGGTTGATGCCAATGCTATCATCTTATTTTACTTTGTATATCTGTATGTAACCAAGCAAACATTGATTGGTGTCCCCTTGCATGAAATGCAGATTTATGAGCCATCCAAGAGAATCTCAAGCAGAAAAGCAATGCAACATCCTTATTTTTATTATCTTGACAAATGTCAATTATGATTTTAAGCCATTAAAAAAGTGCGTGCAAAGCTTGATGAGGAAATTTCAAGTTATTCATTTGAATTTAACCTTATCATGACCACCTATGACGTAGACATTATAAGAGTATCTCGAATTTCAATAAATTCTATTCATAAAAGCATAGACAAGGTAGTGAACTCTTTGAAAAAATTCCTCAAAGAAATGTGGTTTCATGATGATGGAATGGCATGACAAATGCCATGACAAGCAAATTGTTGTGGATTGTCATGGCATTCCATCACCATTGAGACCACATTTCTTTGAGGCTTTTTTTCAAACAGTTTGCTGCATTTTCTATGTTATTGCTTATTAGTATGCTTTGATAGATTTTTTCCAAGCATCCATAGCTTTTTTGGAAGCACCTATTTTAGGCTTTTAGCCATAGCAATAAGGAAGTGAACTGTTTGATAGAATGCTTTGGAAAACATTTATGATAAATGTACTAGCATAGAGAAGGCAGTGAACTGTCTGAAAAAAATGCCTCAAAGAATTGTGGTCTCATGGTGATGGAATGCCATGAAAATCCACAACAATTTTCTTGTCATGTGATGTAGAGGGGATGGGACTTTAGTCAAAACTCAAAGTTTCAAGGATTACAATGATGCAATCTCAAACACTCTTCCAGGCACCCTGATGGAGACAAGCCTCAATAGTGCACTTATAACTTAGATGATTTCCCAATGGACCCAAACCCTTGGAGTGATCTCAAGGAACTCAAAAAAAATTGTCTTGAATGGTTTCAAAGCCCCAAACCTTTGTCTTAGACAAAACTAATTTTTTTCATCTTAACTAGGCTTCTAGCAATGGTTTTTTGACTTTTCACTCAACTTCCCCAAATGACTCCTCAATATAATGACTGATTCAAATATGATTCATGATGATACACAACATATGAATTCATTTATGACAATTGTTCTGGATCAAACCTACCAAAATCTATTGTTTCCTCAAATTTAAGGCCTAATTAGCCCACTTTTTCAAAGAAACCCCTCTCTAAACTTATCCCCTAACTATGAAACTTTCAACAATGTTTTAAAATGTTCCCAAACCAAATATTTTCAAGGTATTAGTCTTCTTTGACACCCTCAACACCCTAAATCACAAAACCCTCAATAAATTGCTCCAAAACTAGGGCCTCTTGAAAATTAGGTTTCCCAACACTTCCAGAACCTTCTCTTGGACTTTTCACCAACAACTCAACATATATAAACACCTTCAACTTAGAAATATACCCCTTATTAAGGTAGATCTCCTGCAGCTACACTTTAGGCACCATTTTCATGCCCTTTTCCTTGCTAAAATTCGGTGTACACCCAAGAATCACTCTTTCCTGCACAATAACTTGTTAGATATGTATAATACAAGTTATATATGATCCATTTCACAAGTTTTCAATCACACTCTCCCATGAAATGGATCTTTTATTCATGAAGACTCTCAAAACTAGTGAAAAATTTGTACTTTTTGAGGACAGTCAGCAATATAACACAAGAAAATGATTCCCAATGTTATTCAAGTCATTCAAAAGGTTAAATGCATGTAAATAAAAGTTCTTAAATCATACAAATGAGCATGACACCAAAAGGAATAAGAGATTCATCAAAAAAACTCAAGAAAATGCAAAAAGATTGAAGTTTTTATTGATTTTCTATAGTAGTCCGTACAACACTTGCAATATCAGCCAACCCTCCATAAAACTGCTTTCTCCAAGCTTATAGACTCATCCTAAAATTTTCCCAACTGATTAGAATTGATTTTATTACATTATTGTGATTAAAACTCCTAAAACTCACTTTTCCGCCCAAAGTTGGATTTCAAAAATTTGAATTTCCAACATTGCAATTTATTAACTCCTATTAACTATAAAGCTTCCAAAACTATTACATATCATCATTCAACCTTATTTAACCTAATTAAAACATCATATACCTATTTAAACTCCTAGAACATCATTGTTCCATTTACAAGTCAATTTGGTTCTATGGTCCTTATTAGGACCCTTAGGACTTTTGATCTTCCTGTTACACTCATCCATGCCAAATGCCATTATAGGCTTCAAAATGCTATAATTGATGCTCTAGAAAGGTTTATAGGCCTTCAAGACCCCTGCCATCTCCTAACTCTCCAAATGATCCTCAAGGAGCTTGGGTGCTCCTACACCATCATGGCATTCCACCACCATGAGACCACATTTCTTTGAGGCATTTTTTTCAAATAGTTCATTCCCTTGTCTATGCTATTTCTTACTATTATGCTATGATAGATTTTTCTAAGCATCCATAGCTTGTTCGAAAGCACCTATTTTAGGCTTTTAGCCATAGTATCAATGCAATGAATTGTTTGGCTAAATGCTTTGATAGACATGTATGAAAAATGTGTTAGCATAGACAAGGCAGTGAGCTCTTTGAAAAAATGCCTCAAAGAAATGAGGTCTCATGGTGATGGGATGGCATGACAAATTCCATGACAAGAAAATTGTGATGGATTTTCATGGCATTCCATCACCATTGAGACCACATTTCTTTGAGGATTTTTTTCAAACAGTTTGTTTCCTTTTCTATGCTATAGCTTATTAGTATGCTTTGATAGATTTTTCCACAAGCATCCATAGCTTTTGGAAGCACCTATTTTAGGCTTTTAGCCATAGCAACAAGGAAGTGAACTGTTTGATAAAATGCTTTGTAAACATGTATGATAAATGTAGTAGCATAGAGAAGGTAGCGAACTATTTCAAAAAATGCCTCAAATAAATGTGGTCTCATGGTGATGGAATGCCATGACAATCCACATGGAATTCCACCACCATGAGACCACATTTCTTTGAGGCATTTTTTTCAAACAGTTCATTCCCTTGTCTATGCTATTGCTTACTATTATGCTATGATAGATTTTTTCTAAGAATCCATAGCTTGTTCGAAAGCACCTCTTTTAGGCTTTTAGCCATAGCAGCAAGGCAATGAACTGTTTGGCTAAATGCTTTGATAGAAATGTATGAAAAATGTGTTAGCATAGACAAGGCAGTGAACTCTTTGAAAAAATGCCTCAAATAAATGAGGTCTCATGGTGATGGAATGCCATGACAATCAAAAGAATTTGATTGTCATGGCATTCCATCAGGTCATGAGACCTCATTTCTTTGATGCATTTTTTCAAAGAGTTCACTGCCTTGTCTATGATATTGCTTACTATTATGCTTTTGATAGATTTTTTCCAAGCATCCATAGCTTGTTCGAAAGCACTTGTTTTAGGCTTTAAGCCATAGTAACCAGGAAACACTTGAATTATTTGACAAAATGCTTTGGTAGACATGTATGAAAAATGTGGTAGTATAGACAAGGCAGTGAATTGTTTGAAAAAATGCCTCAAAGAAATGTTGTCTCATAGAATGCCATGACAACCAAATGCAATTGGCAGCTACTCCTAGTTATTTTTTATGCAATGTGAAGTAAATGCATAACTGCTTAGGTTGACTTTGTAAAAACTATATTGTAATTAAAATTTTGTCATCTATCAACATCTAGTTATTAGTTATGAAACATGAAGCAATGCTTTCAGTTTGAAAGATGTGCAATGCAATGTAATCAACGTTATGAATATAAACTACAAAAATCTATTTTTTACTAAGTTACCGGTTCAATTTTGGGTTCAGGATCGGGTTCGAGAACCCGGTTCGCTGGTTCGGATTTTTGTTTTTGGGGGTTGGGTTCATTTTGGGTTTGGTCATACTAAAACATATAAAAATAAAAAATATATACATATTTGCAGCAGTAATCAAGTTCACAATACACCACCATATTAATAGTCAAATAACATAGCAAAAATACACCACCACTTTCATAGTGAAATATTAAAATATTAGTGATCTACTCGAATGTCATGATACAAAATTATAAATTAAAGTTCAAACATAAAAATGTCAAGTGTTTACAATAAGCCATTATTGATCATTGATCAATCTGAAAAGTGTTAACATTTTTCTGTGTGGAAGGAAAACAAGAAAACAGTGTTACATAATTATTTACATTGTGAAAGAGCCAAAACCTTTTTCTTGCAGATCATAGAAGAATCTCAGTGATTTTTTGGGTGTCCTTGCCTTGGAACAGGAACTATCCTGAGCCATGAATGATTGACTAGGAACTGTGAGAAAGAAATAAGATAAATCACATGCAACTTGTTGCAATTTCTTTCCTTGGGAAAAAGGGTAAAGTTTACTTTTCAGGGAGAATCTCCTTTAGAGTTTGAATGCATTGATAATTTTCAAGATAGACTTAGCCAAATATGTCATCTAGGTTTGAAGCTTTTAGGTAAAATGTTTGCTTCTTAAAATTTTGTTCAAAATTCAAGATGCAGGATCTCCTCCCTTAGGGAAGAGAAGGCCTATCAAACCTAACACTCTTATGCAACACTTCTTAAGTTCTTGTTGATGAAATATTAGATGTGAAGTTTCAAAATAGGCATGGTTATATAAATTCTCATCTCACGACTATCATTGCATCAAATTAAGAATTTTTAGTCCATTATGGTCTAGACAAGAGCAGTATGGAGTAGTGTTCCAATGCTAAAGTCTTATTGTGAATCTCTTTGCTATGAGTGGTTCAAAAATGAGGAATTTGTCTTCTCCACCAAATGAGAAATATTCACAATATGTGCTAGGAAGGAATAATTCCATAAGATCGAGTATGCAAGAACTGAGAATTGCAAAATTGGCTTACATTTGACTTCCAAACACAAAAATTTTCACACTTTTCGATGTTCACACATAAGTCAAAAAATATATGTGCGTAAGTTGTAATGTATACACTTGAATACACGTAACTCATATTTATAAATAGATTTGTATTAAGCAAATAGCCATGTACGCATACATAAATATATGTCGATATAAGTATAAAATATAGTTACAAAATAGCCATATAGGCTTACGAGAATGCCATATAGGCATTCAATGTCAAATATATCCAATACAAAATATGTAAAAAATTGCCATGTAGACATACAACAAAGGGCTCTGTGCATTCAAAATTCATTTCTCTCCATGCTCTGGTTCAAATACAATTTTCTTTCCCTTTGTTGGGCGATCCGATGGTAATAAGTTTGTCACCTATTTCTGCTATGCTCGAGGAGTGCTCCTACTACTCCTCCTAGTGTTTAGCTTCTGGTGAAGTTTCAACTGTTACAATAAGAAGTAAAGACATTAATATATAGAAATTACATTATAAAAATTAATATATTTAACAAAATAATCACTTACGGCCATCTCACGATCACTCTCCTCGATGGAAATATTTGCACGCCAATGCTCAGGCGTGCTCAAGCCCTGTATAAACCATCCAAATAGGAATTAAACTACAAATCAATAATGGTTTCATTTTTCACTAGAACTAGTTCATTTATAATAATGAATGTAAATTGAAATTTAGTAATTTTCCTCATACCTCCCCTATCAGAGCCATCGAGGATTGTATAGCAGAGGAAACACCAATATCCATTGCCCTTGTAATGTTTGGCGGTGTTTCTATCACCAACATCTGAAAATAAAACAACAAATTATTCAATCACAAGAAGTTACAATAGCGATGGACATGTGATGACTTCTAATGTATGAGATGTAATGAACAAAATTTTGAGTACAAGTATTAAATAGATATATTTCTGATTATTAGTTATCGAAGTTGAAGTAATTCTTTGATTTTGAATGATCTGTGTAATGCAACGAAAGGTCAACAATATGGATATAAGCTACACAAATCTATTAAACTTAGAATTCATTACTTAAGTTCTCTTTAAATTCTATATTACCTCCGTTAATGTTTGATCAAATCTACTGGCACTCGGAGGTGTTTCCTTGAAACCTCCAATAGTACCCTATTCAACATCCAAAATCACATATTAAAATACCATTTGTAAAAAAATGCTATTAACACATGTAATAAATTTATAATTGTTTACTAACTTTACATACCCCACCGATAGGTGTACTGCAAAAATAAGTAGGTGGATGACTGGTGTATCCAATCTCTACACTGTGACCCTGCAATTTTATTAAAATAATAAAACTAAATTAGTTAATCTTGCATTTCACAATCGAAATTTAATAAATTAAATTCAATAAACATGCTGAATTTTACTTGAGTGTTAATGCCATATGCATCATGCAAAATGTCAGCCATCTTCTCCATCCCCGTAGATGCATACGAATCAAGCTGTGTAGTAGCATATGGATCCTACGTAGCACCCTCTTGAGTGTTGGTAGGGTCATACAAACAAGTCGCCCTGCAAGATTGACACACATGGGTTCAAAGGCCACCACCTGAAGATTCCCCTAGATGGCGCTGTACAATAGGGCTAGTGTGATGGATGACACTCTAGACCATCAAAGTTGTGATCGCCTACAATGTCTCTATGTCAGCACTCTCCTTCGCAATGACAAACATCACAATCTACTCACGAGGCAGCCTAGCAAGAGGTTGTCTCCCTTGCCGTGTAGGATTAGGCTGTGCACTGGGCCTATCCTGAGCTGACCCCCCACCTCTCCCCTGGAACTCCCTCATATCAAAATAATTTGGGATTTGGTTCAATAGAAACTCACTGTATAGTTTCCTAAGAAAATGTTGGGGGACTTCACAATTATTGCACCGGTGAGTAATCAAAGACCATATACCATCTTTCATCAAAATAGTTCTTAATCTCTTGGTGGTGGCACCAATGAATAGGAAACCTCTTTTCTTTGAGGGTAAGATTTTGATTTGTTTTAGGGTTAGTGAATAGAGAGCACAAATCACCTTTAGTAATTTTTAAATCTTTTACTTGTTTATATGATAATTTTTCTGCATAATATGCCCTAGCTGTTTGCCTCCTATCTTGCCATCCAGATATTTGTTGGGTGATTGCATCTACATTTTTTAACATGTCTTTCAATGAATTTGCTAGAAGCATTCTTTCTGCGGTTGAAGCATTTGGACCACTCAACCTACTAATAAGATCCTCAAGTTGTTTTCTATTGTTCTCAATTTCACTCCTCAAATTTTCTTGAGTGCCAGGAGTGAATTGAGAGAATGGTGGGGGAGGTTGATTTTGTTGTTGAGGTTGATTTTGTTGAGGATTTTGCTATTGAGGACTTACCTCCTCTTCTTATTGAGGATTTGCAGGATTTCCCACAGATTATAAAAAAAAACAATGAAATCTAACCTGAAACAAACAAAATCAATTTCAAACTAACAAATTCAAAACAAATAGTAAACAATACTTACCTCTTGTATCTCTTCATCATTGTGGCACCATATTTGCAGACAAAATCCAACTGTTCTTGATGAAATTTGCAGATATCCTTCCTCCTAGAATGCAAGCACGAAAATGAGGGTTTTTGGCCGTGGGAAAAGCTGAGAAACAATGAAAAGAAAATGATACACATGGGTATGTGCAGGATCATGATAGGCCAAAAAGTGGCAATACGATGGGTATTTATAGGGTATGTGGCTGACAACTTTTTTTTCCCCAAAATTGATGAAATGAAAAGGGTTTTTAAAGAAGATTCTCAACTTTCCAACAATATAAATTATGCTTTACTTTGAATTTAATAAATAATTATTATTCATTTTCTATTTGAATTATGACTAAAGTCCTAATTGATAGGCTGATTCAAAAACATCTATAACTTTCAAATGGTATCACATTTTTTTCAATCCAAAATATGCGTCACATTCTATGCTTTGCATACTATAGGATTAAAAAAATAAATTTAATTTCATGAAGTTTTAACCAAGTTAAAGTGTCAAACATACAAGTTTTTATATTTTTCAAAAGTTTTAATATAAAAACCATATTTAAATATTTACTTGGAAAAAAATTACAAAAAAATATGCATCACATTCATACATGAGTTCTCTACTTATGTCTAAAATCTTATAAAAAAATATTATCATTTTAATGTGGTTAGGGTGGTCATACAGACACCTACTTCTTATTTTCTCCCTAAAATTTAAGTACTACTACATTGAAATTTCAAATTTTCACCAAATAGATTTTAAAAAATAAAAATAAAACTAGTAGTTTAGAGACTACATTCAATTTTCTACAGATTCTATTCTTACATATTTTTGAAATAATATAGATAACTTATTCAAATTTTTATGTCAAGTTGCCTAACTCTAATTTTTCTTATTTTTTTGCCACTTAAGGGCCAGTTTTTTAAATGATGATCCTACACATACCCACATTTCACTTTTTTCTTTTCTTTTAAATGCACATAACACGCTTGTGTTATAACGCGAGCGTGTTATGTTTTTCCCCATTTTTTTCCCATTTGGCCACAAAAGTGAGACCAACTTTGTGCACCCACCCATATACATGTAATATATATATATATAAATATATATATATACTTATATATTTTTACATCAGCAAGCATTTAAATGATTTCATTCATACTTCCATGTATTCGATTAATGTATATATCTATATATCTATATATATTTATGTATATATATATATATACGTGTGTGTGTGTGTGTGTTTGATTTACTTACACATATATATGTACTGTATATGTTTATATAAGCATTCATATACAAGTTGGTTTTGGAATGCCGCATGGGTTCCATACACTATCATTCAAGGTAAAGAAATTGAATTTTCATTTTGAGCATCCTTATATATACATGTTTCTTACACTAAAGGAAATAGTTCTCTTTACAAATGCTTGTTTTTTATTCCTTCAAATCACAAAGTTTTGAATAAACAATTTAATCTACAAACCATTCATTTCAATCACTAAAATAGTTCAAGTCAAGAAATTACGTTCTCTTATATGTGAAAATTAGTTCAAATGCAAGTCATCATGCTATTTGTGGTGTGTGCACCTAGATTCCAACTAGCTGACTGTTTGATCCATCTATACAATCCTACTTCAACCATATTCTCATCCTTCAATGTGTCACCCTACAACTGCACACATTTGCACTTGCAAATTGATTAGTAGCGTTCAATTCTTGATGACACATAAAACAATTTTAAAATTTTCACAAAGTCAACATCAGTCAACTCCTTTCAGTCAATTTTTGAATATTCCAAAATCTCCATTTAACATTTAATTGAGTTTTTTCAATAATTCAATTTTCCATATTATGATAAATATTTAATAAAATCAAGTTATGACATCCTTCCCCTCTTGGAAGAGACATTTTCTCGATGTCTAGTAAGTCAAATAAAAGAACATCATATCAAATTTTGAACATTCATGTATTTTTCAACATCTCATCAAAAATATGTCTTTTTCAACATCCCATCAAAAATATATATCTTTTCAACATTAGATCCAAAATATATGTCATTTTTAACATCAGATAGAAATGTATGTCTTTTTCAACATCAGATAAAAAATGTATATGTCTATTTCAACATCACATGTCATAAATATATGTCTTTTTCAACATCACATATATGTCTATTCCAACATTAGATCAAAAATGTATATGTCTATTTCAACATCAAATAAAAAATGTATATGTCTATTTCAACATCAGAATTTTAAAGCATGATATGTCATAGTATCTCAATCCAAAATTTTCAAACAAAATTATTGAGTTTCTTTTTCAAGAAAGAAAATGTGGAAAGGAGTGTTCTATTTCTTCTGCATCCTCCCAAGTAGCACTGTCCTCTAAGTACTGGTTCCATAGGACCTTAAATTGAGCAATATCTTTTCTCTACAACTTAATGTTGCATCTATCTAGGATTCTAATGGGCTCCACTAGCACCACTCTTGGATCCTATACCTACAAGGATTGTCAATCAACCACATGAGTCACATCATGATGATATGGCTTAAAAGAAAAGAAACATTGAAAGATATTATGAAGTTGAGCCAGAGCAGGTGGTAGATCTAATCTATATGCAACTGGGTTAATTACTTCCAAGTTTTCCAATGGTCCCACATATCTTGGGGCCAACTTGAAGACTTTCCAAAAGCAATAGAGCTTTTATGAGGTTTGATTCTTAAGAAAAATTTGTCCCATGTTGCGAACTAAGAGTTTGGTTCTTGTCGGCGTAACTCTTATGTTAGTATATCACCTCTTTCAATCTACTCTTAATGACCCTCATTTGTTCTTCCATTTCTTTAAGCATTTCAGGAAATACTATGACCCTGTCCTCCAATTTATCCCAACTAATTTGACACTTCCACCCATACAAGGCTTCAAATGGTGCCATGCCTAAGGATGTATGATAGGAGTTGTAAGAAAACTCTACCAAAGGAAAATATTCTTCCCACCTATACTATTGGTCTATACAATACATTTAGAAGATGTCTTCAACTACCTTATTCACCCTCTTTGTTTGCCCGTCAATCTGAGGATGATAAGTTAAGCTAAAATTCAATTTAGTCCCCAATGTTGCATTCAAGGTTGTCCAAAACCTTGAGGTCACCTATGTATCCCTTTCAAAAATGATATTATTTGGCACTCCATGTAAATGAAAGATCTCCTGAACAAACTTCTTCACTAGGGTCAACGATCCATCCTTAAGGTTTCCCAGAATGAAGTGCACAAGCTTAGTCAACTTATCAATCATGACCAAGATGACATCATGCTTATTCTTGCTCAATGGAAGCCCCTGTACAAAATCCATATTGATCATCTGTACCAGTTATACTCAGGTATGTCATGAGGATACAATAGCTTTGTTGGGTGTGCATGCTCAACCTTGACTTGTTGGCACTCTAAGCATCTGGCTACGTACTCCACTACATCCTTCTTGAGTTTAGAAAAAAAATATAGAGCCTTCAACTTCGTGATCATCTTGGATACACTGGGGTGTCCTAAATAAGGTGCATTGTAAACTTCTTCTAAAACCAACTTTCTCAACTCTCCAGATTCAGGAATATACATTCTTCTCTGGTATCTTAAAATACCTTATGATTCGATCTCATACCCACCGAATCGATGATTCAAAGGATTTTTTGCTAGGGTGCTCTTCACTCTCTCATCACTAACTCATTTGACTGTAAAATCTAACAAATTTTTTTGACAAAATATTTATAATTGGATGTATCGTCGAGTGCTTGTAAAATTTGATGTGTAATTTTCAAATTTTTAAAAGTTTATCCCCGACGTTCGTCGAAATTTCAACGAACCTGGGTTTCATTGAAAGTTCAACTAGAAGTTTCATCGAAATTTTGACAAACATGAAAAATAAGAAAAAAATCAAATTGTTGTCGACATAAAGAAAAGTGAGTTCGCTGATTTATTGTGATAGTGTTTTTCTCTACTTGAGATAGTTTATGGAGAACTAAGGACGATTTTCTTGGGAAAAATCAGAAAAGATTCAAGAAGATATCGCCAGGTTGAGGGTAGTCATTGTCTTTTTGTAAAATTCAATTGTGAAGTCAAATTTGTAGTTCCAGGTTTGAAAATCATATTTTAAAGCAACATCTCATTAGATTTTATTTTTAGAGGTTTAGGGTTTTTAGAATTTCATGTCCAAATTTTGTTGTGTGGAATCACCATAATATCACAACAAAGGAACAGATTCTTGTGACTATAATTATGTGATCCATAACTCTATTGGTCACATGGCACAGTTGTGCTATAACAAATATAGGGTGCATTCATCTGTGACCCGAGTTTAATGTATCTATGTTGTGATAGAAATGGAGGAACTCATATAATGTAGTTAATTCAGGTTGTATAATGTAGTGTCAATCATCATTGGGTGCATTCAGGTTGTCTCAAGTTTAATAGGTTACGATGTAATTATAGCATGATCCAAGAGTGATTACCTCTTGCTGCAATAAAGAGCCTATAACTTTGGTTGATATGCATAGTGGTTGTGTTATATCAATTATGTAGTGCATTCAAGCACAACCGATGTTTAATGGGCTATTCTAGAGAGTGATCAAGATTTTCTAAACCTTATGAATGTTACTTAAAAGTGTATAGCTTAAACTAAAAACCAAGTTTGTTACATACTTGAATGCAATCTTGGGTTACCACAAACTATAATAATGTGATTTTCTAATTGTATCTAAGGGTTATTTTTGGATTGTTAGATTATCAAATATCAAAGCACAAAACCCAAAGAAGCTATCAAGAACAAAGGAAACTAAAACCAAGAATGATTATACATGTCATTCATCGAAGCTTCCTTGATTCACCTTCATAGCACCTTCTAACTTCCTAATGGTTTCCCTCAGATCAAACATGTGAGCAATTTGAAAACAAAGACTAAGTACTACACAAGCTTTGAAGGATTTGGAGTGTCTAAAATGAAATCAAGTATCTATGTCTATGAGGAAATGACTCTAATTCCTAAGAAAATTATGCCAAAATCATTGATAAAATGCAAGTATATGAATATGTCTAAATCTCTAAGCGTCTAAGCATCTAAGCGTAATCAAAATTCTAAGCAAAATTGGCATTTTATAGAAAATGCAATTTTGGATGGACGAATGAGATTGAAAGTTAGTGAAAGCCTAAAATCAGAGGACGAGATTTCATGTGACAATCCCTAATTAGGGTTAGGGAAAAATTATTAAATGAGTGGTCAATATGTCATTTGAGAAGATCGAATCGGCGGTGGAGAATAAATGAGATAATTAGTCAGAAAAATAAAGATTTTTGAAAATCAAGAAGATAAAGACTACCTGCTTTGTGAGATTTGAAAAATCAAGAAGATAAGAGTTGAACTGAAGATCCAATTTGGAAAATCTAGAATCTGCTCGATTGCTTGATTTTTGGAAGAATATTACCATTTTGAACTAAATTAATTCAAAATATGGATATTGTGTGATAATAAATAATCAATTTTCAAATTATTTACTAAAATGAACTAACAGTCAGGAATGTAAGATATTTAAATAATTTCATTTATTTAAAATGAGGGAAATGTTAAATTTGGCAATTAAATAATTAAAGATAATTATTTAATTTAGAAGATATGATTAATGATTAAATAAATTAATAAACTCATTTAATCATGAGAATTAGTGACATATTAAATAAATAAATAAAATTTATTTATTTAATAATTAGGAAGAAATAAATGAAGAAAGGTAATTAGATAAATTAAGAAATTTATTTAATTAGGGGAAGACTTAGACAATTAATGATGTATTAATAATAAATAAAATTTATTTATTTAATAATCATGAAGAATAAAAGGACATGAATTAATTAAATAATTATGAGTTATTTAATTAATAGTCGAATGTGGACCAAGGACATAATTAAGATGTCATAATTATGCTAGGACGAAAGTGTTAAAAATAGAGCTTGCAGGCCTAGGTCATTTTTAAGTGTCTACATTTTGCTCCTCTTAGTCATAATGTAGCATCTCGCATTGTGAGAAATAAAATAAGTCAAAGCCATGCTTCAGTGAAGCTATAGAGTATCAATGCCCCCTTGGAAATTTTTTCAAATTTTGGGTTAGCAGCAAAAATTTTTGGAAAGGGTCCCAATAAGTCAATTTGATAAGCAGAAAGACAATGGCTCATATGGTTTCGGATTTTGACATGTTTAAGGCAGCTAATGGGGTGGTCAAAGTTGGTCAAAAGGGCCTCCAATAATAACCGAGTTGACAAATGTCATTTTGACTTTATAAATAGGTTGAAAAAAGGGTAAAAGTCAATTCATTTTCACTATTTACTTTAGCAAATTCGAGAGCTCAGAGCGAAGAGGACTTCTACGAGGATGGTTATTCCAGTGACTAAGCATCGCGGTGAGATCCTGTGGACCTACAAGCAGCTAGAGGGTGGTGATGAAATCCCCTAGCAGGCCTCCTAGGAAGGGTTTGACAAAAGCAAACCAAATGAGGTGTTTGTGATCACACACACACACTTGATTTACACTCGCAGTGATTAATTTCCCTTTAGAAAATTGAAATGTGTGTAAAATAGTTCAAACACTTGTTCTTTTAACCCAAAATAAAGATATGTGATTGAAGAAAAAATTAATTGTAGACCCAATTTTTGAAGTGTTATTGAAGATAAGATTTATTTTAAGAGCTCAAATCTAAATGTGTTTGCAAACAATGATTAAGAGAGGAAAGATGGAATGTGTGCACCTGATTATTCACTTTTCAAATTGCTATTGAGACTGATCCAAATGATTTTCCAACTCCGTATGATTCACCTACAAGTCACCAAATCGAGAAAGAAACCAATAAACTTGCATAGAAAAAAGCTATGAGAAAAAAGATGAATTCTGATAAAAATATGATTATGACACATTCACCTGATAAAATTTGCACCATTGTGGAGTTTTTCTTGTCAACTTTCCAATGAGTCCTTGTTTGTGCAATTTGGAGCTCCATGGATCTTCTCCACCTCCATGAGAATGCGATATTTCGAAGGATTGACAATGGAGGAATGTTGGGTGCTCATTCCTGCAGGATAACGACTTGACGATGAAGAATGATAGAGATGGATTGAAGAATTATTTTGATAGAGTCAGGATGCTAGATGAATTAGCCCCCTAAATGGATTGTGATAGGTTGTATTTATAGAGCCGTGATGTGGATGAAGATAAGATTTGACAAGATTTGATAAGGATTTGATTTTTGAAAAAAGAGGAAATACAACAAGATGAGATGAGATTTTAAAAAGATAGAAATATTTTTATTTTCTCTTTAAAAGGAAATAAATCCTGAAAAAGATGAGAATGATAATTGATGAATTATCTAATTAAATAAATTAATTAGATACACATGAGTTCAGATTTTGGAAAGAAAGCGAGATCTTTTAAAGATTTTATTAATTAAATAAATATTTGATTTATTTAATTAATGTTGAATTTATGATTTCATTAATTAAATAATATAAATTATTTAATTAATAATAGAAGAATAAATAGAAAGGATTTAATTAATTAAATAATATAAATTATTTATTTAACTAATTAGATGATGACATGGGTACCAAGGGAAAAACATGCCACAAGATGCGTAAATGATGTAATGTCGGGACAGGTGTTGTAATAGGACATTTTTGGGTGTCTACACTAATAACCACTATGGAAAGTATTAAAGCAAGACCCATGCTATATAGGATACATTTCCCTGATCAGGTTTACATACCTTAATGATCAAATGCAAGCTTCCCATACACTCTAGGATACGATCCAAGATCAGACCACAACTTTGTCAAGACAACTAATTTTCTAACCCCAGATTTAAGGTTGTTTTTTAATACCAATAGAAGCATTGGTAAGAGCATGATTAGGGTACAAACCCTAGGCTTCCATAGAAACATAATCAGTAACTCTAGCGGATTAGTGATGTTGCAATACTAGAAAGATTGAGACTTTGTAGCTAATAACAAAATCTTGCAATCTAAAGATTGTATCCAATAACAAGCACACTATGTAGCTTAGTGAAATTTTTAAATGCAATCTATGGTAAGAAGAATGATAGTCACTTGAGATGTGATAGTCAAAAAGAGGCTGAGCAGTGACAAGATAATAAAGCTCAAACCTTGCATAGTAAAGTGGAGATTTTAACAGTGAGTTTCCTTACCCCCTTTCTGACCTTAAGGGTTTTTCAAATGCTTTTGGTAGTGTTAGACAAGGAAAATGCATCAGGGAATGATTTCCCAAATGAAGTAACAGTGGTAATAATAGGTTCAATGTTTCTTCTTAGCCATTAATGTATAATGGAGGTAGTGGATTGCATGTTTGAGCAATGTTTTGAGACTCATCAAAGATGGGAGAATAGTGAATAATACTTTGTGGACTGTGAAGTAGTGTCAATAAGGTTGAAGGATCTTAAGATCTTCAATACCATGAAACAATGAGTCCCCTGTAATAAGTAGGCAGTATAGGGCATAGTTTATTTTATAGAAGGATGCTCATGAAAGGAATCTTCGAGCGATAGTGAGTGAGCTGTCTGAGATTGCAGTTGAGGGTGCAATACCCAATCTTAAAGGAAGTTAGAAAAGTAGTAAATGTGCAAGAAAATCAAATCGTATACAACAAACAATTCACAATGTTATCTTGCATAATGCCTTGAGTTTGAAGACAAAAATCTTATTGTATCTTGATGAAAGTGGTGACCTTAATGGTCAATCACTAGCAACCATGATTTTAAAACATGCTATTGTGCTTATGGAGGCAACATTTTAAGCAAGGTAGTGAGTTGTTGTTTGGAACAATGGTAGGTATGAAGGACTTGCTTTATATGCATACTATGCAGTCTAGCTTAAGACAATGTTCTTAGAAAAGATTGAAGGTGGATTATGGAACTCAAGAGTTACCATGAAAAGGATTAAAGCAAAGACTGAGATCTATTTAAAAGCCATGGTCATGAAGATATTAAAGATGTCACATGAAAAAACCTTATAGCTGGATTAATGAATATAGTGCCAAAGAGGATAGTGTGCTAGAACATATTTAGGAGATCTCCACATTATCTAATTATAGAGAAATACATCATTTATTTTTATTTTTTAATTAAAATAAATCATTCTAAACCCTATATAGAATACATTGATACTTCAAAATCCTCTGAAGGAATTTGAGATTATGCAAATATATGTCAAGTAAATTCCTAGATTACAAATAGTAGCGGGAATAATGTAAGATTTATTGATCAGAGCAGGAATGAGATAAGCAACAATGAATCCTATGCCTCCTTTCATGCACATCTCCTCACCGTTCTCTGTCATTCTTTACTTAAACACTTCTCCATTTTGGCGGTCTATGCTTGAAAATAATGTTTTGACGAAGGTTTTAGAGTATTTTTATTAAAATGAAAACTCTATTCTGGTGGGCTACACATGAAAATAAGATTTTGACAAAAGTTTTAGGGTATGTTTATTAAAGTTTTAGAGTATTTTGGTGGGATATATTCTTGATTCCTTAAATTATTTATTCATATGGATTGTGACTAAATAAATGACTAACTATTTAGTCATTTTTAGTTGCGTGACTAAATATTTTTTAATCAATGACCAAACAAGTAATTTATTTGCTCGTTTATAGCCAAGTTGCAAAAAATGAGCAGAATTTAGTCATTTTTAGTTGTTGTGACTAAAATTTTTAGTCACCTAGTCATTTATTTTCCAAATTCTACTAGTGTGTTCTTCCTTGTGCGATTAGGGCTCTCTCAATGTTGAGGGCCGTAGGGATAAGCTCATCATAAGAAGTGACACATTGCATCTTTAACTAAAAGGATAAATCCATATTGACATTACCAATGATGATTCTGACTTGTTGCTCCTTAGGAATGGGTCACTTGCTCTTACTAGCTCACTACCTCCATTGTTGTAGGAAGTTTGCGATCAAGTTCAATATTCTGATTTAAAGAGTCTAACAGATAGAAATCATAGTAAAATTAGAATTTAATAAGTTTTGGAATTAGCATTTTAAAGTGTTTTTTGGGGTCATTAACCTCAAACTATCTTCTCTTTTGCAAGGGTGGTTGCATGCCAAATTTTTTTGGTATAAAATATTGAAATTATTAGATTTTATTACCTGTCTATGAATAAAAATTATTGGAGTGTGAGTTTGATATTTTTTGAAGATCTAAATAGTCAAGCTTGGTAAAGAAAAATCATGTCAGATAATATTAGTCCAAAACAAAATGAAGAGACACTTGATAGATTGTGGGCTAGATTGAAAAGAAAGGGTGATGGGAAATGTTATTATCCTTGCAATAATTGCAAGGGCTTAAAGACAAGACAAATTTACAGCTAAAAACATTGTAGGCAACATGGTCACGTTGAAGGGGGGCATGATTATCATCCATTGGTAAGTTGTTCATTATATGTGTTTATATTGATTGAATTTCTAAATGTTTATATCGTTTTAACATTTTATATATATATATATATATATATATATATATATATATATATATATATATATATATATATAAAATCACTTAATGATGATCATGGTTTATTTGTGTCTATCATTATTATAAAGGTGGGGCACCCTAGGGCACATGATATGGATTATCATAGCCCAGAGAATGTGGTTTTGCAAGTGGACGAACATGGAGCTATGAATATCAAAGATGAAGTTAATGATCCTATGGAAGAAGATGATCATGCACAAGAAAACACAGTTGAAGATGATGGTACAAATACATTGATTCATGACACATTTAGTGGCAGAGCTGATCATGATGATCAAGATGACTTTGATGATGTTCATGATTTACCTGTACTTGAGAAGGCATAAGAGCCCTTTTACGAAGGCTCCCAAACAACTCTTCTCTATATTGTATTGTTGTTGTTGAACTTGAAGGTTATGAATGGTTTATCAAACATAGCAATCTCACGGATGTTAAGGTATCCCATATATGTCATTTTTTTTCATCTATTTTAATTTTTGTTAGTTCATCACTAGTAAATAAAGGATGAAATATGTAGTACCATTAATATTCTTTATATTAAAAAATTATTTTTTGCTATAGATTGATTGGTGAATTTTTGTTACCACCATCAAATATTTTACCTCACTCATACTGAGATTTATCAAGCATTATGAAAGACATTAGAATGGAGTAGCAAATAATATATGCATGTCCCAATGATCATATTATATATCATAAACAACATGAATTTGCAATAGAATTCCTAGAATGTCATATCAATAGATATCGAACAAATCAACTAACAAAAAGTGTGCCTCGCAAGGTTCTTCGTTATATTCCCATTATTCCACGTATGCAACGATTATTTACGTGCGAAAGATTAGCACAATTTATGGATTACCATGCACGGAATAGAAGTGGAGATTATATTCTTTAAATGCCTATGGATGGTTCTGCATTTAGGGAGATGGAGGAAAAATGGCCACACTTTAAAGAAGAACCTTGTAATCTCAGGATTTCATTTGGAGCGAACGGTGTCAATCCATTTGGAGAGCTGAGATCTATTTACTCGTTGTGGCCTATTTTTGTTATCAACAATAACATTCCTTCATGGATGTCAATAAAGAGGGAGCACATAATGTTGTCAATGATTGTTCCAAGTATTTGTTTACATCAATTTTCTTTAATGTAGTAGCATCTCATTTGTCTTATTTGTTGCATAATGACTTATATTTTTTTCATTCAATAGTCATGTACATTAATTTATGTATATTGCAATAAAATTGTTATAATAATTATGTAATGTTTATGTTCATTCAACTAGGTAAGTACCAAGTTAAAGATATGAATATATATATTGAGCCTCTTATCGACGAGTTACTAAAGTTATGGAATGGCGTCACTATGTATGATGTATCTAGACTAATAGGACAAAGACAATTTTAATTCCATGCGATGCTTGTATGGAAAATTTATGATGCCCTAGGGCTAACACATTTTTGTGGTATGCTATAACATTTGACTGTAGTTTAACAATATTTAATTTTATGAAGTAGATATTATGCATGTTTTTAAAATAATCTATTCATTATATATAATTATAAAAATTGACATATTTAATCCAATTATATATGATCTTGTAGGTCTTCAAACAAAGGGAAAATTTGCATGTCCAATTGTGGTGCAAAGATGAAATCTCGTCATTCAACAAGCTTAGGAAAGCAGGTGTTTGATGAGTATAGGCACTTCCTCCATAGAAATCATAAGTATCGAACTACTAAAAAATATATTTTCAATGGGAAAGAAGAGACTACATAAAAACCATGAAGAATGACACCTCACCTATGGAAGTTGGAATATAATAGAATTAATCATCAAGGTTATACATCAGATCAAATTGTTTATCCATCATATATGATATGTTTTGAATTTATATTTTTATATTGTGTTATGTTTACTCATGTTGTAATTGACAATGATTGTCATTGTTAATTTGTTTAACTTATATGCTTCATAAAGGTCATCAAGGAATTAATGGTCGAGGACTGACCCATTTCCCTACTATGAGTAGCTACAAATTGTGCATTTGTTTGATACAATGCATATCAAAAAGAATAACAGAAACGTTATAGAAAATATTGGATGGAAGGCATGACAAAGAAAAAAATGTCAAAATTTGTAGTGACATGCAGGAAACCAATCATGCAATGAAAAATGTCATTCAATTAAATAGCGATGGAGACCAAATTAATATAAGTGCCCTTCCTTGGTTATTAACAAAGCAACAAAGCAATGCTATAAAAGAAGTCATACAAAAAATTTGATTTCCCACAAGATTTGTTGTGAACATAAACAATATAATAACAAAGAAAGGTGAATTTGATTCAGGATGAAAACACATGATTGGCATACCTTCATTAAGGTAATTATTCTGGTATATTATATACACTTGTATAATGCATGCAATTTTCAAGTATTATGTTTACTACTTTTGGAAAAATAATAAAAAGATCATTTTATAATTGTTGGAGTACATTCTACCTCTATCTCTCCCAAACAACTTTGACAACAATGTCAAGCAAGTTATATATGATCTTGGAAAATACATGAGGTAAGTAGCGATATTTGTTCAATTCATTGTATACATCTTATAATTTCCATTTGTTTTACTTGTTATGTAATATATTGTATATTTTTGTTAAATCTCATTAATACATTTGTACCTTGAATCATTTGTAGATGGCTATCATCTAAAGAAATCCATAAAGAGGATATAAATTAGTGGAAGAGAAAAATTCCTCGTCTAATGTGTGAAATGAAAAAGTGTCTACCTTCGACAATTTTCAATGCACAAGAACACTACCTCATACACCAATTTGAGAAGATTGAATTGTGTGGACCTGTACACACAAGGTCAATGTCGATGGTTGAGAGGCACTTGAAATTTTTGAAGGATTTGGTTAGAAAAAGAGCACATCTTGGGGATTCTATGGTGGAGGGATATATGGTATACCAGACCATGGTGTACATGAGTGAATATTTTCCTAAGTTTTCAACAAAGATCCATGTAGATTGCATATGGGATCCAAACTCCATTAACAAATTCGAAGGGGAGTACTTGATGGGGAAAGGTAGATTGAGGAAAGTGAGAGGTAATTATAAGATGGTCATGGAGATTAATTGGAATAAATTTTACATAAGGTTTGTATGTATAATGTACTTAATTAAATTTTAATCTTCAACATACATCAATTATAAATTAAGGTCATATACTGTGGTATTTAACTAATTATACGTCATTTGTAAATTTAAATTTTTTTTGATACAGTTGGTCGAGAGTGGGATGCACTACATTTGTACGTCGCAAAAAATCTTGATTGAATAATGGTATGGATTGAATGATGTCAAAAATCTAGTCGCGCATTAACATGGGAAGGTGTGGCTTCATTAGTTAAAGAAGCTCATTGTAATGGAGATTCCAATGTTACATAAAGGGAAATTGATTTAGCATATGACTTAAGAGATAAACAGGTACATATAAATATATTAATCACCCATACTATTTAATTATTTTCAACTATATTGATGTATATATATGTTGAGATTGTTTTCTTTGCATACATTCAGCCAAGAATAAATATGTTTATCAACTGACAATATTGCAATATTTTTTACATGTTTGACATATTGCAAGTGAAACACCACAAGGCTATGTGGTACAATTGTCAAAATTTCGAATCAAAATGTTGGATGACATGAAGATTTTTTTTGATTTTGGTATAACTGCAGTCTTTCAGGTGACTAATGTTTGATCTAGAAGTGACATACATCCAGAAGTCTCAGAAAATTGATACTATGGGATTTTTGATGATATACTTGAGTGTGACTTTAAGTCCTTTAGATTAATTTTGTTTGTCGTCCTATGGTACAAGCTACGATTGAATGAAAATGAACTTGAGAGAACTATTATTGAACATGATAATGGATTTACCATGGTTAATACAAGGTCGATCGAGCGAGTTGTAAATGATCCCTATGTTCTTCCATGCCAATGTGAGCAAGTATTTTACTCAGAGGTTCCAGGTAAACCGGGTTGGTCATTTTTTGTTAGACATGATCCAAGAGGAAGGTCGGTAAAGTATAATGTGGTGGAAGAAGAAGAATCCAAAGAACTAGAACATGATGTAGATGATGATCAGGATCAACAGTTAGTTGTTGATGTCCTTGACAAAGATGTCGAAGAGGATGAACTAGATCATGATGATGTAGGCGTTAATTTTCATGAAGATGATATCCATGTGGATGATGACATTATCAAAACTGATATCGATGATGATGATGATGATATGACCAATCCTTACAATGTCAAATCTGGACCGAATGATACAGACAAAGATTTGGATGAAGAAGAAGATCAATGACATTGAAATGTATGAGTTATGCGATTATATTGTCTATTTGATATTAATTTCTTGATAGAATTATATTTGACATATGTGGTTACATAATTAATTCATGATGTTTTTAATTTTTATGCCATTACATAATTAATTTAGTGATGTACTTTTTAATGTTTGAAAGGTCAAAAAAATAAAACATTTCAATCATGATGTTAACAACCTTGAAATTAGTGTGTTTTATGTTTCATGTGATCATAAAAGATTAAAAATTCAATTGTAGAGGTGGTTGTTCAGTGGTTGACATGTAAAGGCCTTTAAAAGGCAGAAATTGATCATTGTAATGGTTGTTTATGGTTGAGGATTTAAAATACAAGCTCTTGACATTCAAAAATATGTGTTTTTCTTCAAATTTTTTGTATTTTTCCTGTTATGTAGCACTGTATGGTCACATGCAGTCATAATTTGATGTGGTAAGACTGGGTATTATCATCATGGTTGAGTGCGTGACTATTGGAACCTACACGACTAGTGGGCCCTCTCCCTTAATAAATGGTTTTATTTTGTAGAGGACAAGCTCACATGGTCATAGATCAATCGTCGTGTGATCTTAGTCATTCCCTGCCATCCTGCGATGACCCCACCACACTGTCTTTGTTGATCGCGATATCATAGGAAGGTGCCTTGTGTCTAATCTGATGAAGCCAAAGGAATGATAAATACTTTGATGTGTCTTTAATACATTATGTTGTAGGTTACTAAAGCAGTTATAAGATGCACATGTTTTAAAGAAACAGAGATGTTATAATCTCGTTAGAAAGGTGTTCAATGGTTAATAACAAGGCTAGCGACTATGTTGAATGAATAGGATTTTTGATGGTTGAGATCCATGGTTTCCCACCATCACGTGATCAAAATTTGTGAGGTCTTTATTGATTGCGATATCACAAGTGGGCGCCATGTGGATCTCCTTGGCAATGAGTAGTATGGTGGGCCCCTTATTGCCACAATGGAGATTATGTTAGTTTGCTTTGAAGGTAGTTGTCCGATGTTCTGACCAAGGTGAAGGATCGATGGTTAATATTTGAATCTGCATCAAATGTGATTAGAGCCATTCGTGCAGTGCGTGAGTAAGCTTTAATGGCAGACATGACATCTACTACCATGGTTTGATCGAAATAAAGAAACTATTCTTCTACTTTTGGTATCACAAAGCATTCAAAACATCTTAAATGGGGATTGTAGGTCGATATGTTATGTATGAGGATTTGATAAGTAGTATTGGGTTAGGATACATGTTGAGGAGATTGTAAAGCAATGTTCTCAAGGATCTTATATGTTATGTGTTAAATTTGTCATAAACCCTTAAATTCTTATGAATTTGACTCCCCCAATAGATATATGGCACTTATATGAGTTGTGCTAATTCTTATGGTTTAGTATTTGTTTGTCTTTACCTAGAGCTTGCTACAAATTGCCAATCAATGACTATCTTATACTGTGAAAATGTGTTCTAGTTATCTCATGCTCCAAATAGTTGATATTATTGATGAACAACCAATTCTATTCAGTATTATCCTATTATGTTGAGCTATTTAAATGATATTATCTATTGTTGTTAATGTCGTTTATGATAATGGTGCAAAGGTTGTAAACGCATTAAGGGATTGCCCTCCCAGCTCTTGTAGAGCCCAAAGTTTAGGAGGTCTTTAAAATCCTTGTCAGTTGGTCCAGGTCCTTCAAGTTGCCATTGATTGGAATTGTAAATTCCATAGGTAACTTAGAATACCAACCTGGTTACAGTAAAAACAACCAACAGGTAGAGGGGAGAGAGATAGAGGGATTCAGTGAGAGAGAGAGGGAGGGAGTGGGAGAGATAGAGGGTAGAGGGTTAAGGGTAGAGGGGAGGGAGATAAGAGTGAGTGAGAGTGAGAGAGACTTGAGAGAGGGAGAGGGGTAGGAGGGTGAGACTTGAGAGAGAGGGGGGAGGGAGGGAGGGAGGGAGAGAGATGAGGGTAGAGGGTTTAAGGGTTTAGAGTTTAAGGGTTAATGGTTTTAGGGTTTAGGGTTAAAGGTATAGGGGAGAGAGATAGAGGGAGTGAGTGAGAGAGATAGACCTAAGAGAGGAAGAGGGGGTAGGAGGGAGTGGGAGAGAGATAGAGGGTAGAGGGTTAAGAATAGAGGATAAAGGGTTTAAGGGTTAAGCATTTAGGGTTAAAGGTAGAGGGGAGAGAGATAGAGGTGGTGAGTGAGTGAGAGAGAGAGACCTAAGAGAGGGAGAGGGGGTAGGAGAGAGAGTCTTGGGAGAGAGAGAGGGAGGTAGTGGGAGAGAGATAGAGGGTAGAGGATTTAAGGAGTTAAGGGTTAAGGGTAGAGGGCTAAGCGTAGAGTGGAGAGACTTAGGAGTAAGAGAGAGAGAGAATTAGGAGGGGGAAGAGAGAGGGGAAGAGGGGAGGAAGGGGAGAGAGAGAGACCTGAGAGAGGGAGTGGTGCTAGGACAGAGAGACTTCAAAGAGAGAGAGAGAGGGAGGGAGTTGGAGATATATAGAGGAAGAAAGGGTTAAGGGTAGATGGTAAAGGGTTTAAGTGTTTAGGGTTTAAGGGTTAAGGGTTAAGGGTTTAAGGGTAGAGTGGAGACACATAGAGGGAGTGGGTGAGAGATAGAGAAAGACCTAAGAGAGGCAGAGGGGGTAGGAGGGAGAAACTTGAGAGAGAGAGAGAGAGGGTAGAAGGTAGAGGGTTTAAGGGTTAAGGGTTTAGGGTTTAGGGTTTAGGGTAGGGGGAGAGATATAGGGGTAGAGGGTAGAAGGTAGATGGTTGGGTAGAGGGGAAAAAGATAGGGTGTGTGTGTGAGAGAGAGAGAGAGAGAGACCGAGAGAAGGGGGAGGAGGGTGAGACTTGATAGAGATGGAGGGAGGGAGGGTGTGGGAGAGAGATAAAGGGTAGAGGGTTTAAGGGTTTAGAGTTTAAGGGTTAAGGGTTTAAGGTTTAGGGTTAAGGTTAGAGGGGAGAGAGATAGAGAGAGTGAGAGAGAGAGATACCAGGGAGAGGGAGAGGGGGTAGAAGGGAGAGTCTTGAGAGAGAGAGAGGGTAAAGGGTAGAGGGTAGAGGGTTTAAGGGTTTGGGGTTTAAGGGTTAATATTTTAGGGTTTAGGGTTATAGGTAGAGGGGAGAGAGATAGATGGATTCAGTGAGAGAGGGAGGGAGTGGGAGAGAGATAGAGGGTTAAGGGTTGTGTTGGATTTTTTTACTGTAACCAGGTTAGTCTTCTAATCTACCTATGGAATTTCCAATTCCAATCAAAGATAAGTCGAAGGACTTGGACCAACTGACGAGGACATTAAAATCCTCCTACACTTCGGGTTCTACAAGACCCGGGAGGGTGATCCCTAAATGTGTTTACAACCTCTGGACCATTATCATAAACAACATTAATGTATAATAGATGATCTCATTTAATAGCTCAACACAATAGGATAATACCAAATAGAATTGGTTGTTCATCAGTATTATCAACTATTTGGAGCATGAGATAACTACAACACATTTCACAGTATAAGATAGTCATTGATTTTCAATTTGTAGCAAGCTCCAAGTAAAGGAAAATAAATATTGAATCATACAAATAAACACAACTTAGATTAGTGCCATATATCCATTGTAGGAGTCAAATTCATAAGTATCTAAGGGTTTATGACATATTTAACGCATAACATATAAGATACCTAATAAAATTTCATTACAATCTTATCAATATGCATTCTAACCCAATACTACTTATCAAATCCTTATACAGAACATATATGCCTATAATCCCATTCAAGCATTTTAATTAATCCTTTGAATTAAAGCTAAAATAAGGATCATACACACCACAACAGTGAGATGAATGAAACAACCCTTAGTCATCTTATTCAAAATTCAGATATGCATGTATAATGGAGAGACATGAGTTTGAATTTATCATTTCAACTCAAATACTAGTAATGTTATACAACATTAAATCCCCATGAATTCAAAACCTATTACAGAATGACTCAAAACCTAAATTGCATTTCCATTGAAACCATCAAACTTTACAATTTTCTCTACAACTTCACCTAGACTCAACCCAAAATTATCTAGCTTGCTAACCTGTACTTTTGGCCTTGAAATCCTTATAGAAAATGAAGGAGCAAACAAGCATTGAGCCAAAAAGTACACGTGTCACTAGCCAAACAGAGCACCTGGTGATATTCCAAAAATTATTACAATAGCCATCACCCTAAAGAATATTCATGTTCATCATTCTTGCAAAGAAAGGTTGATGGAGCAACAAAAGAGCCTCAAGAATCCAGTGCCAAGACTGCCACCAAAAACAATACTAGAATTCGTTGTAACTGCAACAGCTGATTTTCCAACTGTTAGCAGCCCACTTTTTTTACTCCTCAGTTAAATACTTATTTACCCATTTCTGATATTCCTCATCAGTTGGCCAATAAAAATTAATTACCTCATTCACTTTGACATTATAAGGTGTGTATTTAACTACTATTTGATTTGCCTCTCTTTCAAAAGATTCCAAAAATGAGCTGGTGCCAATGATTTTGTCCATACATATCTCTAACAAATCATAATCTGAGTCATCACAAATTGATTTAATTTGATCATTGATGACCTCATTTGCCTGATCCTGCCACTATTGGAGTGGCTTGATATTCCCCTGCTCATCAATTATGTCAGGTAAACATGTGTTACCCCAATCATCAAAATTCTTCACCAACTCTTTGATCTTCTTACTCAAGTCATCTGGTAAGGTCTAAAAACCTTGCAATGATTTAACTAACATTTGAGTAGGCCTTAATGATTGGGGCCTCTTATTTATATCAAACTTTGAGGCCTTATACATTATATCTAAATCACTGGCCCTAGGGATCGAATTTTCAATTAATGGTATAACTACCTCCGGATCCCTATCAATATTCTTTATTGCATCTAATAATAAAGAATATGAAGAATGTATAGATGATAATCTATTATCAACTTTCTCATTCAAATGCCTTAAGACAATAGTAACAATCTCCTTTTTCTTTAAAAGGAATCCCTCCTCACTTACCTTCAATGATTCCTGTAATTCTTCAATTTTGTGCATTAGCTACTTCTTCGTAGGACCAACAGAGCATTCTACCTCTTCATCAATTTGTTCTAAATATGGGGTGAGGGAAGGATTTTGGCTAGGAGACCCTAGTGTGGAAACAATAGGAGAAGCAAGAGGCACTGACCCTGATGTAGAAGGAAATGTACTGATCCTTGGAGCACTTAATGTTTCCCCAATTTGTTTGTACCTTAACCTAACCACCTCAGTCTGTAGTTCAATATTCCTTTGATGTATCTTACTATACTCCTGAATTAAAATATTATATTTCTCCATTAGGATTTTCTTTTCAGCCTCCTCTCTTTCAACAGTCTTTTGGGCCAATTTGGCCACATTTACAGTTAAATTAGTAGCCTTAGTGGTTGAGGTCTCTGAAGCCCTCTTTATTATTAACCCTCCTCTAAAATTCGGGTTAATATCAGTAACATTTGGCTTTTTCCCTTGAGGGGCCAATGCCCAAATTGCCAAGGTGTCATATTCTTCACTGAAGGAAGAATCTTGCAACACTTCCTTGACCTCTTCTTCAGAGTCTTGCAAGGGATGCTTGGACTGTAGAATAGCATTAAAAGCTACAAAATCTACAATGTCCCATTTAGGTAAAATCAAGACACCATCTTTACTTACTAGTTTTCTTCCTTCCTCAGGAGTGATGTTCTTGAATTCATCCATTAATTCAACTTTCACTTCATCATTATTCTTCTGGTCTGACCTATCAAGCCTCAATTCTCTTCTCTTCTTACACTTATCCTGGTATTCTTCAAATTTCATCCTCCATACCAATTGCAAGAAGACCAAAGTTTTTACAAATGCATCATCATCTAGAAACTCCTTACATGCTTCCATCCTTGCATTTTGCACATATTTACCTTTCATATCCAAGTCAGATAAAACCAACTCAAATGGCCTAGGAGGGGAAGGCATACCAATCTCCATATCTTGATCAGTAACAACAATTTCATCCATCAAATCCTCTTGTGGTTGATTAGTTCTTTGCCTCTTAGGGCTTGGATCTAATGGTGGTGATGAGAGACTATCCTCAAGTGATGATTCCAAATAAATGATTTTAATTTCCCCCAGAATTTTTAATTTTGGACCTAGTTGTGTAGGAAATTTCATTATTTGTTTTCATTTTCTATCCACTTCCTCCTCATCACTGCTGTCATCCTTTTTCCTCCTATAAAAGGGCCACTTTTTTGTAGGTTGGTATGTTGGCCTTGTCTTAATTGGCCTAGCACCTTGTTCCTGTACACCCAGACTCAATTCTAAGTTTATCTTCTTGGTCCTCAAGGTGCCCATAATTTTTGTGATAGGTCAAATGTGAGCGTTAGAAAATGAGCAGCAAGTAAAAGAGTGCAAATAAACACCAAAACAACCTACACCTCAAGATTAGCCTAAGTTGGAAACAATACAAGATAAAAAGCAACAAAATGGAACTTTATACCTTGCGTCGAATCGATCCTTTGGTTGGCCCTTCGATCTTTGATGTGTATACTCCTTGGATGGCAAGTAGATGCAGGCTAAATGATGTTGTAGGATGAGTGCAAGTGGATGAAAACAAGAAAATGGCTAAGTGTAGGTTGAGCAACAAAACTGTAAGAGTTTGGCTAGCAAAAATGATCTCCCCAAAATGAGAGAAAAGAGGGGGTATTTATAAGATTTTTTAGAGTTCCTAGGGGAAATGAAGGGTCAAGATTGAGCCACCAAACATCAAGATGTAAGGCTAAGGTGAGTTGAGAACTCACAAGCCCTCACATCTTGACATGTGGCATGTGATTTAGCCCTAAAAGGTGAAGTGGACATGAGGTGGAAGGAGAAGGACATGACATGGACGGGGGGTACAAAGTACCTTGGGATTGGACAAGATCTCCTCATAAAGGAGGTACTTGTCCCCATGTGGGAGAGAGGACAAGTGGGGAATTAAAAATTCCTCAAATATTCTCATGGGGAAGAGGGAAGGAATTTAAAATTCCTTAAATGCATTAGGGGATTAAAAGTGAATTAAAAATTCACATGGGGAAGGGAGATGCCTTGTCAAAAAAAGAAAAGCATTTAATAAGGTTGACCAATGACACGTGTCATAAAGGACATGGGGAAGAGAAAAAGAATTTAATATTCCTTGGAAGGATAAAAGGAAATAAAAATTCTTTGAGAGGTTGATTAGGCCAGTTAGTGAAGGATTAGAGGAGGGTTAGGTGGCTAAGAGAGATTAGAGGAAAACTTGCAAAAGTTGGAGAATGTGACACATCCTAATCAAGGATTAGGCATGTGCACATCCTAATGATGGGATTAGAAGAAGGATTAAGATAAGATAAAAATGATGGAGGATGTGACATAAGGAGGAATTAAATAAATGTGATATTTATTTAATTCATTTGATGGAAGGAGGATTAAAGAGATAAGGTATTATTGATTAAATACCTTAGGGATTAAAAGAACTTAAGGATGTTAATTAAATGGGATAAATTTGGATAAATTAAGTGTCCAAATTTAGACGTCTACATTTTGCCCCTCTTTGAGATGGTGTTACGAAGTAGCATCATTTCAAAGAATATTAAAACATAGAACCTAGAAAAAGATGGTTAGATTGGAAAAGATGCCCTAGTCATTCAAAGAAGTGACTAGGAAGGAAGATGATGGGGGTAAAGATGAAAGTTAGGGATAAAGGATGCCCCCTCGAGAGGACATGCGAGTTCAAGAGAACACGGGTGTGCTCTTGAAATGGATGAGATGATGCAAGGGGAGTTGAAGAAGATGCAAAGTGATGGAAGATTGGGAGGGGAGTGATGAAAGATGAATGGATGGAGGGGATTTTGATAGACGAGAGGATGAAGAGGAAAATGAAATGCAATCCTAATGCAATTTTCCATCTTCGGAGCACTGATTTTTGCTATAGAATAAGACACAAGATGCCAAGGTATGAAGAACCAAGGCAGATTAGTGTCTAATGCATAAAACAAACATAACAAACAAGAAGGCTATCCCAACACCCCAAAGTCATGATGACCTTGGTCAGGCCAGGTGCTGGGATAAACACAAGCATAGAAGGATGTCCCAACATAACACAAGACCGCAGGGATCTTGGTGGGTACTACGTGGGACAACCGAGAAGACAAAGAAAAGATCAAGATACACCCCTGTGTTGACTAGTCAAAGCACACCATGATATGATGGATCAAGGCGACCATGACAAGTGATGATAGGGAGCTTAAATGATAAACAAAAGCCAAAAGAATCAAAAGATCACAATTAATTTCAAATGTCCTTTGCCATAGGATCAATCAAGGGGATGGATGGGATTAATGAGGTCTGTTAGGAAGGATGCATCCTGTTGAGACCGATGATGGATACTAAATTAAAAGATTGATATGATGCAAGATATTCAGAACTGATTGGATCTGATGGTACAAGTGGATCGTGTTTGTTAAGATCCAGCTAGATAAGGGCATAGCTTGATGACGCGACATGAGAGACATGACACAAGACTGACACAAGACATGAGACTAACACATCCTAGTGACCTAGGGGCTCGGGGGCCGATCAAAGATTAGCCTTGCCTATGTGGAAGCACAGAGCCCTCGTAGTTCGACAAAAGGTTGACGACAAACCATGATGGAGATTTGGATGGATGACCAAGATAGGATGGAAAATAGGAGAAAAGTGGACAATATAGATCGATGATGGAACCCTGGGGGCGGATGAAATCATTGACCTTGCCTATGTGAAAGCGCAGGGGCAACGTAGTTCGACAAAAGGGAAAAGAAAAGTGATGAATGAAAGAGGATGAGATAACCCTAGATAAGGGGATAAAATGATTGGACCGACACAATGGAACAAGATAGACCTGTTGGATTGGATTGGGCGATAGTGACTATAGAAAGCTAAGGGATGGGATAGTTATCCAAATCATCAAAGATGAAGTGGGTGGATGATATGACGAATAGATGAATGATGAGAAAGGATAGGAGATTGAAAAGATGTGTAAAAGAAGCATAAGTGATGATGATGAGGTAAATGGAATTGGGTTGTGTGGGGAAAAGCCTATAGCTGGATACGAATGACAAGGGATTATGAGATGGGCTGAGGGGAGAGGATGGGGGGAGGAAAAAGATTGTTTGGGTGGATTGGATAGAGGGATAAGGATTTGGATGAGGAAAAGGTGACTAGACGAATAGATGACTGATTCTTGGAATTAGAAGGTGAAGGGTGGGAAAGATGGAAGATTACTCAGAATGAGTAGACGACTGATCAAGATTATGGAATGAGAGTTTGAAATGATAGGAGGGTTGATGAATGTTTGAGATGATAGATGAAGGTTCGAAATAGATGAATGGTTCCACAGAATGGGTGAATGGAGTTATTAGAATGGATGAATAGGACAGAGTTAAAGAAGATGGAGGGATCTTAAGATTTTGTTTGATATCCAAAGATCTTGACTGTAGATGGACGAAAGCTCAGATTAGGGGTTTGGGTAAGC
The DNA here is from genome assembly GCA_007258455.2 of Sequoia sempervirens. Taxonomy (NCBI): domain Eukaryota; kingdom Viridiplantae; phylum Streptophyta; class Pinopsida; order Cupressales; family Cupressaceae; genus Sequoia; species Sequoia sempervirens. The sequence goes on along the minus strand of VDFB02373365.1, from coordinate 99,806,458 downwards.
TCAAAGTGGGATAAGATTAAAGCTCAGATGGAGATTGGATTGGAGACGAGAATGATTGAAGGATGTGATGGGATTGAGTCTACACTGAGTTCTGGGGTTTAAAGGGTGTAAGGTGTTGACAATCAAATTTTTCCTGATTTGGCAATTTTCAAAAATTGTCAAATTTTGCCATTTTAGGAAACTTCAGGGTTGTATGTTTGAGAGTCCCAATTTTTTCCAAGAAATACCCATTGGTGAGATAGGATGAATTGCCAACTAACATCCCAGATTTGAGATATGCATTTTGAGCTATGAGTGAAAACAATTTTTTAAAATGCTGGAAAAAAACACTAAATTGGGATTTTGAGGGCCAAGATGAAAGTTTGAGGCCCCGAAAATGGGTCAAAACACTAAATTTCTCATAATGCAACCACCTGTCAAATTTCAGCTCAAATGGACACCTGAGTCAAAAGTTATGGCCTCTGGATGTTTTGGTGTAAAAACCAAAACCCTCAAAAATGTGGTTTTTCGATAAATTTTGAAAATTTCAAGACATGGGTTTTGTCCGGGGTGTTGGGATTAAAAATGGGTAGGAAATTTTTTTTTATGGGTTGCCTTGGACTGCGTGTTGGAGGGGGGAAAAGGGCGGCGGCCACGGGGACCGGTCTGCCACCAGGGTGGTAGGTCCGCCGCCGTCGGCGGACGGGTCCGCCACCGGGGTGGCAGGTCCGCCGCCGGGGGCGGATGGGTCCGCCACCGGAGGCAGATAGGTTCATCGTCGGGTGGACAAATCCGCCGCCACCAGGGGTGGACGGGTCCACCATCGGAGGTGGACGGGTCCACTGCCGGGCGGACGGGTCCGCCACCGGAGGCGGACAGGTCTGCCGCTGGGCGGACGGGTCCGCCATCGGAGGCGGACGGGTCTGCCGGGGGGGGAGGATGAAGGACAGAAAGAGGGGATGGGGAGAAGGAGAGGAGATGGGGGATGGGGGGATGGGATGGGAGGGGAGGATGGGGGATGGGGGGATGGGATGGGATGGGGAAGGAATGGGAGAGATGGGGGTAGATGGGGGGGATGGGATGGGAGGGGATGGGAGAGATGGGGGATGAGGATGGAATGGGGGATGAGGGGGATGGGGGGATGGGGATGATGGAATGGGGGATGGGGGAGATGGTAGGGATGGGGGGGATGGGGATGGAAGGGGATGGGAGAGATGGGGGATGAGGATGGAATGGGGGATGGGGGAGATGGGGGATGGGGGATGGAATGGGGGATGGGGGGAGATGGTAGGAGATGGGGGGATGGGGATGGAAGGGATGGGGGATGGGATGGGTGGGGATGGGGATGGGGGAGGGAATGGGGTAGAGGGATGGGGGGGAGATGGGGGGGATGGGGATGGGGGAGGGGGAATGGGGGGAGAGGGAGAATGGGGGGAGAGGGGGATGGGGGGATGGGATGGTGGGATGGGAGGAGGGATGGGGGGAGATGGGGGAGGAGATGGGGAGAGGGATGGGGAGATGGGGGATGGGATGGTGGGATGGGGAGGAGGGATGGGGGGGAGATGGTGGGATGGGAGGAGGGATGGGGGGGGGATGGGGGGGAGATGGGGGATGGGATGGTGTGATGGGGAGGAGGAGGGATGGGGGGGAGATGGGGGATGGGATGGTGGGATGGGAGGAGGAGGATGGGGGAGAGATGGTGGGATGGGAGGAGGGGATGGGGGAGAGGGATGGGGGGAGATGGGGGGATGGGATGGTGGGATGGGAGGAGGGGATGGGGGGGAATGTGGAGGAGATGGGGAGGGAATGGGGGAGAGGGGATGGGGGGATGGGATGGTGGGATGGGAGGAGGGGATGGGGAGGGAAAACACAAGGGAATGGTAGGAAGACTAAGATGGGGATATGAAAGGGAGTGTTTTGATGGATGGATAGGAGGATGAGGATGGGGATGGGGAGAACCCTATAACCAGAGGCCAATGACAAGGGATAATAAAATGGGATGGAGATAGAGAAAAATGAAGTAGATGGATAGGAAGATAAGGATGGGGAGATGGCAAGGATGTGATTGGACAGGATGAATGATGTCTCCAAGGACTATAGTGCAACAGAAGACAAATGCCCCCACTCTAGATGTGTCATGCGCGGGGAGGAATGAAGGATGGAATACAAGTGGATGGGAAGATAAAAGAGTGAGATGGATGAAGATAGGATGCATGGATAAGGAAGGGATATGGAAGGTAGCATGACGGCTGGATAAGGAAGATGGACGAGTGCGAATGACAGTTGGGATAGTGTACGGATGATGGGAATGTATGCCAAGAGGCGTCCAAAGCATGTTTATATGTTTGCCCCTTTGTTATCAAGATCACAAGGAGGATGGAAGGATTGGGATAAATGAGATATGCCAAACAGGATGTGTAAGCGCAATAGGGTGGAGGGGATGGATGAAAATGATGTATAGCAAGAAGATGGGTGCATAGCCGAAAGTGTAGCAGGAAGCATAGTGGATGGAGGGAACACATATCAAGAAGTTTCCCCCAAGTGCAGATGGGGATTTACGCATGATGCCTATTTGCCAAGTTTTCATCATGGTACTTATCCAACGCGCTTGTTTTCCATGTTTTCACCATTGGATGGATTATTTCTCTTTACTATTTTTTTTTTTTGTTTTATTTTATTTTATTTTATTTATGATTTTTTTGGATTTTTGGACTTTTTGGATAGTATGCGGAAGGAGACAGATAAGGGTAGGGAGGCGAATAAGTGGATTTAGAAGACATGTGATAAGGATATGGATGAAGGACTCAAGCATCAAGTTCTATATCAAGTATTAAGAGCTCATGTTCGAACTGACTATTGGATGTTGGTACAACCTTAGGATAAATGGATTATGCGAGAGGATGAATGAGAGGGATTTGATGGGGAAGATACGAGGGATAATGGGTGGGATGTTGGAAATGGTATGGATAGAATGAGGGGGTGGATACGTGATGGGGAGATGAGTTCAGGACCAACATTGGCACATGTAGTGATGGATGTGAAAAGATAAAAGGATGAATGGATGCAGAATGTGGAGATAATGGAGGAGATGGAATAGTGAATTTTGGGACATAGGGACCCAAAACAAACTTAGGAGATGAAAGGTGGGTATTCTTAGCCTTTGGATTAGCAACGTTGGATGTTCTTACAGATTTTTCATTTGACGGCATTGCATCTTTTTTCTTTGGGATCCACATGGTTTTGATCTTTTCTTTGGTGGCTCTTTGTGAGCTATAGATTTGATTTTGATTTTGGACTTTGTTTTTCTTTTCTTTACCATGTCTTTTAGAGGGGACATGGGAAGCTTCAGATTCATGTGGGTGTTTAGATTTATGCATTTTTATGTTAGCTTCCAAAGTGCATTTATTAGCAATGGGATGGGTGTGAGAGGATGGACGATGTGGAGCAATGGAGGTAGGAGTATGGGGAATACGTGTAGATGGGGTATGTTTAGGTATGTGCCTTTATTGATCCTGATTATGGGATATGTGAGAGGGATGTTTATGATGGATGAAATGTATAGGTGTTGGATGGATGATCGAGTGAGATGGAGGAGGTGATCTTGGGATATACGGACCCAAGATGGATAGAGTAGATGAAGGACAGGAGATGGTGGATGGAGGGATGTAAGGACCCAAAATGGATGGAGCAGATGAGGGAGGAATATGGACGGTTGTTTTGAGGTGATACGATAGAGGAGGAGGGATGGCAGCATATGATCTGGCAGTGTGATGGGCAAAGCCAGAAATTCTTTTGGAGAAGGCTTGTTGAGGACGTCTAGAAGTTGTACCAACACCTTTAGATTGTGAGTCTTGGGAAATAGATCCAAGATCTTACATGCAGATTTGTTATTTGACTTGGATGGGCTCTAAAATACCTTGCTCGTGAAGGCCTAGACCTTTTCCTTGATAGTTCATGTTCTTGAGCATTCGATCCACGATAGGATTTTTGTTATTTTGAAAACATGATGTGAGTCCATTATTAGGTGGGGGATGATGGGTGGTATATACACTGTGTTTTTCTTCTGCAAGGAGGCCACCATGGAAGAATGTGAGAGTACCAAGGGGATATGCAAGTGCTGAGGGGATAACATTTTTAGGTGATGATGGGGGATCCTGAGAAGGAGATGGTGGGATAGCAGCATTTGGATGGGTGGTATCAGGAGAGGGAGTAGGGGATATGATAGGATTTGATTTTGTGGTAGTAGGCTCATGCAATGGAGATGAAGATGGAATGGTAGAATCTTGAATGTCAAGAGGATCATGGGATGGAATGGATGGGGGACTGTGATCTTGCGATAGACTAGATGGGATGGTATGATCTTGATCTAGAGGAGGGGATATGTTGGAATGCTTTGGATCAAGCTCTTGGCATGACTCATCGTGTGCAGGAGGCATGATAATGGAGTCATGGGGAGACTCTACAAGTGGGGAAGATGGAAGGATGGAGGATTCAAGATATTCTTGGGAATGGATACTAGGAGTGGAAGAAGTGGATTGGATTTGGGTGTCGTCGATAGGTTCGACGGTTCTCAGAGTAGGGTGTGGGTGTTCAATGGATTTGGTAGATGTGACGGTAGGAGATGGGGACTCAGTGGATTCAGAGGATGTGATGGTAGGAGATGGGGACTCAATGGATTCAGCAGATGTGATGGTAGGAGATGGGGACTCAATGGATTCAGCGGATGTGATGGTAGGAGATGGGGACTCAATGGATTCAGAGGATGTGATGGTAGGAGATGGGGACTCAATGGATTCAGAGGATGTGATGGTATCATCAATGATAGGTGTTGGATGGAGAAGGGTCTCGTCACTAACGACCATGGATGATGGGTTGGGATGGCATGGTTCCATGACTACAATGTGTGGAGTGGGGGATGTTTCCTTTATTATAAGTCCTTGGAGAAACTTGAATACACTAGGTTGAGATGGCGAGGTGGGAGTGGATGAAGGTTTATGGATTAGTGGGGGATTAGGACTAGGGATTGGTGGGCTAGGATTAGATAGGGGAATGGGATTGGATGCAGGACTGGGAATAGATGGGGGATTAGGTGAAGGGTTAAGATAGGGGGATTGGCATGGTGAATTAGGACACAAGGAGGTGGGTGGTGGATGAGGATGGGAAGTTTGAGGTGGCAGATTAATATAGGGAGATGCAGATGTTGGATTAGGGTAAGTTGGTGGGTGTGTTTGACTAGGATAGGAAAATGTGAATGTAGGATTAGGGTGAGCAGATTGGTATGGGAGATTAGGGTAGTGGGTATATGCAGATGAAGGATTAAGATAAGAGGATGTGGATGGGGGATCAAGATAGGGGTATTGTGATGGAAAACTAGGATAAGGGGATGATGTAGATGAAGTATATGATGGATATGATGGACATCCCTTGTCAAAGGTAGCATAAGGAGTGTGATTAGGCATAGATGAAGACATGATGAGATAACTCGATGGGGTGATTGGATTTTGGAAAGTGGGTGGAGAAAGCTTACTAGCAATGATAGTGTCAAGGGAATCTATGTCGTATACCTCTTGATCTACAAGAACTTCATTATCATCATTGACGTAATTAGGGTTTCCCTTGACCACTATTGATGGAGGATAAGAATTCATGATGGTGAAAGGATAAAGAGGATGGATAAAGATTTTGGATGGAAATGGGAAAAAGCCCAAATCGGGATTTAGGACAAGCTCAGATTGGGATTGGATTAAAGCTCAGATTAGGATGATTGGATGATACGATGGGATTGATTTTGATGATCGGATTTGATTATCAAAGGATGATTACAACACCAAATCTTCCTCGAGATGGAAGTAGATTGATTGGGTCGATGGTGATTGGATAGGGATGCAATTGGATTGGATTGGATTGATTGATCGATTGAAAGGTCAGATGATGGATTGGATAGGATGACGAAAGGGACTGTAAACCCTGTTCAAAGAATACCCTAGGTGACGTAGGCTACTAATTGATCAGATTAAAGGATGAATGGATGATTGCGGCACCGAATCCACTTTGAGATTGAAAATGGATTGATTGGGCTGATGATGATGGTTAACTTAGGACGGATGACAATCCTAAGAGTATGTTAATGATGACAATAAGATCAGACACTTCAGTCAATTTTGATAATAACCCGAGACGAAGTTCAGGGGATTTGGATGATTTGATTGGAGGAATGGATGATAGAAATGGATGAACGTATGCTCGGCACAAGCAAACAAATGATTAGAATGATAGGATGAGAGTTTGAAATGGTGAAAGGAGGTGTGAAATGGATGATCGAAATGACATAACGAGAGTTCAAAATGATAAAGGCATATGTCGAATGGATGAACGTTTACTTAGAACGAGTAAACGAATGATTGGAATCACAGAACGAGAGTTCAAAATGATGAAAGGATGGGCTAAATGGATGAACGTTTACTCAGAATGAGAAAACGAATGATTGGAATGATAGAACCAGAGTTCAGAATGATGAAAGGATGTGTTGAATGGATGATCGTTTACTCGGAACAAGTAAACAGATGATCAAAATGACAAAAAAAGGGTTCAAAATGATGATAGGATATGTGAAATGGGTGAATGTTTACTCAGAAGGAGTAAACAGATGATCAGGATGATAGAACCAGAGTTCTGAATGATGGAAGGATATGTTAAATGGATGAATGTTTTATCAGAACGAGTAAATGGAGAGGATGGTAGGGTATACTACCCTCGAGGAGGCAGATGGTGAAGAAAAAGGTGCCGCAGCCAACTTCTCAAAAGTATGAAGTGGTATATATCATCAAAAAGAGCACAAAAAAATGAGAAGAACTACCTTTGAATGGAGTCAATCAGATAAACTGTGTGAAAATGGCAGCCTTGGGAAGAAAGAGTAGGACAAGTCTGCCACTACATAAGGACAGGTCCGCCATTGCACAGGGACAGGTCCGCCACTGCACTAGGACAGGTCCGCCACAGCACAGGGACAGGTCCACCACTGCATTGGGACAAGTCCGCCATAGCACTAGGACAAGTCCGCCACAGCACTGGGACAGGTCCGCCACTGAATTGGGACAGGTCCGCCACAACACTAGGACAGGTCCGCCACAGCACAGGGATAGGTCTGCCACTGCACTAGGATAGGTCTGCCATAGCACAGGGACAGGTCCTCCACAGCACAGGGACAGGTCTGCCAAAGGATAAGTTTAAGCTTGGTTTTTTGATGGATGGGTAAGGCAAAGGACCCAAATTATAGCAAACACTAATAATGACTAGTTTTGCATGAGAAAGACAATGCAAATAGTACAACCCTAAGATTAGTAAAAACGGGTATGGTCAACAAATTTTTCTACTCTAAGATGCACATGGTTGCTAAGGAGTCCTCGATATACACCCAGTACGTGAGGACCAAACTGTGAACACCAACCTGTTACAATCGTGAGTCAGGAACCTTAGCGAGATACTAAAGGCTTGGACCAACTCTTCACGTCATCCCAACGCTTCGCCAATTACAACATGGTTGGATTGGGGTATAGCTTTCACTCTCCCCCCTTTATATACCCCACTAGTACGCGTGGTTGGAATCGTCTCTTGGGGTGATGAAATCCCCAAGCAGGTCCCACTAAGAAAGTGAAAAAGGGTGACTCAAAAGGACTTGGAAAGCTATGATTTCTCGTCACCCAGGATCACCAAATGGCGTAAGGGGATTGGATACATCAAATAGCCTTCCCAAACACGCCAAGCAAGGTTATTGACCCCTTTAATTAAACTATGTGCCTACTTTACCAAAAGACAATCGAAAAAACTTGAAATTTTTACCTTCTGGAGGACAAGTCTGCCACTCTGCAGGGACAGATCCGCCACTGCATTAGGACAGGTCCACCACTACACTGGGACAGGTCCGCCACTGCACTAGGACAAGTCTGCCACTGCACTAGGATAGGTCTGCCACTGCACGGGGACAGGTCCGCCACTGCAGGACAGGTCTGCCACTACACTAGGATAGGTCCGCCACTGCACTAGGACAGGTCCGCCACTGCACTAGGACAGGTCCGCCACTGCACTAGGACAGGTCCGCCACTCCAGGACAGGTTCGCCACTCCAGGACAGATCTACTACTCTATCAGGACAAGTCTGCCACTCTGTAACCTGGACCTGCAAAAATGCAAAAAATAGCAAATGTGAAAGAAAGAGACCCATTTGTGGGTCCCACCGAGTGTGCCAAAAATGTGATAGGTTGAATGTGAGCGTTAGAAAATGAGCAACAAGTAAAAGAGTGCAAATAAACACCAAAACAACCTACACCTCAAGATTAGCCTAAGTTGGAAACAATACAAGATAAAAAGCAACAAAATGGAACTTTATAACTTGCGTCGAATCGATCCTTTGGTTGGCCCTTCGATCTTTGATGTGTATGCTCCTTGTATGGCAAGTAGATGTAGGCTAAATGATGTTGTGAGGATGAGTGCAAGTGGATGAAAAAAAGAAAATGGCTAAGTGTAGGTTGAGAAACAAAACTGCAAGAATTTGGATAGCAAAAATGATCTCCCCAAAATGAGAGAAAAGAGGGGGTATTTATAGGATTTTTGAGAGTTCCTAGGGGAAATGAAGGGTCAAGATTGAGCCACCAAACATTAAGATGTAGGGCTAAGGTGAGTTGAGAACTCACAAGCTCTCACATCTTGACATGTGGCATTAGATTTAGCCCTAAAAGGTGAGGTGGACATCAGGTGGAAGGAGAAGGACATGACATGGAGGGGGTACAAAGTACCTTGGGATTGGACAAGATCTCCTCATAAAGGAGGTACTTGTCCCCATGTGGGAGAGAGGACAAGTGGGGAATTAAAAATTCCTCAATATTCTCATGGGGAAGAGGGAAGGAATTTAAAATTCCTTAAATGCATTGGGGGATTAAAAGTGAATTAAAAATTCACATGGGGAAGGGAGATGCCTTGTCAAAAAAATAAAAGCATTTAATAAGGTTGACCAAGGACACATGTCATAAAGGACATGGGGAAGAGAAAATGAATTTAATATTCCTTGGAAGGATAAAAGGAATTAAAAATTCTTTGAGAGGTTGATTGGGCCAGTTAGTGAAGGATTAGAGGAGGGTTAGGTGGCTAAGAGAGATTAGAGGCCAACTTGCAAAAGTTGGAGGATGTGACACATCCTAATCAAGGATTAGGCATGTGCACATCCTAATGATGAGGATTAGAAGAAGGATTAAGATAAGATAAAAATGATGGAGGATGTGACATGAGGAGGAATTAAATAAATGTGATATTTATTTAATTCATTTGATGGAAGGAGGATTAAAGAGATAAGGTATTATTGATTAAATACCTTAGGGATTAAAAGAACTTAAGGATGTTAATTAAAGGGGATAAATTTGGATAAATTAAGTGTCCAAATTTAGACGTCTACAATTTCTTTGAAGTTCTCCATCAGAAATTCAATTTTCTTACGGTGTGGACTGAACTCCAATAATGGATCATACTTTAGATCCATTTTTTTCACAATATCCAATAGCTTATCATAAGCTTTCCATTTCTCCTTGTTCAACTCCTTCCTATTTAGGTCAAATTCATTTCTAATCAAATCCTCAGCAAAGTTGAACTCATGCACAAACTTACCACCTTTTATTCTTTGTTTGAAAAGGGAAAGGAAACCCTTAGGATCATGCTATCGCTTTGGACCACACCTCAAATGGTAATCTTCAAAGAATTTTCCAAAATGAAGCCAACCTCCTTTTGAAAATACAAAATCTAATACCACTGTATAATCTAGGAAAGAAGTTCCTTTACCCTTCCTAGTAAGGTTGTCCTCCTGGATACAACCAATCTGCCACATAACCTCTACAAACCCCACTCTTGGTGGCACATTGTATGGAAATATATGAGGGGTCCCTTGAAAACTATATACCCTCAAAATAGTGTTGACTCAATACAGAATAATGTCACCCCAGTTATGGAAGACTTTCAATTCTGGCCTCCTCCCCTATGGTCTAAGGAAATCATGCAATTCCACAAGAATCTTGGGTACATTGACCATCAGTATGACCCTCAATCTAGAAGGAAAACAATTATCAAATTGCACATAACAGTTGCTTTCCTTATTGCAAGATAAATCCACATCCCATATCTGTACTAGCAATCTTTCTCCATCAACTAATTTCCTTAATTCCATCTTCTCAGAGAAAAATTCAGCATTCTTGAAAAAGAACATATACATTAACAAAGAATACCAAAATAATTGAGTTCTTGTATCATTTTTCTGTAACTTCGACAAACCTTCACGTATCCTTTCAGCCAAGAAAGGAACAAAATCATAAGTTACAAAGAAGTTAGGGTGTTGTATTTGCACCCCCATGAACATGTAAGCAATGGGCATCACAATGCTAGGATTGAAACATAGAATCTAGCATAATGAATAAAAAGTGGCTAAGAAATTATTTGCAAAACAGTTTAATCTGAAAGGTTCTTGGTCACTAGGGCTAATATGAAATCTTGAACCTCCTCCCCTAGCTAAATGAGGTGGGAGCAACTTGGCTCTGAAATGTGACTTCAACTTCCCATATTCCTGCTTCATATCCTCAAGATTGATCGGAACCAAGTACACACTAGGATCACTCAAATAAAAAACCTATTGGAATTATTCTCTATTAATGCATAACATAACCCTTCCACCATTATCTTTGATTACCCATGTGATAGTGTCATATCGTGCAGCAACTACCCTAAGAAAGTATACATCATGGAACAAATTTGGCACCACTAGCTTCCCCAAATCATACATCCAACTATTCGAAATGGGGTGAGGAAAATTCCTCTGTCCATACCACAATTTGAACATCTCCAAACCTATGAGAGGAACCCTAGCATCGACTATATTGGAACAATTATATACTAGCCCTTCCCCTAGTATTTTTCCTTGCATCAAAACCAATCCCTTCTTCCTATCATTTGTTGACAAGGGCAGTTGATCCAGGAATTTATCATATAGGTTCCTATTTAAATAATCAATTTGGCTAGAATGTTGCTTTGGTGGTGCCATCTTAGATAAACTAGGGCCTCTTTATAATTTCAAACTTTAAACAACTAGGACTAACCAGAAATATGAAATTACAGAATAAAACCTTGCAATTTCTCACAATTCAATTAACCTATACCCCTAAAACATTTAGCAACAAGCCCTACGACAAGTACACAATTTTTTTTCCCAAATTTAGGTTCAAAATAACCAGGAGACGTAGAAATTAACTCATGGCTTTCTATTTGCAGAAACTCCAACTTCTTGTTGTAGTGATTCTTAACTTTCTCTTCGACTTCGAGATTGCTTTGCAAAGATACTTGAATGCTTTATGATACAATAAAAGTAGGAGAATTATTTTTATTTTGATCAAATCATGCCAGGAAGTGTCTCATCTACCATTAAAGCTCACTCGTGCACTACATGAAAGGATCCAATCATATTTGATGTAGATGTAAATATTAGTCATTGATCCTTCACTTTGATCAGATCATCGAATGACTACCTTCAAAACAACTAACACAATTGTCCACATGGCCATAAGGGCTCACTCTACCATATGCCACGAAGGAAATCCATGTGGCATTCGCCCATGATACCTTGATCAGTAAAGACCTTGCAACTTCTGATCACGCGATAGTGGGCAACTGTAGATCTTGATCATCGGTAATCTTGTTCTTTCAATACAGTTGCCAGCTTTTCCATTAACTATCGAGCATTTTCCCCACAGAGATCATAACATATCCACTAATTTGAAACACGTGCATCTCACAAATGCTTTAGTAACCTGCTACATAATGTATTAAAGCCAAATTAATTTACCAAAGTATTTCATTGTCCATTCGGCTTCACTAGATGAGACATGTGGTGCTTGCACGTGATATCACAATCAACCAAAGCAGTGTGGTGGGGTCATCGTAGGATGGCAGGGAGTGGCTGAGATCAAATGATAACTGATCAATGGTCATGCAAATTTGTCCCCCTGCAAAATAAAACATTTATTAAAAGAATGAGGGGACATCACTAGGAAGATGATAAATGACATAAGTTGTTTTAAAATGATGAAGCACGGGGCCATCCAAGAGTTAGGGAAAAATAAAATCACACAAAGGAATTAAAACAATAAGACCAAGAGGACCCAGCCTAGATGAAATGATGGGGCATAAGTTTTTTTAAAACCCCTCCAAAAGTAAAGGCAAAATAGATCCCACCCTAGGCATAAGATAAACAATAGGGTTTAACATGAAGACAAAGACAAAACCCCAACCTTAGGATTTTCCCAACACCATAAAAGACTAGTAACATAAGACATGACATGAAAGGAACATAAGGAGCAAAAATTGAAGCTCCATGAGGCTATGTTGGAACAATTATACACTAATCCCTCCCCTAGGGTTTTTCCTCACATCAAAACCAATCCCTTCTTCCTATCATTTGTTGACAAGGGAAATTGATCCAGGAAGTCATCATATAGGTTTCTACTTAAATAATCAATCTGACCAGAGTGCTACTTTGTCCTTAAATGATGGAGCATGAGACCGTCCAAGAGTTAGGAGAAATAAAGTCAAGCGAAATAAATAAAATGATAAAACAAAAGGGCACCAGACCTAGATGAAGCGATGGGACTTAAAATGTTTTAAAACCTTCCAAAAAGTAACAGCTAAATAGATCCTTCCTAAGGTGTAAGATAATACTAAGGTTTTATAAGAAGAAAAGGTAAGACCCCAACTTTAGCCCTTTCCCAAACACCATGGATGACCAAAGACATAAGGCAGGATAAAAATTTGAAGCTCCATCAGTTCCATCAATACCCATAACCCTAAACCTTAAACCATTAACCCTTAACCCTTAAACCCTCTACCCTCTATCTCTCTCAAGTCTCTCCCTCCTACCCCCTCTCCCTCTCTCAGGTCTCTCTCTCTCTCACTCCCTCTATCTC
>VDFB02373365.1:99589493-99788423 GCA_007258455.2 Sequoia sempervirens | reverse complement strand
AGATGACCAGAGACATAAGGCAAGATAAAAATGGAACACTGTTGTGTAGTTTTCGCACACACACCCCACTAAAAGCAAGGACCCTCTTTCGCTTTGGTTTTGGTTTCTTGGCCCTTTCATTTTGAGGTTTTATCTTACTTTAGGTGTGTGCTAAATGTTTATTTTGATTGCCTAAGTGTCTCCCCTGGGTTATTCATTGAAGATCCTAAGTTCTGGATGAATTTTGGGTTTTTACTCGAATTCAAGATTTTACACCCTGGTCGGATTTTCCCGGATCCTGCTTGGACTCTAGCTGGACCTTGTTGTTTGGGGATTTTTGGTATTCACAAATTTCTGTGTGGGCTGGATTTTCTCAGATTCTGCCTCATCATCGGATTCTCGAGTTTTCTGACTATCTTATCAATTGCATTAATGACTTTGTACGTGCTTTGAAGGATGGATTTAACCTAATTTTTGAGGTCTTTTATGCTATCATTCTTATTGCTTGTCATCATTGGAGCTGAAGAGTGCTTTCTTGGGAGTGCTTGGTTGAATTTGAGGCTATGAGTCTGTGAATTGATCAATTTAGTGGTGATTTCTTGTGCATTCTTTCCCCTGTTCTTTGTGGACACCATTTTCTTTGCATTTTGCTGATTCTGGGATCAATTTCTGCTTTATAATGGTATGTGTTTAATTGCTTTGCTTTGAATTGATGATTATGGATAGCGTGTTGATGTTATAAGAGCTTTTAGGACTTGAATTCCTAAATATTTGATTGCTTCATGACTACGGTTGCGTAGCATTGATTAATTTATGATCTCCCAAGTAATTTATGAGTTTGTTGGTCTAATGCATTTTGGTAAACTTACTTGAGAATCATGATTTTTCCGCTAGTATGGTGATGGCATTTGAATTACCTGAGTCATAGGTTTTCCTATGTGTTAATGGTGGATGTATAGGGTTTAAACCTAGGGCATCACCATTCATCTTTAGTTTGCTCTCAAACGGGCCTAGAACGCAAAGAAAATATTTTGAAGGTCCATGAATAGCTTTCCCTAAGCTTAAATCATTGAAATTCATGATTAATGAGACGCTATGTGTGAAATCACAATTTCATGTCATGATCCAACTTTTAGCCTCAGTCTGGGATTTCTTGTTCCTTCAGGATAATCCATCTCTGGCAGATTTTCCCAAAATTTAGTGAGGTGCAATAAAATTATCGCTATCATATACACCATTGGCAAGAGGTCATAGCGAGCTCCATTAGTCATACCAATATTATTTTCCATCATTGAGACCTTCATCCTTTGGTGAGACTTTTCACCGAGTGAATTCCGCTTTCGTCGAGCTCCCTGCTTGGTTGGGGAGACCCTACTTGGTCGGTGAGACCTTTCGGCGAGCTCACAACTCTTGCCAAGACCTTCATTTTTGGTGAGACTACCAACGGTCCTTGAGACTTCATGACGAAGCCTTCCTTTCTTGGTGAGCTTAGATCTTCTTTCGGCAAGGAAAACATGTTGTCGCCCAGAGGTTATACCGATGAGACTCCATGTTGATGAAACATTATGCAGTCGACAAGACCTCTGGTCAAATTCAAAACCTATCACCGAAACATCCATTTGCTTCATTGAGACTCCTCCTTGTCAGTGAGACGTTACACCAAAACCACCTAATTTTAGCAAAACCTCATCCAATGAAATCCACCTTCGATGTGACCTCCCAGAAGTCGCCAAGACTTCTTAGCAAGATGACAAACTTTTGGCGAGCTGGGATGATTCCGTGGATTTCCGCTTACATCGGATTTTCCTGAAGTCCTTGGTTCCCTGTTTTATCTAGATTTTGTGAAGTGTCTCTGCCTTCACAGAAATCCATCTCTGGCAGATTTTCCCAAAATTTGGTGGAATGTAAGGAAATATGGAGTAGCATGATGTGTTAGTGATTTTCAATGCATTTTATTATTATTTCATACTATCTTGTGATCTCCTATGTGGTTTTTTGATTGAAAATTATCAGATTTAATTGTTAGTAGGTGTTTTATTGATTATTCCGTTGGAATCTGTCTAGCCCAGAATTTCCTGAAACTCCTCCCTGGCTCGGATTCCCCAGATGGTTTTGAAACCTGAAGTTTATCAAAAGCATTTTAAATGAGTTTTAATAGCACCTTGACTGTATGAGGATTATTCTAACGGTTTTCTTATGGATTAAACTTCTCTTTCCTGTGGTTTTTACTATGATTTCCATGTTGAGTGCAGGCTGAATCTAGCAAGGCAGCAGTAGGGTCCTCAATGTCTGAAGTAGAGAAGATTAAGATGGACATTAAGAGCAAGATCCCCGAGAGTAAAATAATTTTTGTTTGGTCAGAGGTGACTAATACAAATGTTGGATCATGGGACTATGAAGAATTTAAAGGAAGGATGGTGGTAGAGGATCTTCCTTTGGTGGCTAGAAGGATGATGGAATCAGGCTTGTCACATGTTGTTGGTTTCCCTTCTACAATGTAGTGTTATGACCTGGTCCTTGAATGTGCCAGGAACTATGATTAGGACACATAAAGAATTATTGGTCCTTAGGGGAGAGTGGTAGCAAATCTCAATATTGTCTCCATTTCCCAAACCTTTGATATGCCAGATAGGTCTCATATGGTGGGATTCAGCATGAGGGAAACTCAAGAGTTCTACAATGAGCAAACTGTGAAGTCACAATAGTTTATCAATTCCTGGCTAGAGAAGCCTAAGTCTCACTATTCTAAATTACCCAAGCAGCTATTCAAGATAAAGTTCAAGAAGGAATATTATGATGCCATCACTCTTCTTAGTAAGGTGGTTGGATTGAAGAATGCTGGGATGTTTGAGAATTGAATGTGCCATGTGATTGTGAGGATGGAGCAAGAGAAGATTAACTACCATTGGGCAGGGGTCATTAGTGGAGTAATTCATGAACAGTTGTCCAATGTGTTGCAAACAAAGACTTTCACAATGACTTCATATTTGGTCCATGCACTTGCAAGATTCCATCCCTACAAAAGATTGAGTACAAGGGGCACCTTTGGACAAGATATCATCTACGAGGTTTACCCTCAGTTGCATCTAGGAAGCTCAAGCTATAGGAGGGCGAATGATGCATTCACCATGCATATCACTAGATTGCTGCAAGGTGCAGAGCATGTTAGGATTTCAGATCCAGCAAAAGAACTCATCAAGAAATATGGGGCATGGTTTATTCAGTTCCCAACTTTCTCCTACATTCGGATTGATTTCTGTCAAAGAGCTCCATACAGACTTCCAAGATACCCTACCGATCACATTCTACTGTTGGAGGTCACTAGGCAGATCTGACTTTGATGCCATTGTCAAGAGGGACAAGCATAAGAATGGATTTGTTGGAGACTTCCCCTTGACAATTGGTACTAGAGAGGCTTGTCCTTCCATCAGTTTTTCCCAAGCTTCAGAAGAAGAAATGGGTACTCTTGGCTTGTCTTTCCACTCCAAGAGGTCCAAATTTGATATTACAAGAGAAGCTCAAAAGAAGGGCACAAAAGAGTATAGCCATAAGGTGAATTTGGAGGACTATTGAGCCAACTATAGTGATGAATTTGAGGTCAGAAAGAAGAATTTTTCTCACCTTCCAGTAGAATCAGTTTGACTATACAATATAAAGGTAGTTCCTGATCAATTAGAAGATGATGGAAACTTGTTCCAGGATCATACTTATGAGGCCATAAAAGACATACCAATTGGTGATGTGGATTGGTTAGAGGAGGAAAAGATAGAATTGAAACAACTAGTGGATCTAGTTATCAAATTTACTAGGATGTGGCTAAAGCATAAGCTATGGGAGCTGGAAAATAATGGTGTATAGTGCACCTATGCGGTAATGGGAGATTTGGATCCCCACTCCACCTTTGAAGAATCTACTGAATAGGATCCTAAGGGAAAGGGTAAGTTGGACTCTCCATTCAGAATCAAAATTAAAGGTGTTCAAGAGGAGGTCTAAGAAGAAAAAAAATAGAGAAAACCAAAGGCCAAGTAGAGGACAAGGACTAGGAAGTCTGAGTAGAAAGAGGTTGAAAATCAGGGTCCTAAGGTTGATGTGCCAGTGCCCAAGAGGAGAAGAATCATAAAATTGTCAGAGAGGGAGAGCTCCAAGGTAGGGGAGGAAGAAGTTACCCCACTAGTGGTAAATGTTGAAAGTTTAGAGGAGAAGGCCAAGGTGTATGCAAGGAGGTCTAGGACTCCTTCTCCTAGGGATAGTGTACCTAAGGTTGATCTCCCTCTGGTGGTTTCTCATGAGGAGCAACATGATGATGTGCCTTCTACTCATGAAGCTCAAAGCAAACCTAGTGAGTCAAAAGATGTTGAAGACCATCTGGATACTAAAGGAGAGGAGTTTCATGAAGGTGATCTTTATAGTGCAGAGGAAGAAATTGAAAAGATAATGCAATTCCCCTATTAGAACTGAAGAAGTCCCTCCAAGACAAGAGGAAAGAATGAAGGATCCATCACCTGAACAAGAGGAAGAGCATGCTGAGGAGAAGGAAAGTAAGACAAATGAGACTCCTGATAAATAGAATTTGAGTGAGGAAGCACCTAAAGGTCAAGTACAAGAAGAGGAAAATTAGCCTGAGGTGCAATTGGAATCCACTGTCCCTAGTTGGTTGGACAAGGAGATAAAGGTAAAATAAGTTGTTGTGGAAGATAGTCCACCGAATTGGGATGCACTACTAGCCAAGATTGGAAAAGACAAAGGTAAGAAGAAGGATAGGGTGATCTCGAGGATTGAAAGAGATGAAGCTCATGATAGGGTTGCTCACATTGCAACCCCTACTCTGGATAAAAATAGGGATGATGTGGCTGGAAAGGATTATAATGTTCAGAATTTCAATCTTGGGCCTACATTCATTGAGAAGGATATTGAGGATTATGAGGGTTCTAGTGCAGTCATGTTGGGTAGGCTAAGGAAGGAAATAAAGACCAAGCATGAGTTGAAGAAAGAGAATGAAAATCTCATGAAATGCTTGGAGGAATTAATGAAGCCCCTGCAATCCATCAACCCTTTGATTTCTACTACGAATCTTTTGCCTCAGGAGACCATTACCGAACTTGAAAAGATGAAGGCTTCCACTCTTGCCACTGAAAATTGGTTGCAAGGGGTGTAGACCAAAGATAATGATGCCATTAAGGATATTTTGTCAACTAGAAAGGACACTATCATGGAAATTGATTGGTTGAAGGCGGTGTTGGCATAGGATAGGGAAGATACAGATCTTTTGCTACAGAAAACTAGAACTATCATGGAGTACACCCAGGATAGGTTGGTAGGTGATGGAATTCTTCCTTCCTCCAGAGCTTCTGAACCATGGGAGTGGTATGAGGCATTGCAAATTAGGCATAAAGTGTTGAAGAATATTTTCAAACAAAGGAGGTAGATTGATGATACCCTAGCCGGTGTTTACAATGGATCTATTGCCTTCTTTGAAATTATGATAGGAAGAAGGAAGATTGCGCCCAAGTAATTGAGCTTGGAACAGTTTAGGAAGTGGTGGCATGATTTTTATGCCCCAATTAATGATGATTCCATCTCTGAGCATCAGTTAGATGATGCAGCCACATACATTGATGACATTGAAAAATACCTAACATATAAGGTGGATTGGGATAGGTCGGTAAAGCAATCAAGGGAGGAGATTACTTCAATTGAAAGATGACTTAGGTTTTTTCTATTACCACCTATGGCCGACTTGGATGGGGCACTCTTGAAAGTCCATGAAGGGTCGGATCGAAATAGAGACAAAGGGGAAGGTAGTTAATGCCCAACTACATTGAGATTTGTGCTTCCCCATTATCACGCCCTGCATTGGTTTGAGCTACATTGGGAATCTTGGGCTAAACTGGGTGTAGTTCATGCATTTAATGCATTCCTTTTTTCCATTTTTACTTTCCCTTGGCTAGCCAGTAGTGCCTAATTAATGCTATGAAACTCTTGTTGGGCCAGCGGGTTCTCTAGGGGATTCTATATATTGGGCATTTCACCTCATTTGTAAGGGTTAGAATATAGAGATTGATATATAGCATAGATAGTTAGAAGTGAATTAAGTAGAGCAAGTTAGCAAGTAGCTACTCTCAAGTAAATATTGTAACAGAAAGCTGGAATTGTTGCTACAGTGGACAATTTGAATTCAAGAAATGACATTGTGATTTGGTGCCATACTTGTATTCTCTTGTTTTGCATGGTTCTTGTTATTCCATCTTTAAAATTGCTTTGAGGAGGTTAATATTTAGATTATATTCGATTCAATAATGTTTGTGATTTGATACTTGAAGTGTTGCAATAATCCCTTAGTCCATACTTTTCACAACCAACTGATTGTTAGTTGCTTTGCAAAGTTAGCCTGGACTTCATATTCGTTGTGCTTAGTTCAATTGTGAATATTTGTTCATTTCAATTGTAATAAGGTTCTTGAATGAATGTTCATGATTTAAAAATCTTAATGCCTCAAAAGATTGCACTATTTTCTATAAGATTGCAGATTTTTCTGGGTCAAGTAAAGATCGGTTTTGAGGGATTGGTCCATTTCGAGTGTTGGTCATTTTCAATGTTAATCTTAGGTTTAGTATTAAGTTTAGAAATCTCTTTGAAAAACTTATCTTTTTCTATTTCTTTGATTATTGGGTTAGATCTGGAATTGAAGTATCATTACATTGTTAGATCTGATAAATTGAGATTCAGTATTTTGCTTGTAGTAAGGTCCCATTGTGATTACTAGCATTTTCACATTTTATCACTGAGTTGTTTATGCATTTTCAAGACCTGACACTAGAGACCTTGTGGTTATCTCTTGAGGCTTGCTAATAGATATTTACCTTTCAAGTGAGATAGGATATTACATTCTTTCTGAGTTGTTGCTGTGCAGAAAACATCATCAACAAACACAAAGAGCAAAATTTTGATGTTCCATCACAAGGAAAGGTCTCCTTCCTTCTTGGTAGTGATAACCTCCTCCACACACAAACCTTAAAAAATATGAATAGAGGAATATAATCTTTGAAGAACTCAAATTTTATTCTCTCGTACCTGATGCAATTAGTCATTTTATCCTTACAAACATTTCTAGTGATTACTAGAGGCACATAGACCAATTCTTCATAATAGAAGAATTTGATCATACTTTTCCAATGATGACATTCTGAGAAAACCTTAGGTTAAATGAAAAATTCCTATCTAAGTTCTTTAAATCACGCCCAATCGTATCAGAGAAGACCGTTGCTATGTGTACCTGGATACCATGGAGAAAGGCTCTTTGGGATCTTTCATCAATCAAGCTACCTTAAAACATACCAAAAGTGTCATAGCAATTAGACATAGGAATATTTAAGACTTAAAAAAAAATTATTGCCAAATCATAAACTTATGATGACTTAACCAGGCCTAGTACACACTCCCTCCCCGTTATCCACTTAGACATATGGAAATTAAATGTAAATTTTCTGCTATTTTTAGTCATGTAGGTGTCCAATAAACCACTTGGTGGTGTTTCCCTTCAAGTTTATTTACTTGAATGAAGAGAAAAATTCCTTTGACTACAATTAGAGAATACATTTGAGGCCTTGGTTGTGTAACTGGTGGAGCATAGTCACATTTAACACTTGTTACAAAGTTTGGGAGTTAAAATGTTAAGTAGACTTGATTTGTGATGGACACATTTGGACAGTAGTAACAATAACTTGCAATCTATCAAGACTTGATTACCTTATAACTTGTGAAATTCTAGCGATGAAATGATAGATTAATAATAATGTCACCTTAGGATCACATCACCATGAAAGAACTTCATCCAACATCCTTATGAGTGCAGGTACCACCAAATAGGTATTTTTCAAATCTTTCTTCCTCGAGTGAGGGAAATTCAGGAAGAGAAGAGGAAAGTGAGACATGTAGTATGTCTAAAAGAGGGAGATCAATTAGAGGTCAAAATATTAGAAGAAAATTATGTAAACACATGGAATTTTTTCTTGCTAAAGGGGGGTCATATTCTTATGATGATGAGAGCATAGGCAACATCGAAGTGCCCTTGAGGTACAAATATCTACGGAAACAATGGGTACCCAAGGAACTTCCTCCAATAAATACTAATTTTTGTGTCAACGAGAGGATATATCGCATAACACCATCGTCATTACATGGTTTGGGCCTATTTTGCATGGATGGCATAAAGGTCTATTATGAAAAAGTTACTAAATTGATGGAGTATGTCGGACCCTGTTACAGTTACAAAGATTGGATGCAACTGGTTTGATATATACAAAGTATGCATAGGTATGCCGTGCCAGCAAATTATATACAGCTAAAAGATAAAGATCAAAATAAAGGAGTGGCTATGTACATTGACAGAAGGCCAAAAGCATCAGGGAATATTATAGGGTTTATAAATAGTACATGACTTGGGTCAACAAATAAGCAACCCAATTGCATATTCAAGGTGTGTGAGGGAAACCATGTATTCGTATGTGTGGTAAAATCAATAACTACAGGGGAAGAGTTGTTAATTGATTACAATTTGAATTTCTTAGTTACAAACACAATTACTATGGTGGTGGTATGCACTATGTGCCATTTTACCCAACCTTCAATTAATGACTCCAATATACCATTTTATTCTTATGTTTTTTTCGTAAGTCTATTGGTTTCATTTTGGTAAGGTTTTTTAATATTTAAATTTTGTCATAGCGGGACATTGATCGTATGGAGAAGGCTCCAACCTAGAGCATAGATCAGGATGTATCTTCAAGCACTTCTACTCGACAGGTTTACCTCATTGTCATTGTACAAATTAGATATGAGCAAAATTCTTTATTATTATTTTGTTTTCATAAGTTTATTGGGTTAATTTCAATAATGTTTTTATTATTCTTGTTGCAGTCAACTGATCAGGGAAGGGAACCAGTAGTAGACGAGAGCATCCATAGTGAGGTGCAGTCAATATTATGTGATGATGACATCGCTCATTCAACAAACCCTCTCAATATGATAAGGAAGACCCAAAAAAATACAATGAAGAAATCCTTAAGTTGTTATTCATAGTGCCTCAAATAAATGAGATAAGAGAGGGTTAAAATATTGACTGAGAGATCACAAAACTTGCAAGTAAGCTTTCATGAGGTATTTAATTATAACATAAGTGAATTCATGGTTTTATATTTTGTACTCTTTTATGTCATGAACTAAAATGTGTTATTTTTATAGGATTTTTTGCATCCTCATGATGCTCCTGGCCATGATCAGGGTATTGGAAGTGCTGCCTAAGGAATAGGGGTTGGTACAAGTGTCCATCCTGGTCTTCCTACACATACATCACATCATCTGACCCCATCATCCATGCCTATATTGGCGTCTGAAATGTTGGCAACACATACCATGCAGGCATCTGTTAGTGCACCCTCTAGCAGTGAACACATGCCAGAACATGCATTAGGACATGTACTTGGGGATGCAAAGGCCACTAGTACTAGTAATATTTTAGTAGCATTTCCTAGATCTTCCCATATTACTAGTACCAGAACATTGCCAGTCACATTTGTGGTGACCAAGGATTTTGTTCCCATAAAGACAAAGAAGGTCTTAGGTACTTTAAAATGTTTTAATTATTAAAATATATAATCCAATTGAAATTTACTTATTGATTTCTCTTTTTAGACTATTGATCCCATGATCATTTTACAGGAAATGATGTTTTTTATAAACATCTAAGTGATATTACAATGGATATCTTTGGGCCCACCACACATACACGATGGAATGCCCAAAATCAAGATTTAAAAGATGAGCTCATTAACTATTTAGTTGTGCTCTTTGGTGATAAAACATTCAACTGAACCATGGTCCATAAGAAATCTGGTACCTATCTAAATTATGTGAGGGACCAATATAGGTCACATTTAGAGAAGAAAAAAAAGTACGAGGCCCCCCCCCCATGATTTTGGAGAGGGAGTGGAAGGACCTAGTGTTAGATGAAAGGAGAAGGCTGAAAAGAAAAAAGGAAAGATACCACCGGGCCAAGGAAGGTATGTGATACTATCAACAATGTAGTTATATACTAATTACTCTTTATTTTTACATAATTTAATGTATTTCAAACTTTTCATAGGCTGCTCAACACATCGAAGGAAACAAAGGAAAGATTAGAAAAACAAAGGCATCACAAACTTGGCTCTGGTGGTTATATGAAATTAGCCGCATGAATTGTAAGTATTAATAAATAAAATATTGTATCCAAATAATAAATTGAAAATAATTTTGGTTTTATCGCACCATAGAAGAAAAATTCATGATCTTATGCAAAAATTTAGGGCTCTTAATTAAACAAAGTTCCCACAAAAGAGGACCTGAAGATTTCCTTCCAGCAAGGCTATGGAGCCATGGCTGAACGCCTAAGAGTCTTGACTAGCCAAACACAATCTTCCACTGCATCTAACACACAGGTAAATAAACTCAATAAAGTTTATTTAAAATTGAATACTTGTGCAATCTATTCAATATTAATTTCCACCATAAAGTAATTACATGCCTATTTGTTTTAAACAATCAAGCAATGATAATACTGCACATGACATCAAAATGCAGCCTGGTGAGTGTGGAGCACAACCTACAGATGAAGGTTATGGTGTGCATCCCAGTACTTTAGAGCATGTAGATCATGATCAACATGTTGAGCATGATCAGGCTAGAGAAGATCAAGAACATTAATTGGCCCCATCAGGTAAAGAGGACCACTCTAAAGTTCTTTTAATCTTATTTAATTGCAATTGGTGTATTAATTAATGTAACCTTTTGTGTTTCAACTTTAGAGCATGTAGAGTGTGATCAATGTGTTGAGCATGATCAGGAACATGATGTGGCCCCATTAGGTAAAGAGGACCACTCTTATGTTCTTTTAAACATATTTAATTTCAATTGGTGTATTAATTAATGTAACCTTTCGTGTTTCAACTATAGATCAGAATTTATAGGGTGTTCAACATGTTGAGAATGAGTCTATAATAGAAGTTCAGGAACATGATGTGGACCCATAAGCTAAAGAGAACCACTCTAAATAGATGAACTACCATATTTTAATCCAGGGTTCAACTATCTCAGATCTAAAGAAGCACCTTCAATTATTTCTCCTTTACCTACCTCTACATTAATGAAAAAGATAGCAAATATTGGAAGTTCATTACATGTCTCATGTATGTGTTAGTATTTTAATTTTGTTTAAGTTGTTCAAGAGCTTGATTAGGTCAATAATATGTTCTACAAGCTTTGTTCTCTTGACACTGCTCAACATTTTCCCTACACATTTTCTCTTCAATCCAAATGTTTCTTAACTCCTTCCCTTGTTAGCCCTTGGTTGTTCTAAAGTTTAATGCTTTTTCTATACATCTTGCAGTTTGTATGTATGATTAGTAATCTCTTATGAAGCATGGATAACCTTTCATGGAATTTTTGTTGTGATTAGACAATTGCCATTGAGAGAATAATCATTTAATTTGTATGGAAGTAAGTCTTTTTCATATTATTTGACTTGGTATGGTAAACTTGTATTTGCAGGATTCTCTAGGGGGGAACAATAGAACTATGATGATAGGTAGAGTTGTACAACACCATAAATCATTTGGCACTATCAATATATTTCTTATAGAATACTCTGTGCAAGTAAAATGGAATGTGCAATGACAATTGGTCTCGAATTCAAATCTAAATATAAGTACATTATACACAAGAAGATGGTATCTATTCTATGATTTAAAGAACCCCAAAATAAGAAAATTAATAGGTTCCATCTGTTTAATTGCTCTTAGACACTTGTTTAATCAACGAGACCCTCAAAATGTCTTGTTGATAACTAGAAGTGTTCAAAACTCCTAAACAGGTCAGATTGATGTGACATTGGATATGTCTTGTTGATGGAAGTCATCGGCAAGACATGGACTATCAAAGTGAGTTTTCTATCCTATGTCGATGATTGATCTCTGACCGATGGGTTGGCTTTGGTGGTCATCACCAAGAGTCTCTTCCATGACATGGTGTAGGTCTATTTAAAACACCTGAAAAGGTTAGATCGGTTTGACATTGGATCTTTCTTGCTAATGGAAGTCATCGGCAAGACATGGACTATCAGAGTGAGTTTTCTATCATGTGTTGATGATTGATCTATCACCAATGGGTTGGATTCGGTGGTCATCACCAAGAGTCTCTGAGATGACATGGTGTAGGTCTATTTAAAACTCTTGAAGAGGTCAGATCGGTATGACATTAGATATTTCTTTCCGATGAAAGTCATCCGAAAGACATGGACTATCGGAGTGAGTTTTCTATCATGTGTCGATGATTGATCTCTCACCGATGGGTTGGCTTCAATGGTCATCACCAAAAGTCTTTACGATGACATGGCGTAGGTCTATTTAAAACTCCTGAAGAGGTCAGATCGATGTGACATTAGATTTGTCTTGCTGACGGAAGTCATCGGCAAGACATGGACTATCGGAGTCAGTTTTCCATCTTGTGTTGATGATTGATCTCTCACCGATGGGTTGGCTTCAGTGGTCATCGCCAAGAGTCTCCGTGATGATACATTTCAACGATTCTTTTTTTTAAATTGCATTTTTTTGTTGTAATTTTTACGACAGCCACTGATGACTCACCAAAAAGGTCCGATGAAGTTGCTATAGTTGCGACAATGGCTTCGTCATAACTCCTTGCCCATTTTGTTGAAATGGAAACAAAATTCTGGTGTTGTTTCGACACTTCAAAAGAGCCATTGCAATTGCATTTTGGTTGTAATTCATCTGTGGATACACAAAGTTTTCATCAATATTTCGACAAACATCTGAGTCATTTTATGATGCCGACGACTGATGAATCTGCGTCGTTATTTCAACATTTAATTCATCGTCATAATTTCAACGAAAAAAATACCAATGAATTTTTTTCGTCAATTCATCGATTGTCTTAGGTTATACCTTGTTGAGATCATGGTTGTCATATGTCTTCATCTACTAAGAGCATCAACCACTATGTTCTCTTTCCCTTTTATATATTCTATTCTAGAGTCATACTCGCTAAGGAATTTAACCCACCTTCTCTGTCGTGCATTAACGTTTGGCTGGGTAAATGGGTAACTACAAAAAGATGGTTCCCAAAAAGGGGGCTTACAATCTAGGAGGATCCAGAAGACCTCAAACATTTCATAGTCTCAAAATCCAACAAAACCAACATCATTAGAAAGAGCTCACCGAGATCCTGACGTAACTTGAATCGCATCAAAAGGAGATCGTACTTGCGACTTATGCTCAATCAAAGGCTCAGTCAAATCAGTTACTAGGGGCCAATCAAAGGTCAAAAAATGGTCATCTCCAAGTTGGTCAAATTCGGCACCAAATCGAAGTGCTCATCGAGATGATTCTGATGCCGCTTTAATCGCATAAAATAGAGTCCGTATGAGTGAGTTATGGCTAGTCAAAGTTGCCAAAAAGAATAGGTTGACCGGGTCAACTAATGATGTTAGCATGACAGGTGGTGTCCTATAGATGATGTGGAAATACCGATGTTGATATGGTAGGTACAATTAGCAGATGATGTGGCACAACTTTTTCATATGGCATAGTTGTTGACATGGCAAAAGAAGCCCATGTGGACCAGTAGTATGGCACCACATGTCATCATGTGGTCAAATAAAATAGTGCTAAATGGACCACTAATTTTGTGCCACATGGCGGGAGGATTTGGTTTGTTTGTTGTAAATTTTTTTGGGGAGATTTGAATCACTGACCTCCTCCATGCTATTTCAAGCTACCACCACTAGGCCAAGTGTGTTCTTTGGAGTTTTATGTGGGGAAGTTTAATTTTGTTGTCTAACAAATAGCAGAAAATCCTATTAAATGGGGTCATGGTTTGAACCCATGAACTCCCACATACTATTTTCACTCCCTACCACTACAGTACATGTGATTTTTGGAGTGGATAAGTGGTCGTTTCTATTTAAATAAGTGCAAAAGCCAATTTTTACCCAATTTTGAATATTTACCCTCTAAAATTTAAAAGGAAAATCTCTTATTTTTAAAAGAAGATTTAAAAAGAATCTTCTAAAGATCAAAAATTAAAACTAAAAGGGCTTATAAAAGATTATTAGGATTTTAAAAGGGATTTTTAAAGATTTACATATGTAAATGGGAGATATGCAATATTTGCAAAATCATATGGTTTAGGCCAAAATTAGGAGAGTTTTGGCTTGAGAATAATTAATCAAGTTTACTTGGAGGAATAATTCCAGTGTGAAAATTTTTGGAGGAGAATAATTACAAGGTGTGATTATACACCCAAATTGTAAAAGGGAGAGAGATTGTGAGGAATTTTGTGTAGGTTTTGAAGCTTGAATATTGTAAGAAGGCATCTTCAAGTGCTTGGCGATATTAATGAAAGTGGTCCAACATTGAGAAGTGGACCCAGAGACGTATTCCTTTGAAGGACGAACTTCATTATCAACCTGTGTATGATCTTTCTATCTTTTGTCTCATTATTCTTCTATCTCCTGTCTTATATTCTCTCTAATTTCATTTTGATTTATTTTTCAATTCAGTATTTGATTTCTAATTACAATATTTTAGTAATTAGTAATTTCATTAATTTATGTAAAAGTGAATCTAGTCTATAATTTCAGTTCGGTTAAACATAGTCACATAATTCTATCTGGATCGAGAATAATTGTAATTAAGGTTAAATACATTTTAATTGTAAACCTTTAATTATAGATCAAATTGGTATGAGAGCTTCATAACAAGAAATTGCAAAAGTGAATGTTAACTAGGTTGAAATTGAAGCAAGGAGAAGGTGCACTTATAGAGTTAAATCTTGAGATTGAAAAATGAAGGTCTTTTCAACGATCAGAAATGGAAGCTGAACAAAGTCCTACAGAGCTCGATGAGAAAAATTTTCAACAAGATTTTCTTGAGATGAAGTCACTGGTGGAAGTTATTTTCCAAGAGAGGCAAGAGCGAAAGAAGAGAAAGGAAGGCAAGGCAAGAAAGAAGGAGGAAGCTGAATCCTCATTGAAAGAAGACAAAGGTAAAGGAGTAGGAGGTGGTCATCACCCCCCTGAACCTCCATCCCCATCCTCTTCATCTTATTCATCCTCTTCTTCTTCTTTGTATAACTCTTCTAAAAAGAAGCAACCTATGCAAACTAATTCACCTTTATTAAAACTGGATGTTAAATTTGAATTGCCAACTTATAATGGAGAACTAGATCTAGAAAAAATTGGTAATTGGATAAAAAAAATTAAGTTTATTATAGAATTCAGAAGTTTACTGAGGATTCTCAAAAAATCCAATTATCCACTCTTCACATACTAGGCACAACCTTAATCTGGTGGGAGAGCAGAAATTAGGAAGACCTAATTCGATATGGTAAAATTATTTCTTCTTGGTTTGAGTTTGTAGCTGCATTAAAGAAACAATTCTATATCTATTAGGGCATATGCAAAAAGCAGTAATGAACTAGCGATCATTAAGACAAAAGAAAGTACAAAGCATGCAAGATTAATAGACACGGGAGTTTAGGAAGAGGGCTTTAATTTTGTGCATTCCATTGTACACACAAGAAACTTTGTTAAAGTACATAGGTGGATTACATGAGAGTTTCAAACATACGATACTTATGTTTAATCCAACTAACATTGATGAAGTTAGTGTGCAAGCTATCCATTTGGAAAAAAGCTCAAGGAATAGCCATGACAATCTGTTGATGAACTCACGTAAGCACAAAGGAAGCAAGAAAGGGAAAGAGAAATCACAACAAATAGCTATTGTAAGGAAAGAGAAGGATAAGCCTTATTGCTCACACTGCAAGAAGAAAGGGTACAAAGATGCAAAGTGTTGGAAATTGCATCTTGATCAGAAACTGAAATGGTTCAAGGATAGAAAGGGTAAGCAAAAGACTGTAGCTATTGTGCATGATCTCATATCAAATTCTGATGATGAAACCAAGATCACAGTTGTGGGTATAAAAGGTAACATTCCTATTGTCAGTACTATTTCCCATGCTTCTTCTATAAAGTGTAATAAGAAACCTATTGAAAGTAAAAGGAATGAATTGTTTCATATAAGGGCTATTGCAAAACAAAGTAAGATGGACACACTCATAGATAGTGGATCACAAGTGAATCTAATATTTGAACAAGTTGTTAAGGAGTTAGGATTAAAAACAACTCCTCATCCTAAACCATATCCATTGGGTTGGGTGCATGATAATGCTTAGCTACATGTGTGAAAGGAATGTAAACTTTGATTTGCAATCACATCCAAGTTTGTAGATGAGGTAGAGTTAGATGTAATTCCACTTGACATCTATGAGATGGTTCTAGCTAGTCATTATTTGTGACAGGAAGGCCATTTTCTACAGGGAACATAATAAGTATCATTTGTTTAAGGATGGAATTAAATACATTGTAAAAGCTCATCACATGAAGAATGACATATTTGTTGTAAACATAGGGCATATGAAGATGATTGTAAATGCAAGCAATAAATTAATCCTTATGTCTGTAATAGCTAGTGGTACTAAGCATGATGATGCTAATCATGATAAGGTGTCACAGATAGCATAGTGTGAGGATTAGTTGCAAGCACATATGATCCTTCAGCTAAAGATGGTAAAAGAAGGTTTGAATGATAAATTTTCTAACGATGTTCTTATTTAGGAGATCCAACACGTTGATACTTTTTCCTCTGCATCATTTTATTCAGTCTTGTTGTTTACTAATCTACTAGTTAGCTCTATGTGGATGGTGGATGCAATAATGAATATTGGTAAGTATACAGTTGAATGTATCAACAATGCTATCTCATTTTTCATCTTGTTTGTGATGGGTCGGATGTAAAAAATTCTAGCAGGGTGGATAGATGATACCAGGCAAGTGAGGCACCAATGTCCTCACTTAACTTCTATATAGAACCAAACTTTTGGTGGTCCAAAAGCTTCTAAATTAGGAGGAATGATCCAGGAGCACCCAGAAGACCTCAAAAATTTTGTAGTCTCAAAATCCATTTAAACCAACATCATTGGAAAGACCTCGCCGACATGATCTTGAGACAACTTAAATCACGTCAAAAGGAGATAGTACATGTGAGTTATGCTTCGTCAAAGATTCAGTCAAATCAGGTACTAGAGGCCAGTCAAAGGTCAAAAATTGGTCATCTCCAAGTTGGTAAAATTTGGCATCAAATTGAAGTGCTCATCAAGATGATTCTAACGCCACTTGAATTGCACAAAACATAGTCTGTATGAGTGAATTATGGTTGGTCAAAGTTGCCAAAAAGAATGGGTTGACCAGGTCAATTGATGATGTTAGCATGACAAGTGGCATCCTATAGATGATGTGGAAATACCAATGTTTATATGGCAGGTACAGTTGGTAGATGATGTGGTACAACTTGTTTACATGGCAAAAGCAGCTAATGTGGACCAATAGTATGGCGCCATGTGTCATCAGGTGGTCAAATAAAATAGTGCCACATGGACCACTGGTTTGGTGCCATGTGGCAGGTGGATTTGGTTTGTTTGTTGTAAAATTTGTTGGGGAGATTTGAACCACTGACCTCCTCCATGCTATTTCAAGCTACCACCACTAGGCCAAGCATATTCTTTGAAGGTTTATGTGGGGTAGTTTAATTTTGTTGTCTAACAAATAGCGGAAAATCCTAAATAATGGGGTTGTGGATTGAACCCATGACCTCCCACATACTATTTTCACTCCCTACCACTACACTACACATGATTTTTTGAGTGGATAAGGGATTGGTTCTATTTAAATAAGTGCAAAAGCTGATTTTTACCCAATTTTGAATATTTAGCCTCTACAATTTAAAAGGAAAATCTCTTATTTTTAAAAGAAGATTTAAAAGGAATCTTCTAAATCCTGAAAAGTAAAAGTAAAAGGGCTTATAAAAGATTATTAGAATTTTAAAAGGTATTTTTTAAGATTTACATATGCAAATGGGAGATATTCAATATTTGCAAAATCATATGGTTTTAGGCCAAAATTGGGAAACTTTATGTATAAAAGAGGGGGTAGATGGTGAGTTTGGTATTGGAAATTATTGGAATTGTGAGAGTTTTGGCTTGAGAATAATTAATCAAGTTTACTTGGAGGAATAATTCCAGTGTGAGAATTTTTGGAGAAGAAGAATTACAAGGTGTTATTATACACAAAATTTGTAAAAGGGAGAGAGATTGTGAGAAATTTTGTGCAGGTTTTGAAGTTTGAATATTGTAAGAAGGCATCTTTAGGTGTTTGGTGATATTAATGAAAGCGGTCCAACATTTAGAAGTGGACCTAGAGACATAGTCCTTTGAAGGATGAACTCCATTATCAACCTACGTCTGATCTTTCTATCTATCGTTTCATTCTTCTTCTATCTCTTGTCTCATATTCTCTCTAATTTAATTTCAGTTTATTTTTCAATTTAGTATTTGATTTCTAATTACAACATTTTAGTAATTAGTAATTTCGTTAATTTATGTAAAAGTGAATCTAGTATGTAATTTCAACAGTTAAACAACATAGTCACAAAATTATGTTTTGATTGGGAATAATTGTAATTAAGGTTAAATACATTTGAATTGTAAACCTCTAATTACAGATCAACTTAAGTAGCCAATTTTTTTTTTCTAAAATTAGGAAATACTGACCTTGGACGTGAAATTGAGGATAGTTACACTCAAAATTTTGAGATGGAACAAAAACAAGCATTGAATTACTCTGATTCTACTTGCTAAACTACTAATTTATTTTGAAAATGGTTGAGATTAAGGGGTTCAAAAGAGGGACATACATAAATTGGTGTTGTTTTTATCAGAAAAAATAACATAGCAACTCTTGTATGTCCCTAGCACGGTGAATTTATTTTTAGTATTTTTGAAATCGCTACAGTGAGAAATTAGCTAACAATATGTAATTGATGCATGATTTTTTTGATAATTTTTTACTAATTTTCTAAGTGGACACTTCTTGAAAAATAAAATTTTGGCTGTACTACCCCTACAAATTTTGGAAACAAATTGATTTTTTTTTAAATAAAAAATTGTAGAATGGAGTCTAGTTTCTAAAAATGTAATTTATTTGAAATTTTGATGAACGATTAATTTATAATGAAAAAAACACCAACCACTACTTTTTGCCAAAAAAGAGTGAAACACTTAACATTGTCAGAAAGTTAAAAAAATTACATCATTGGATAGCTAAGAGAGAACCTAACATTACCTAGGTGTTCGATTTGTTCGACATTGAACCACGTGCATCCTGACGGTGAACATGAACCCGATTGTGTGAAATATTGTAGAATTTGCAAAAAAATGTCTCTGGTCATTGGGAATGCCATCAAATCCTTTGGGTTGGTATTCCAAGGAAAATACCAAGCCCAAGGCTTGGGGATTCCCAAAGCCAAATATAACCCGCTCACGTTATATCTTAGTTTTGACATGGTTTTCTGCATTTATGAGGGACATGTCTAGCAAGACATAACGTGAGCACAATCTAATGCACTCGTGTTATGTCTTGCTTTATGTTAAATTATACTCTTGAATGTATGTTTATATAATTGTATGTTTGTATGTACATGTATGCTTGTATGTCATGTATGTATGTATGTATGCATGCCTATATGTATGTATGTATGTATGTATGTATGCATGCTTGTATTAATGCATGTATATTGTATGTATAGCTATATGTACATAATATTGTATCTACATAGGTACATGTATGCTTGTATGTATGTAGGATTGTATGTACATATGTATTATGCTTGTATGTATGTATGCATGTATGTATG
This sequence comes from Sequoia sempervirens, assembly GCA_007258455.2. Classification (NCBI taxonomy): domain Eukaryota; kingdom Viridiplantae; phylum Streptophyta; class Pinopsida; order Cupressales; family Cupressaceae; genus Sequoia; species Sequoia sempervirens. Next base: position 99,768,582 of record VDFB02373365.1, on the reverse strand, counting down.
TTTGCATGTATGTATTGTTGTATGTATTTATGTATTTATGTATGTCTTTAGAGGGATGGAGAATTTTAAGAGAGAGAGAGAGAGTTGTCTAGGTAGGGTGGGAGGGAGGGAGGGAGAGAGAGAGTCTGGAGAGAGGGAGAGTGGGTGGAAGTGAGATTTTAAGAGAGAGGGAGTGGGAGAGAAGGGGTTGGAGTGAGAGGGACTTAGCTAGGTAGGGTGGGAGGGAGAGGGAGAGAGGGGGGTGCGAGAGAGAGAATTGAGAGGGAGATAGAGTTATGTAGGTAGGGTTCCAAAGGGAGATACTTGAGAGTGTGAGGGGTGAGAGGGAGATACTTGAGAGATAGGTAGTGAGAGGGAGTGGGAGAGAGAGGTAGTGTGAGTGATTGACCTAAGAGAGGGAGAGGGTGCGGGAGGGAGTGTCTTGAGAGAGGGAGAGATAAAGGGGGTTGGGGTGAGAGGGAATTATCTAGTTAGGGTGGAAGGGATAGATAGAGAGAGAGAGAGAGAGAGAGAGAGAGAGTTACATATGTAGGTTTCCAGAGGGAGTGACCTGAGAGAGAGAGAGAGAGGGGGGGGGAGGGAGAGACCTAAGAGAGAGGGAGAGAGAGGGAGTGGGAGAGAGTGGGAGGGAGATAGAAAGAGATAGATAGAGTGAGTGACAGAGGGGGGTAGGGATTGATTGAGTGAGAGGTACGTAGAAAGAGGGAGAGGGTAGATAGAGACAATTAGAGAGGGTAGGAGAGAGGGAGGGAGGGAGAGGTGAGATGTATAGATAGAGAGAAATTGATAAGGGTTGAGGGTATAGGGTTGAGGGATTAGGGTGGAGGAACTATAGTGTTGATGGTTTCTAGGGTATTAGGGTTTAAGGGTTGAGGGTTGAGGGATTAGGATAGAGGGTAGAGAGTATTGGGTTGACGGTATAGGGTAGAAGGTTTAAGGGTTTAGAGTCAAAGGATTTAGGGTTGAGGGTTTAGGGTTGAGGGTAGAGGGTTTAGGGTATAGGTATCAAGGTATATGGTTGAAAGAATAGGTTGAGGGTCCAATGTAAAGGGTAGAGTGTATAGGGGTTGAGGGTTTAGGGTTTAAGGATTGAGGGTTGAGGGATTAAAGGTTGAGGGTTGAGAATTGAGGGTTGAGGGTTTAATGTATAGGGTAGAGGGTTTAATGGTTTAGGGTTTAATTGTTGAGGGTTGAGGGTAGAGGATTGAGGGTATAGGGTTGAGGGATTAGGGTTGAGGGTCCAATGTATAGGGTAGAGGGTATAAGGGTTGAGGGATTAGGGTTTAAGGGTTGAGGGTTGAGGGTTGAGAGTAGAGGGTAGAGGGTTAAGGGTTTAAGGGATGAGGGATCAAGGGTTGAGGGTTTAGGGATTATGGTAGATATTTTTCTTGTATTTAATGGTTTAAGGGTTGAGCGATTAGGGTTTAGGGTAGAGGGTATTGGGTTGAGGGTAGAGGGTAGGGGGCAAAGGGTTGAGTGTTTAAGGGTTGATGGTTTATGGTTGAGGGTTGATTGTTTAAGGGTTTAAGGGTTTAGGGTTTAGGGATTAGAGTAGAGAGGGAGGGATGGATGGATAGATAGATGGAGGGAGAAGTGAGATAAAGAGAAGGAAAGAAGAGGAGGGAGGGATAAAAGATATATGAGGGTTGAGTGTCCAATGTATAGGGTAGAGCATTTAGAATAGAGGGTATAGGATTGACAACTTGTAGGGTTCAGGGATTAGGGTATTGGGTTGAGGGTATAGAGTTGAGGGATTAGGGTTGAGGGTACATATGGTTGAAGGATTGGGGTTGAGAGTCCAATGTATAGGGTAGAGGTTATCAAGGCTGAGGGTTTAGGGTTTGAGGGTTGAGGATTGAGGGATTAAGGGTTGAGGGTTGAGAATTTAGGGTTGAGGGTTTAATGTATAAGGTAGAGGGTAGAGGGTTTAAGGGTTGAGGGTTGAGGGTTTAAGGTTGAGGGTAGAGGATTGAGAGTATAGGGTTGGGGATTAGGGTTGAGGGTATAAGGGTTGAGGGATTAGGGTTTAAGGGTTGAGGGATTAAGCGTCAAGAGGGTTGAGTGATTAGGGTAGAGAGTTTACTAAGTAGGTTTAAGGGTTTAAGGGTTGAGGGATTCGGGTTGAGGGTTGTAGAACCTCAATCCAAATACCTGCAAAACACAATGAAAGAAAACATTAGAGGATCATATGAAAGTAAGAGCAAGTATTCCCTATGGAATCCATTAGCAAAGCTCAAAATAGGGAAGAAAACAAGAAAGAACAAGAAAGTAATCTAAATCCTATTGAAAGCAATGCAAACTCTTGATCCCATGGGGGTATTGGTGCAATTTTGATGTGAAAATTGGCCCTTTCCCAACTCCAATGATGTGATGAAGATGATTGATGAAGGATGAATGCTTGTGGTCATGACTTCAATGGAGCTCCATGTTGAAAATCTCTACAAGAAACCTAACTATGCTTGGATGAAATTGATGATAAGTTGTTATGGATTTGAGTATAATAACTTTGCTCAAATTGTGGATGCTTAAATGAGAAATAAAACCTCTTATTTATAGAATGTTGAGATGGAAGAATGCCCAAAAGAGGGAAATGTGGGACTAAGAATCAACCCATGGAAAGATGCCACTTGTCAACATGTGAATGGATGAAGGATGTGCAAGTTTTGAAGAATGTGTCAATAAATGCAAATAGGTGGAATTTGAAATTGTTGAAATAACATGCAAGAGGGAAATAAAATGCATTGAATGCCACTTGGATCAAGGAAAAAGGACTTGATAGGTGGAGTAAATTCCTTGTTGGAAGGACAAAGCCCACTTAGATTTTGAATTCAAATTTGAGGAATATTCCTTTATTATGCCTTTTGAGAGAAAATAGAGATTTAATAAATGAATTAAATCTATTTTCATGCGCAAGTTGCAAAAGCTAGAGGATGGGACATGGATAAAGATTAAATTAATCAAGTTTAATTAATTTAATGAGAGATTATCTGATGTAACAAATTTGACATAAATTTATAGATTGATTTAAATTAAATATGAGAAGAATATGATTTTATAGATAGTTAAATAAATATTTTTGATTTATTTAACTAGAGAAGGTGAAAGATTAAATTAAATAAATATTAATTTATTAAACTTAATAGGATGACTTTAGAGATTTAATCAAATAAAATGAATTACTTAATTGAATAGAGATAACTAGATCAGGTTGATTGATTTAATTAATGGAATGGAACAACTTATTCAAATAAGATGATTTATTTAATTAAGAGAGGATGATTGATGAATTTAATCACTTAAGGGTATCTGATTAAATGGTTAGACCAAGGAATGATTTAGGATGAAACAATGTTAATAGTGAGGATCATATGCACAATGTTAATTAGTACATTTTTCCCCTCTTTGAAGCAGTGCACTCGTTGTGTTGCTTGAAAGAATAAACTGTCTCGATCAAAATCCAAAAAAAATTTGAATTCAAAATTTTCCCCACTACTGCCCCTATGAGGGAAAACATGCTAGCATATTGCCCCTTCGAGAGATCAGACTAAAATTCTAATTTTTGGGTGAACTTGTGAAAAAAAAGAGGACAAGGTGGCCGATATGTCCAAAAGGGGTCTAGGAGGTCAAAAAATGAGGTAAAATGCTAAAAAATGGTGTAAAATGACCTTTGAATGGATAAAAATGGGTTCGAGGGACCGAGACCTCTCTTGGATGGCTAAACAGGGTAAAAAACAAGCTTAAATAGGCCTTAGGAGGCCACTTTCAATTCATTTGCACATATAGCCTTTCTAATTCCTTACGATTTTAGCTCTGACACCCTGATGAGATGGCACATTGATAGCACCTGATGCACATTTCCAACCGAGTTTGAACATACCAGTGACCTCCTAACACTGGGCACCGGTAAGTCATTCTTCCTTGAGCTTCGTTTTTCACTTTTTGTGCACATTTAATGCTTTCAAACTTAGTATTCTAGGCACGGTGCTATATAGCACCGCTCAAAATTTCAAATAGCACTACTCGGTGCTGAAACTGAACCACTATCGCAAGGTGGACCACCGTGGTGGAGTTTAGAGTTTGGGAACAAACTTCAAACTCTGACGCATATGTGAAATGCAACACTAGATTTTAAACTCTGACACCACAGTGGACTTTAGAATTAGGGTTTTAGAAAAACTGTTCTACTTAGGAAAAGTGCACCACCGCAGTGCAATTTGGGACTTTGAAGGTGCCAGCATCACAGTTTGCAAATTTCAAACAGCAACGCCCTCACAGGTTGCAATGCTGGGCTGATTTTTTTGAATGCTAAGATTAGCTTAGAATAATTTTTTCTTGATGATTTTAACATGGTGAGCTTTCCTGATGTAGGAGGTGGCAAGGTTGCTTTATTCTTGGGAGCATAGATCATGGGAGATATTTGGTTATTTACGGGATCTGACAGACAGGGAGCAAGAGCAGCTATGAGAGATGGGGCTATGGTATATCGGCTATGCAGCACCTATGCAGACCCATATTAGGATGATTTTAGCACTTTTCGAGAGATGGCACTATATACGCATAAAAATGGTCATGTCTATAATCCTGGCAATTAATTAAATATTTATTATTTAATTAATTTTTCTAAAGTCCTCTACATATGATTAAATTTAATTAATTTAATTATATTGTTCATTCATCTTATTTCTCTTCCATAATTAAATAAATTTATTTTATTTAATTATTTTCATATGTCCACTTAATTATTTAAATAAATACATTCTATTTATTTAAATTAATTATCACTGTTTGAATTTAAATTAAATCTTTTGATTTAATTAAATTTAAATATCCATTTCTTCTATTTTATTTCTTCTTCTAATTAATTATATGTTTCATTTAATTAATTTCATAAAAGTGATTTAATTAAATAAATTTTATTTAATTAAAAATATCTTATGCTTTCTTTCCAACTCACAATTAGGTATTTTTATTTGATTGTGAAACCTTCTCATAATTTTATTTAATTATGAGATCTTTTTGCTTTTTTCAATAAATCTTGATTAAAGCTTTATTCTTATCACCAACTTTCTTCTGCTTTTAAAAGCTTAATTAAATATTTTATTTAATTAAGAAAAGCTGAATGTCCTCCACAAATAAATAATTGATTTTTTTAATTAATTATTTATCAGCTTTAAATCTTTCTTTTATTCTTTTAAAGAAAGATGATTTCTTATCTTCTCTTCTTTTTCCTCTTTCATAAAAAAATAGAAAAATCTTGTTTTTAGGTTTCTTCTATTTTCTCTTCGGTTCCATTTTTCTTCAACCATTCAATCTGCCAGGAATTATCACAACCATTAAACAAGACAGCTAATCAGAATCATTCGAAAAACTCTATAAATACCTGTGTGAATCTAAGCATTGGTAATAGGCAATTAATTAGAGTTCATGCATTTAATTCATTTAGTATTCATTTATCATAGCATCATGTTTATTTCAAGCTTCTTAGTTCAAATCATCATCATAGTTTAATCTTGCATCTACATCATATCAAAATCTTGTTCTTTAGGAAGACAATTTGTTGAACTTAGCCTACAATCTGAGAACACAAAGCTGGAATCGACAAAAACACTAAGGATAGAGGACAATATGATGCTTTCAAAGGAGCCATTCACATAAGAGTATTTTTTGTTTATTTGTTTCCTTTGATTTAATGTTATATTGGTGTGTTTGAATAACTATTTCAATTTATTTACACATATACACATTTTCATACACACATTTAATGGCGCCCATCGTGGGGCCTATGCCCCTATTTTAGACTTCTTTTTTACAGGTTTTCTTGCAAGTTTTCCATGCAAGTTTTCTGGCATTTGGCAGCGCATCTGGAAGATTCAGAAATTTTTTATTTTGTAGGTATTTTGGCGCATCTGAAGACTGTTTCGGTGCATCTGAGGATTTATGCGGCGCATCTGGGAAACAGAGTGGCGCATCTGGGCATTTCTGCAGAGCATCTAGGAATCTCGTTAGCACATATAAGACTTTCTTTAGCGCATTTAAATATGCTATAATTTTTTATTTTTTTTTTAAATTGCATTTAGATTAGCGCATATAGGTTCTGTTTTCACGCATCTGGGTAATAGAGTTGCACATATAGGTTCTGTTTTCGTGCATTTGGGTAATAGAGTTGCACATCTAGTCTCTGTTTCTATGCATCTAGGTGACAAAATTTCACATCTAAATTGTAACCGAGATTCTGAGTCTGACGCCTTCTACAGACATAATTTCTTTCATTTTCTTGTTGGATTTAAAATGAATCAATCTAGGGTAGCCACCACACCTTTATCATGTAGTTAAAATGAACCCCATGTCTGTTGTGAAGCAAAATCTTCACTTAGATTAAATCACTTTTGATTTTGGTGCATTTAAAATGAACTTGTCTACTCTTCTTGACTGTGCTTGAAAGTGGTAGGTGATTATGCTCTCACCCTGTGCAAACTAGGTGATTAGAAAACTAGACCCACTTTTCCCTGTGTAACCCTGATTTGATAATCGAAGTATCCTCTCCCCTTGCTCACTTGTGCGATCCTGGGTGCAAGAGAAATGGTTATTGACTCTAGAAATTGGGCCTGCCTGGGGATTTCATCACCCCAACGCAACTCAAACCGGCAACAGAGCTAAAGCCAAGCTACCCCCAACCGGTATATAAATGTAAATCTTAAGGGAAAACCTAAGGTTGCTTGTGCAGATGTGTCATACGGACGGAGTTGTACTCCCTTAAACCCTGTTGAGCTTAACCTCTTCAGGCTGGAGTGCCACCTTATGGTGATTAGTCTCTTGCCCCATGTATGGCCACTCGAACGGGGGTCCCAAACTAAAAATCATTGTTTAGAAAGCCAAAAACCTTTTATCTGCTAGTCCAGCACCGGTTGGTGTGAAGCCTTCCACACTTTCGTAGTCTGTAGTAGAGGTGATTAGCTCACCATGGGAGTTTCATGGGGGTTGGAAGTTTGGTTGGCCTAAGAAGAGAGTGCACTATAAGGGGGAGCTCGTGCAGCCAAGCTTCTGGATTCACACACTACTGATATGCAGTTGGGGAAACCCACGTGGAGTTTAGCGGATATTGTCCTGGCCTAACCTAGGTTGTGCTTGTCTTATTCTGTGCTTGGTTACGATCAACTTAAATCAGATTGTTTGCTGTGCTTTCAAAAACATTAATTCAGATAAAGGATCATCCAAAAACGAACATGAAAACTTTCAGCTGAAACTGGTCAAAAACTGCCTTTAGAAAACTGTTTTAGCGCATCTAGGCAAAACTGCAGCGCATTTAAACTCTATTATGGAACATCTGTGTTCTGTTTCAGCGCATTTAGGGTATTCTACTGCACATTTGTTCTCTGTTACTGTGCATCTAAGGTATTCTGTAGTGCATCTGACTCTTTCTCTAGCGCATATACCTCTTTCTGCAGCGCATATAGGAAACAAAATAGCGCTTTCAGGTTTCTGTCAAAATTGGTACACAGACCCGAATCCCTGAGATTTTTCTCCCATGTTGAGAAAGTGGAAATCAACCAAGTTCGTCAAGAAGTCAGTTTTCAATAGGATCAAGAAGCCCAAAAAGAACTTAAGTTACAAAAATACTTTGGATCGCAGAAAATTCTTGTACAAGAGTCGGGACGTTTTACTCCATTATCGCACATTCCTTCATAGGTACCAAGACTACATTAGAGGATTCACCGATGATTACGCTGTAGAACCTTTGGCTACCCAAGCTTATTATCAAATATTAGCATTGTCTCAACATCACAATCTTAATCAACCTCTTGAGTTTGAGAATATACCACAACCTTCAATTGAATATTCAACGCATCCTAGTCAAATCCTTCAGTGACCTTTGATCATATCTAAGGATTTCTTACATATGCCTATTTTTACAAGATCTCAACACAACAAACTGGGAGAAACATCTCAACAAGACACTCCCCCCCACAACATTCAAGAAGAAGGTGAACGTGATAGTCCTCTTTTTAGTGTGAGTCACAATCCCCTTTTCAGTGACGACAATATGGCTGATAGAGAGGAAAATTTGTCTCATAAGAACAAAAACATGAATAAAACTCCCGTAGATAGTGATGATGAATAAGAGGAATAACTTCAACTTAGAGAGGTGGAACAAAACCCCAAGTTTCTTAAAGTCCTTGAAAAGATTCTACAACGTGACAAAGAAAAGTATTTTCTTTTCTTAGCAGATCAAAGAGCTAAATTGCCTAAAGACTTTGATACTGAGAAATTAAAAGGCAAAGAAGAAGAGACATCCCCATCTAATTTTGCTTTTTTTAAACAAGAGTTTAAAGTACTCCAAGGAACAGTCAAATAATTACAAGGGGGAACCACAACCAAGAAATACACTTTGGATGACATATGTCCTTATCCTTTCGATAGAAGTCTCAACATGATTCCATTTCCTAAACACTGCGAAATTCCCAAATTTGATCGTTATAATGGGAAATCGGATCCAATTGACCATGTACGAGACTTTTGAAACATGACATTGGAATTTTCCCATGAGGATACTTATTTACTATGATTATTTCCTCGGAGCCTTGGAGTTAACTCTATGGAATGGTTATCTAAGATTACACCTCCTGTTTAAACATTTGAGGAATTGATCAATTTGCTCATAACACAATACGCCTACAACATTCAACACCAAATCACCATGATTTATCTTTTCAAAGTTGCGCAAAAACCTGGAGAACCTTTCACTACCTTTCTTCAAAGATGGAGAAGAATGTTCGCTAGGTACCCCTGTCATGTTCCCGAAAAGGAAAAAATGGTTACTTTCATCAACAGCCTAAATTCAGAAATGAGCTATCGTTTAAATCTACATTGTCCACCTTCCTTTGAGAAATTGATTGAGGATTCCATCACCATCGAAAGTGCATTGGTCAAAAGAGGGACAATAAAACTCGACAGGGACAATCCTAGCTCATCTAACCATTACAACAATCAAGACAAGCCTAAATTTTGGACCCACAACAAGAACATTGTAAACGATGGTGTTGTAGATGCAAATCATATCACGGCTAGGCCATTTGTTCTAAGCACTCCAAACACTACTCATAATAATAATGTCAATTCAGTCGTCAATCCAGGAAACAATCATCCCCGTCCAACAAACAACAATCAAGGGACTGTCAACAACCAAAACTATCGTGGGAACAACTACAACAACAACACTTTAGGGAATACCTCAAACACAAACCCACAATGCTTTTCATTCTTCTCCAATAGAAGAAATTTCACTCCACTAGGACAATCCTTGGAATCAGCTTTCAAAGAGGTTATGGAGAAGAATGTCCTTACGTTACCACCGCAACACAATTATGAACATAGTGTAAAACCTCCATCATGGAATGAGGCCTATTTTTGTGACTACCATAGGTGCAGAGGTCATCGTACAAACAACTGTCAAGCTTTGAAACATGCTATTCAAGATCTAATTGACAAGGGCATTATCACAGTAGAAGGACAACAGAAATCCAACGAAGATCACCAAGCATTTCACAATCCTCTACCAAATTATCAAAAGGGAGAGTTTTCTGACAAAAATGTGAACCAAATTGATGACAATGTAATCCATCACCTCTATACAGACGATGAGCGAGTCAACATTATAAAAATCAAAGATAAAGTAGACAATAGACAAGTGAATGTCACAATGAGAGCACAAGCTAAAGTTGTCTTAAAGGGTACCTCTTTAAAATCCACGAAGACCTTCCCTCAACATCAATATGACTTAGTTAACCAACTTCAAAAAACTCTGGCTCAAATCTCCATTCTAGAACTCCTGAAGATTTCCCTTACACATAAGGAAATTTTAGACAAAGCCCTTTTTGAAACGACTGTATCCACGAATTTGGATGTGAACCGATTTCAAGCCATGGTAGGACATTTTTCCTCACCTACATGTCTCTCATTTTCAGACAAAGACGATGTTTCCATGACTCATCCCCACAATTCATCATTATACTTAGAGGTCATGATCCATAAGTTCTGTGTTAAACGTGTTCTAATAGATGGAGGGGATGGTCTAAATATATGTACCTTGAAGGTGGTTCAAGCATTAGGATTTGTAGAAGACCCCATTGATCCTAGAAGGAAGATTACTATAAAAGCCTATGATGATGAGGAGAGAACGTCTAAAGGTCTAATCATGCTACCAATCAGAGTAGGACCTGTTACCAAAAACACCTTTTGTCAAGTTTTAGACTGTGATCTTGCGTACAACGTCTTGTTAGGTCGTCCTTGGATCCATGAAATGCAAGCTGTTCTGTCCACTTACCATCAATGTCTTAAGTTTCCATATGACGGACAGGAAATCACTATATCAGCTGATAACTCAAACACCCAAACTTGTGCCAATGTCAAAACTCATCAGGATACTTTGGTTCTGAATAACCGAGAAGCACTTGCTAATACTTCTCCAAAGCATGATACACAAATCGGTCAATTAGCCAAAAGCTTTGACAAGAAACTGTAGTTCAAGGAAAGTGGAGTTGGGGAGTATTCCCTTTGTCTTGCTAATCTACCTACATCTCCTTGATCACATGGAAAACCTTCTATTACACCACAATAGATATCAGCAGCATCAACATCAGCACAAATACAAACAGAGCCCACTACCAAGTTCAATGGACAATTTATCAAAGAAAAGTTTCCCATGGGAGACCCTGAGGATACGACAATCCTAGATTGGCTCTATAAGGATGAAGAGGAAACAGTTCTAAATGCCACCTTACCAACAGATCAATATGGGAAAGGATATTCCATCATGCAAAAGATGGGATATGACAATGGTCCTCTTGGAAAAAGAAAAGAAGGTGTAGTTGAGCCTATCCATCTCCCAGGGCTTGCTGCATATGATAAAACTTGAATAGGCTATGATGCTACCTCATCTAAACAATCACAAGGTAATGTTTTTACACTGCAAGAAGGTTTCGATAAGAAAGAGACATGTTTGGCATCAATCTTGAATTTCATAGAAAATAATTCTGATACCGATTCTGCTGAATATGAATGGGATACCATCCACAATAATGAATTTTGGAGGGACAAAGAGGTAGATGTCATACACAAGTATACGCCCACTTTAGTCAAAGGAGAAGGTTCAGGGTCCCAACCACGAGAATCCGAACCACAAAGTAACTATGAGTCTAGTGATACTAAGTCAGATTTTAACGAACAAGACTATCAGGAGAATAGTACCATCATTGACCTACCTCATACCTCGTATCCTACCGATAACTCTGTCTTGACCCTAACCATCACCAATTTCACACGACCAGATGACTTGTTACCATTAATCCATCCTGATCTCATTGACTGGAATCTAACCGAACTTATTGATATACCTATTTTTCCAAATGACGAAGCTATCATAAACTTCCTTTCGGTATGAAGTCTTTAATCAGGAGAGTGTCAAGTCTCCTAGCTGTAAAAATGAAAATAAAGAAAAACGATCTAGTGGTGAAAACCAGACAATGGCAGTACTAGATCAAACAAAAGATAAAATAAAGAGCGTATCAGATGGTGAAAACCTTTTTAAGGCACCAGCTGATGGGACTCTTGACACTCTCCCGGAGCACTATCATGAGCGATTGTCCATCTTGATTGAGCTTACAAAGGAAATCAATATTGCAACTACAGATAACCCAAGGATTCTACAGATAGCTGAATCAATGAAAGATAAAGAAATCCCAGAGTTCATGAACTTTCTCAAAGAAAATCAAGTTAATTTTGCTTGGTCATATGCAAACATGCTAGGCCTTGATCCTAATCTCATTATGCATCATTTGTCTATCAAACCAGGAGTTAAACCAATAAAACAAAAACTTAGAAAGATGAATCCTCATGTAGCACTACTGCTTAAGGAAGAACTCAAGAAGCTCCTCGATGTAGGCTTTATAAGATCAATTGCCTATGCAGAATGGATCTCCAATATTGTACCAGTAGCAAAGCCAGACAAACGTGTAAGAGTATGCACTGATTTTAGAGATCTTAACAAAGCTTGCTTTCTACTTCCGAGCATTGACACTATAGTTGATTTGACAGCTGGCCATGCCATGTATTCATTAATGGATGGTTTCTCTGGTTACAACGAAATCAAGATTGCACTAGAAAACCAAGAGAAAACAGCTTTCACTTGTCCATGGGGAACATACTGTTGGAATGTCATGCCTTTCGGCTTAAAGAATGTTGGAGCTAATTATCAAAGAGCTACGACTACGATCTTTCATGACATGATGCACACATTCATGGAAAATTATGTAGATGACATATTGGAAAAATCATACACCAGAGAAGGACACTTGGAGATACTGTCTAAAATATTTACCAGATTGGAAAAATTCAAAGTTCGCCTAAATCCTAAGAAATGTTTTTTTGGGGTCACATCTGGGAAGCTGTTAGGATATATTGTTTCAGAAAAGGGAATTGAAGTAGATCCTGCTAAAGTTCAGGCAATCATGAAGATGCCTCCTCCAAAGAACATTAGTCAATTGAGATCATTACAAGGGCAACTTCAGTCCATCAGAAGATTCATTGCACAATTGGTCGACAAAAGTCTACCGTTCACACATCTTCTACATAAGAATGTTCCTTTTAGATGGGATGACAAATGTGAAATGGCATTTCAACAAATCAAGCAGTACCTGATGAACCCACCAGTTCTAGTACCACCAAATCCAGAAAAACCATTGATCCTATATATTGCTGCAACCGAGACATCCTTGGGGGCATTATTAGCACAAGAATACCATGAAGGGAAAGAACGTGCAATCTATTACATTAGTAGAACGCTGGCAAGTCATGAACTTAACTACACTTTTATTGAGAAGGCTTGTTTAGTAGTAGTCTTTGCTTCACAGAAATTCTGACATTACATGCTAACTCATACAATCAATCTTGTTTCAAAAATTGATCCACTCAAGTATCTACTAAGTAAAGCATCGCTAACAGGAAGGTTAGCAAAACGGGTCATGATTTTGAGTGAGTTTTACATCCACTATGTTGATCGCAAAGCAATCAAAGGACAAGTTATTGCCGATCAATTAGCAGACACTCCTCTCCAAATAAAACACCCCTTACACATTGAGTTTCCAAATGCTGATGTTTTCACGGCAAACTCTAAGCAGCTATGGTCCTTATACTTTGATGGTTCTTTCACTCAACATGGATCGGGGGCGGGCATTCTCTTTGTCACCCCTCAAGGACATACAATTCCTCGGTCATATAGGCTAATGTTTCCATGCACCAATAACATAGCCGAGTATGAAGCACTCATCACTGGATTAAAGACAACATTGGAATGGAGGGTTACCGAGCTACAAGTTTATGGTGACTCATAGTTAGTCATTAACCAAATCAATGATAATTATCAGACTAAAGATGACAAGTTGTTGCCATACAAGAAGATGATTGATGACTTCAAAAAGTACTTTGTAAACATTCAGTTCACACAAATTCCAAGGATTGACAACAAAGCGGTTGACGCTATGGCAACGATCGCCTCATTGGTACAACTCCCAGAAAAACAGACTCACTATGAATTTCTGGTGGAACAATTATTTACACCTGCCTATGACACACCTGAAAGCCAAATTATCTGTCACTTGGTAGGATCTGATTCATCCTGGTATGGTAAGATTTATGCCTACCTAAAAGATGACATTTTACCACCTAACTTATCCTGCAACCAAAAATGTAACTTTATCCGACAATCCTCTCGATATACCCTTATCGCTGATACCCTTTATCGCCGTGGTCTAGATGGTACTTTACTTCAATGTCTTGAACGTGACAAATCCGACAAAGCTTTACAAGAAGTTCATGGGGGCATTTGTGGTACTCATTTGAGTGGACTAACCTTATCCAAGAAATTGATTACAATGGGTTACTACTGGCTGACAATGGAGAGAGAATCATTCACTTTCGTTAAAACATGCTCAAAATGTCAGATTCATGGGAATCTTATTCGTGCTCCTGCACAAGAACTTCATTCATTCACACCAACCTGGCCATTTTCTCAATGGGGGTTAGATCTAGTAGGGAAAATTCATCCCTCCTCCTCAAATGGGCATAAGTTCATCATCACAGCAACCGAATATTTCACTAAGTGGATTGAAGCAGTACCTCTCTCTAAAGTCACTGGAAAACATATTTCATCCTTCATACTCAATTACATTATTTGTCGATATGGTATTCCCAATGCTATCATTACAGATAATGGTCGACCTTTCAAAAATTAGGATGTCGATGAACTTTGCGAAAGATTTCATATTCAGCATAGATATTCAATGCCTTACTATCCGCAAGGGAATGGCCAAGCAGAGGCCTCCAACAAGACTATACTAAAGATTTTGAAGAAGGCTGTCAATGACTCAGGGAAGGATTGGCATGTTCAGCTCAATCCTGCCTTGTGGGCCTACAGAACTAGTGTCTGAACGCCAATAGGAGAAACACCTTTTGCCCTTGTCTATGGAGCAGAAGCCATATTGCCTTTAGAAGTTGAAATACCTTCGCTAAGGGTATCACTGAAAGGTCTCATAATCGATGATGAATACAGAGTTTCCCAACTGCAAGAGCTCAAACTTCTAGATGAAAACATATCCGCTACAGTGCCGCGGTACCACCAATCTCCTTGTGGTCATAAACCACAAGGGCACCAACAACTAGAATCCCAAGAATCTGATACACATCCTCAGGCGTCACACTCATCTCACCCATCGATAGGTGAAAGGTGTTATGCTCTGAGTGCCATCTCTCTGCCAAAGCAGTCAATAGCCCCCTATTGGCCTGAATACCTTGCGGCATGGCCAACAATGGTCCCAATCCACAATCTGATATCAGCTGTAGCTCAGCAAGAGTAAGCTCTCCTATCCGCTCCCAACATAGTGGGAACCGCTCTCTAACCTGGAGGCTTTTAGAAGCCTCCTATTTTGTTCGACCATAACAAAAAAACACATCAATCAGACCCATATCACATGATCTATCTATCCAACAAAACATATCAAAGACCCATATCAAGTGCTACATCAATCTATCAGCATGTCAAATCAATCTACTCTATCATCATTTACTATTTGTTTTTCTTTTTAGGAAAGCAAATTTATCAAACATCTACTCTTTGTTTTTCAATCGCGAGAAGCAAAGTTATCAAATTCAAATCACTCAATCAATCATTTGTTGTTCGTCACAAAATTATTAGCTATCTACTCTTTGTTTTCTATGGTGGAAGCAAAGTTATCCGTTCTCTATCAGATTTTCTATCCTATCAGCATGATGGTCCTACAATTTATCTATCTATTGACTAAGGAAGCAATTGTAATCATCATTTTTCATCACACAAGCGTTCTGGCCAAAATTTCCTAAATGCACAATTATGTGCCCTAGATGCGCCACTGAACCTATCTAGCCGATCTTGCCCTAGATGCGCTATTTTATCTATCGGATGCGCTAAAGGATCAATTTTCAACCTATTCCTAAATGTGCTACAGAATTTCCTAGATGCACTAAATGATTTGTTGAATGCGCTAAAAGTATTCCTAAATGCGCTAAAACGTTCGAAAAAATTTCAATCCGCTTTAAAAACAATGCAAAATCGATCTAAAATGCAAAATTTGACAACATAAACGGTTCGAATCACTCACCAATGATCCGTATGCAGCTAGTCTCTGGTATCGTCGCGCTCGCTCAAATCATCGACATCAAGAAATCAGAAACATATCAGGGGAAAAAATTTTATTTTTCTTTGAAGCAATACGTTTCACACATCACTTCAAAGAGGGGCAAAATGTATATGCATAAAAATGGTCATGTCTATAATCCTAGCAATTAATTAAATATTTATTATTTAATTAATTTTTCTAAAGTCCTCTACATATGATTAAATTTAATTAATTTAATTATATTGTTCATTCATCTTATTTCTCTTCCATAATTAAATAAATTTATTTTATTTAATTATTTTCATATGTCCACTTAATTATTTAAATAAATACATTTTATTTATTTAAATTAATTATCACTGTTTGAATTTAAATTAAATCTTTTGATTTAATTAAATTTAAATATCTTTTTCTTCTATTTTATTTCTTCTTCTAATGAATTAAATGTTTCATTTAATTAATTTCATAAAAGTGATTTAATTAAATTAATTTTATTTAATTAAAAATATCTTATGCTTTCTTTCCAACTCACAATTAGGTATTTTTATTTGATTGTGAAATCTTCTCATATCATAATTAAATATTTTATTTAATTATGAGATATTTTTGCTTTTTTCAATAAATCCTAATTAAAGCTTTATTCTTATCACCAAATTTCTTCTGCTTTTAAAAGCTTAATTAAATATTATTTAATTAAGAAAAGCTGAATGTCCTCCACAAATAAATAATTGATTTTTTTTAATTAATTATTTATCAACTTTAAATCTTTCTTTTATTCTTTTAAAGAAAGATGATTTCTTATCTTCTCTTCTTTTTCCTCTTTCATAAAAAAATAGAAAAATCTTGTTTTTAGGTTTCTTCTATTTTCTCTTCGGTTCCATTTTTCTTCAACCATTCGATCTGCCAGGAATTATCACAACCGTTAAACAAGACAGCCAATTAGAATCATTCGAAAAACTCTATAAATACCTGTGTGAATCTAAGCATTGGTAATAGGCAATTAATTAGAGTTCATGCATTTAATTCATTTTGTATTCATTTATCATAGCATCATGTTTATTTCAAGCTTCTTAGTTCAAATCATCATCATAGTTTAATCTTGCATCTACATCATATCAAAATCTCGTTCTTTAGGAAGACAGTTTGTTGAACCTAGCCTACAATCTAAGAACACAAAGCTGGAATCGACAAAAACACTAAGGATAGAGGACAATATGACACTTTCGAAGGAGCCATTCGCATAAGAGTTTGTTTTGTTTATTTGTTTCCTTTGATTTAATGTTATATTGGTGTGTTTGAATAACTGTTTCAATTCATTTACACATATACACATTTTCATACACACAGGCACAGTGAGACCTCACCTTTCCATCTTCCTACTAGGGAGGCCACCATCACTGTGAAGGATGTGTGGCACATCCTTAGATTGTTGATTCATGGGCAACGAGTGGTTTTTGATATGGATGCTGGACAAGACGCCTGTCATGCAGTCCTCGATACAAAGGACATTATATTTTGTGAGGGTCAGATAGAGCTGGAGCATCACAAGGCCCTGACCTCACCCTTCTGTCTGGTGATTGTAGCAATTATCTCAAGTTTTTTTGCTTAGGATCAACAAGGTCAGTACTGCAATCCTGGCTAGGAGCTCTACTAGGAGCAGATTGTTCGCGATAGGCCAGTCTGTTTTGCATGGGGTCCTATTCTTCTAGCCTCCCTCTAAAGGGATTTACATGAGTACGTATATGTGGATGGTAGAGCTCTTGGAGAAAATTTCACACTCCTTCATGTGTGGGTGTGGGAGCACATCTTCGTTCTTTGGCCATGAATTGTTTCAATGCTAATGGGGCCCGATGATCCAGGGATGTGGCGTTACAGGGGTGGTGTGTCCTTCATACACATAAGAGAGCACAAGATTCCTCATTGGAGGGTCTTTGATGACATGAAATTGTTCACATGGCACCCCTACCTTGGTCGGCTTGGATGGGCTGATGATGTACAACATCTATTATTTTCCCACCAGGACCGGACTATGCAGGGGCGGGAGCATACTATGTTAGAGATTTATCTGCTAGGATGAGTTCAACGCCAGTTTGGCGAGGTTCAGGAGAGACTAGATGATGGCTATCTAACCATTTTTTCTCACACAATACCACAAGGCTCCTGGGGGTGATACATTCCTACCTTCGAGGTAGTGGATAGTTTCAGGCAGCTGGTAGCCTGGCCATGGGCATATGATTAGGGGGGTACAGATCCAGGAGTTACATAGGCTTATGGAGATTGCTTTCGGCTACCCCTATGACTAACAGTTCTAGGTGTACCCTCTACTCAATAGAGAGCCAAGGGAAAGGGGTAGGCAGAGGATGAGGAGGTGGAGGTCCTCCAGTAGGTCAGCTAGTCTTGGGCTAGCCACCACAGATTCTGATAGATCAACTGCATGTGGATGTGCACATACAAGACTAAGATCACAGGGCATATGGGCATCAGGATCGAGTTGCTACACCACCACAAGATGGAGGTGAGGACCAACTTGACATGCAGTCTCCACCAGTACAGCCAGCGGATCAGTCGGATCTGAGAGATGTCCTAATATTATAGTTTCAGGCCCAGGTTCAGGCCTTGACAACAGAGAGGGATCAGAACTGAGCTAAGAGAGATCAGGCGATCCTACAGAGGTAGGTCGTAGAGCTATAGGTGGCCATAGATATGGGCTGCAGATAACAGTTAGAGAGCATGGTGACTTCCTCCTCTCATAGCACAATGTCACTTCACTCATACAGGGAGGCTATCGAGAAGGTAGATTATTATCGGATGCATTACCATGAGGCCATACCAAGTGTAGCCTGAGCTCCTGATTTTTCATAGCGGACCAGTCATAAACCGATAGAAGGTCATGGTGATAGAGGCAAGGGAAGTAGGTAGGAGGGTTAGACTATCTTCTTGATCGAGATGTTATTCCTTTGTGCTATATGGGCTCATTTTTTATAGCCCGTTGGGCCTTTTGTACTCATACACACATGTATAGTGATCCTGATTATTATTTTGTACTATGACAGTCTTTTGATGATATATATGAGATGATGATGTTGATGTGATGTAGCATGTTTATTATTTATTTTTTATGCATTTGTGGATGGTTCCATTCCTATATGTGATGCAATGATGTTATGGTACCATGATGTATGTGATGGATATACTATATATGGATGCACTTCTTTCTGATGATGTATGCATTATGCAATGGTTATGTGACTAACCGATCTATATTATGTCTCTAATGAATGATAATATATGATATGCATTTGTGTTTATGGATGATGATATGTATGTTTGTGATGGTGTATACCTTTTGTTGTACCTTTTTATGTATGCTTTTATGATGGTGTATGATGCACATGTGATGATTTATGCTATGAGGTGATTTCTTTTTCGATACCCTTTTTTGTTATGATGGTGGTGATGATGTCAATGCAATGGTCATGATATGCAACTAACAAATCTATATTATGTAGTGATGGATGTTCTAGGATGTATGTGATTTTCCATGTATGATATACACTGATGACGATGCTATTTAATAAAATGATGTGATGTTATATATGAAATGATATGTTATGCAAAATGGTATGATGATGATGACTTATGATATGGAAAATGATATGTGAGTGATGACCTTATGATGTATATGTGATGGCATAATGAATGTTTTTATGAGATTTTCTATATGATTATGGATGATATGTATGCACATAATGTGATGGATTGTTTATAATGAGATGATCAATGCTTCCTATATGATATGTTATGCAATATGCTGACGATTTGTGGATGCAAGAATGATGATTAATTGTCATAGTACCTTGTTAGCGTGAAAAGTGAGAAGGAATGAAAGAAAGAAGATATTCCTAATGAGACATGAGTTGATGATGATAATGAATATCTGTCGTGGAGTTGAGATTTTCAAAAGGCCAATTACCTTATGTTTGATAACACACATAGATACGATGCATCAAGGTATTAAGAACCAAGATGGCATGGTATCTAGTGCGATGGACTTTGACTCAATGATCAGATAGGAGTATCCTTGTTCACACCTGACATACGGAAACATCACTAGGATGCACTTTAGGTATTTCACACATCTCAGACCAAAACATAGAAAGGAAATCCTTTCTATGTGGTCAACAAGATATCTAAAACACCCTCCATATATACCTAATAAAGCAAGCATTCACCAAGTTATATTACAAGAATGTCCAATAAGCATAGAAGACAAAAGATAATAATCATTTTCCCCATTTCTATCTCACTAAATCCCTTTCTTTGGGACATCATCGAGAGGTCATTGGAATGAGTGCAAATAAGATAAGTCAAAAGATAAAGTTAAAGTAAACAAACAAGTTAATGTTCTTCAATACCACTAACCAAAAGGAAATATATTTTTAAGGATAAAAACCAAAACTATTGCCAAAATATAATGCCCATTGTAGGAAGGATACATCCTAGGAAATGTTAGTGGATGGTGGCACATCATTTTGTTTATCCAAAGTGTTCTTTCTAATAAATAATTCCCATTGTAGGAAGGATTCATCCTAGGACATGATGTTATCAGATGATTGATATGAGACTGATTTGGATGATAGGTTAATGACACAAAGAGTTGATTAGCCTGTTTATGTGCTGACCTAGACTAGAGACTTTTGACATTTGAGCTTTCACTTCTGACTTGCCAGAATTTTTTTCGATTGTCTTACCAAAGGTTGAGGATGACGATCATTTATTATGAGTGATGTTTATTGTGGGTGAAAGCGAGATGAGACAGATGGGTTTTTTTTAATATTTGGATGTTTTTGGAGTTTTCCACATGTTTTGAGGCTATTTTTGGTATTTTTGAGATTTTACAAATGTTTTGGGGTTTTCTGAGATTTTGACCAAGAGACTAAACTAAAGACCTATGCTAGGGGACTTAGAGGTTGATCAATAGATTAGCCTTTCCTATGTTATACACACAGAGACCACGTAGTTCAACTAATGACTTGATTGATTTACATATGAAGATATACATAATGAAATGTCAGTTTATTATGACAGACTCCTAAAGGACTGACCTAAGTGTCTCGAGGGATGATCAAAGATCAACCTTGCCTACGTTAACGGCTCAAAGACCCATAGTTCAACAAGACAACTCTATTTTTGCCTTTGTGACTAAATTTTTGAGTTGTTTTTGGATTTTGATATGTTTTGAATGTTTTGGGATTTTTGTTGGTTTTTTGATGTTTTTTTATTTTTTGATTTTCTGATGTTTTTTGATTTTGATATGATTTTCTGATGTTTTTGGATTTTCTGATTTAGGGATTTCAAAAATATACATGAATCCGATCTGATGAGAACATGCCCCCTAGTCTGATGCAATAGACTACTTCGATAAAGGCAAGACAAACTAACCTTGAGAATGGGCCGAGTAGTACTAGGAGAGATCATGACATGAACGCAAGACCAAGCTATGGTGTAGATGTCGAACAAATGAGTGATGGATAGAGATATGGAAAGTGATGAATGATGGAAGCGTAATGGATGGCGATGCAAAACGAGTTGTGAAGATCCTGGTGGATGGAAAGTGCTTATTTACACAAGGTACCTATTTGCTAGGTTTTCACCAAGGTACTTTCCCAAAGCACCACTAGAGTGGTTTTCACTAGAGGATGATTTTTCCCTTTACTGTTTTTTATCCTTTTTCTAGTTTTTTTGGATTTTTTTCTTTTTTAATTTTTTTGTTGTCACCAAGACACCCATTTTCTAGGTTTTCATGAAGGTGACCATTTTTTCAAGACATTTTTATGATTTTATTATTTTTTGATTCTATACCTTGTAAGATTTAGGCATAAAACTTTTTAAGATGGGAGCTGTTCATGGGCTCCTACAGAGGCTTGCCTTCTGATGTTGATAGCTGATATGCTCCTGACTTATAGCTCATTGTGATAACAAATGGTCCCAACTAGTTGGGTTCAAATTTTCCTTTGACATTTGGGTTTGGGACGTTCTTTTGATTTTATTTTAGCACCAACTCTCTGACTTGGAATGTTCTACTTCTAGTTTTCTTGTTGTAACTCTAATTAAGTCAGTTTTGATATACCTTCATGTGACTTACTGCCTCTATCTATCGCTCATCCAGTAACTCCACCTCATTTCATCTTGATATCTGATATTACTCATCTGTTATGCGGTTTTGCAATGATATTCTTAATGAAGGGAGCTTGATCTCAATGGGGAGTACTACTTCTAATCCGTAGACAAAAGGAGAAAGGGGTGGCATCAGTGGGTGTGCAAATGTTGGTTCAGTAGGCCTAGAGAGTGGGATTGAACTGCAAATTTGAGTCATGACCTACATCATTGACTGTTTTCTTGAGGATATTTAAAATGGTTTTATTTGTGGCTTCTTTTTGGCCATTTCCTTGGGGATAGTATGGGGTGGAGAAGTGATGTTGGATTTTGAATTTTTCACATAGGTCACAGACATCCTGTTTCATGAATGGTGTCCCATTATCTAAGATAATGGCTTATGGGACACCGTAGCAGCATATGAGATAGTTCAGAATGAATTTTGATATCTGCTTCCCAATGATGTATCTCATGGGGATGGCCTCCACCCATTTGGTGAAGTACTCAGTGGAGGTTATGATGAATTTGTGGCCACCGAATGAGGTGAGATTTATTTTTCCGATGAGATTGAGCCCCCACTATGAGAAGGGCCATGGTGTAACAATAGGATGGAGCTCCTAAGCTGAAGCATGGATGAGGTCTCCATGTTGCTGACATTGTAGGCACCTTTTGACATAGTCATGTTCCTCTCTTTCCATTGTAGACTAATAATACCCCATCCTCAACAATTTCTTAGCTAGGGTCATTCCACTCGAGTGTGAACCACAGATGTCATTATGCACCTTAGTTAAAGCAGTCAATGCCTCCTCAGTGTTTAAACAATGTAATAGGGTTCCTTCTATGCTCCTATGGTAAAGGGTGTTTCCTAGGATGACAAACTGAGATGCTTTATTGACAAAAGTTCTCCTTAGGCTTGAGAGTAAGACAGCAAGTAGGACACCTATTCGTAGGTAGGTATATATGTCATGGTACCAGGGATCACCAGGACCAAGGATTTCACACACAAATTCTGACTCTGGTACTTCGAATGCTGGTACAAGAAGCTGTTCTACCAAGAACTCATGTTTCAGGATGTTGGAAGGAATATCTAGTAAGGATCCAATCATTGCCATTGTGTCTGTTGCTCTGTTGTTTGCTCTAGGAATCTACTCAAATGTGATATCAATGAATGATTCTTTGAGTATTTCTACCAAATTTTTGTATGGAGTTAGCTTACCATCCTTTGTTTGGTACTCGTCATTTACTTGATTTATTATCATCTTAGAGTCTCCATATACCTTGAGGACCTTGATGTGCCACTACACTACTATTTTAAGACCTATGGTTAAAGCCTTGTATTCTATAATGTTGTTAGTGTAGGGGAATTCCAATTTGTATGATCTAAGTATGCAGTCCCCTAGTGGAGTGATGAAGAAGACAATGGATCTTGATCCATGCTGCATATAGGAACCATCAAAGTAGAGTTTTTAGTGGTCGTCTATTTTGAGATTGAAGATGGATTCATTAGGAAACTTTGATATGAGTGGATTCTCTGAGTACATGGGTGCTTCTGCAAGTTGATCTAAAATGACTGGACCTTTGATTTCTTTCCACTCTACATATTCAATTTCATACTTTGATAGTATCATAACCCATTTAGCCATCCTTCCTGTGAGCATTTCCTTTGATAGTAAGTACTTGAGGGGGTCAATTTTGGCGATGAGTTTGATTTTGTGTGCCAACATGTAATGTCTAAATTTTTGTGAAGAAAACACCACTGCTAGATAGGATTTTTCAATGAATGAGTACTTTAACTCATGCCCGACCATTTTTTGGCTGATGTAATAGATGGCCCTTTCTATCCCATTTTCATTGTGTTGAGCTAGGAGAGAACCAAGGGCTACTATTGTTGCTAACACATAGAGGATTAGTGGTTTTCTTGGGATTTGTGGCAAAAGGACTGGAGGTGTAAGCAGATATTCTTTGATCTTCTTGAAGGCTTCCTCACACTTGTCATCCCACTTATATGCTACTCCATTGTGAAGTAGGTGAGAATAAGGGATTTTTTTATCTGCCAATTGTGCTATGAATCTTTGGATGGACTGAAGCCTACCTTGGAGGCCTCTCAGTTGTTTCAATGTTTTGGGTGCCTCCATCTCAAGGAGTTCTTTTACCTTGGTAATGTCTACCTCAATACCTCTCATTGACACTATGTATCCTAGCAACTTTCCTAATTGTACGCCAAAGATGCACTTCTTTGGATTTAATCAGACCTTGTATTCCTCCAGCCTGTGAAAAATGGCACTTAAGGTTGCTATGTGATCCTTCATTTTTCTAGATTTGGCTAGTATATCATCAACATAATCTTTTATAGTTTTATGGATCATGTCATGGAAGATTAACGTCGTGGCTCTTTGGTATGTTGATCCTGCAATCTTCAAGCTGAATAGCATCGTATTCTAGAAGTAGGTCCCCAATGGACAAGTGAAGGCCATTTTGTGTTGGTCTTCCTTGGCGATCATTATTTGGTTGTACCTAGAGAAACCATCCATCAGAGAAATAATTTTGTGTCCTGCTATCATGTCCACAATCATGTTAGTGTTGGGCAATGTGAAATCATCTGTTAGACATGCTTTGTTTAAGTCCCTGAAATCTATGCAAATTTTGATGCCCCCATTGAGCTTTGAAACAAGAACTAGATGGATACCCACTCTGGGTAATCAATTGGTCTTATGAATCCTACATCAAGAAGCTTCTTCAATTTCATTTTGACTAGCAGAGCAATCTAAGGATGCATTTTTCTAAGTTTTTTTCTAACGAGCTTTGCTTCAGAGTATACTACTAGATGATGAACTACAATTTCTAGATTGAGCCCTAGCATGTCTGCATAGCTCCATGCAAAATTAACTTATCTTTCTCTTAAGAAAGCTGCTAGGAGCTCTTGTTCCTCTGATAGTAATGACTCAACAAAGAATGTGATGTGTAGGGTCTCCTCAGTTCCTAGATTAATTGGATTGCATTTTTCTGCTAGGACCACTGATTTTTCTTGATGAAGAGCTGTGAGAGGAAGATTGAATCCCCCATCCTTAGGCACCTCAGAGAGGTTTTCACCATTGAATGCGTACTTTCTTTTTACTAGTTTTGAGTCAGAGACTACCATAGTGTGGTTTTCACTCAAGGACCTATAGATTATTCTTAATTTTTTTCTTTTGCGATTGAGGGATTCAATCGTTTCCCCATAGTATACATGTGTATCTAGCTCGATGATTAATTCTGCTTTGTGATCCCCACATGGAATGTTATCCCGCAATCCCATGAATTATGAGACCACCTCATCATTTTTGAATGTGTCAAGAATTGGTGGTCCTCGTTGGTCATAATCGATGAGTTGGGGGTAGAATAAGAAAATTTCATGATTTTAACTAAATGACTCAAATGACATGGTACTGATCATGAGAAGGGTGGTGTCCTCGAAGAGCATGGGTAGGTTGGCTATGGAATCCTCATCGCCACTACTACTATAGATGTCAGTTATGAAGTTACCTATGACCCAACCTATAGATATGGGTAAGCGAGGTTCGATTGTTGATTGTTGAGGAGGATTATTGACCTTTCTAACTAGAAGACCTCAACCACATATGGTTATACTAAGACGGGTACATCCGAGGCCAAGATTTCTCATTCACATCTCCGAAATGATGGGTATTAGAAGTTCATTGTCAGTTTGTCCAAGCCTTTGGTTTTTGTCATAACCCATTGCAAGCATCATTTGCAAACCTTTGTTGTTGTCATCAATTGGTAGATCAGATGTTGGTCGATTTCCTTGGTATAAGAGATGGGATGGATCCTCCTCTATGACCTCTCAGCTGAGATCTCCCCAACTTTTGAAGTTGGGATATTATTCAAGGGATGTTTGGGATGTGGAGGCTTCATTTGATTTCGGACATCCTCATGATCTAGGAGATTGTGGTAACTATCCTACCACAAAATCATTTTTGGGAATCATATAGTTTTCGCAACCATTATACTAGATGATCAATTTGATATCAGAGATGATGAGGATGGTGAGTGTCTCTCTCGCAGAAGTGGAAGCGAGAGTGGCTGGGTCAATGTATGGATTTGATGGGCCTTCAACATTTTTAGGCACTTGAGGGATTTTCTAGTATTTTGCCTCTAGTTTCTTGCAGTAGAAGAATGGTTCAAGATCTCCATGGATGGTGACCTCTTGTCCTTCATATGTGAATTTGACACATTGATGGAAGGTTGATGCTACTACTTGCATTGCATGGATTCATGGACATCCCAGGAGAATGTTATAAGGCAAATCATTGTCCAGGAGCTGACAGGTAGTTTCCATGATAGCTGGCCCCACTTGAATAGGGATTTGGATTTTTCCTTGAGACACTCTTTCTTGATTATCATATGCTCTGATTGTAATACCTTTTCCTTTTTCAATGGAGTCCTGTAATAATTTTAGGTTCTTAATGAGCTTGAGCGAAAAAATGTTCAAACCTGCACCTCCATCCACCAAGACTCTCTTCACTTTATTTTTCTACACTAGGACCTCTAAATGGAGTGCATGGTTGTGAGATGGTTGAGTAGGAAAATATTGGTCGAAGAATGTAAGGAGATTCAGAGTGATGATGTTCTGAACCATACTTGGAATTGTTCTGCATCAAGATCTACGGGGATGGTGGATGAAGCTAATGCTTCCTCAAGGATTTTATTGTGGGCGGATGAAATTTTTAGCGACTCCATGATGGATATTTTTGCTGGGGTTCTTTTTAGTTGATCAAGGACATTGTAACCATTGGGAATAGATCTAGGGTTGGGTGCGGGTGGTCTATTTGGCTGAGATGATACTTCAATGGTAATTTTTTCACTTTTTGTGGTGACTCCACAATCAACATGGGCTCCTTTGATGGTGATGGTGGCACAGTAGTCATCCAGGAATGTGACAACATGATCATACACATGATTTATGTTCTTGAAGGTACCTTTCCCCTTATTAGTGTTAGGCATCAGATTCGTGTATATTTTGAGGTTCTGATTTCCTGCTGGCTGTTCCACATTTATGATTCTTTGATCAATGAGGTCTTCGAATAGGTTCTTTATCCTCATGTAATTATTAGTGGTGTTCCACTTGATTTCACATCACAAAGCTGATTTTTGTTGTACCAAGGTGTTTTCACATCTGGTTCCTGATAATTCTCATAGGTAGGAGATTTGATGAGGTCTTCGTTTATCAATTTCTTCATGATGACCTCGAGTGGTTCCCTAAGGGTGGTGTACTTTTTCTTGGGGGATTTCTTGTTTCGTTGAGGTGGCCCTTTTTGATCATTGATGTTGTCGATTGTTTGATTGTTTGGTTGTGTTGTTTTTTTTGCTTGATGATTGTTTTGATGATGGTTTTGGATTTGTTGTTGTAGTGCGAGTGTGTTTTGTTGAAGGGAACTGATGAAAACTTTGGCATCAACAACACCATCATTGGTAATTTTTTTGTTTCTTTCCCATGTGTGAGGTTTGTCATTGTAACTGGTGGATGGGTGGTTGCTTTGTTGATCAGGATATGCTTGTGTCGTTGGTTGTGTACCAAGGGCCCGTTCAATGTTAAGGGCCCTGGGGAACAACTGATCATATGTGGTAATTCCTTGGACTTTGAGATGGAAATCCAAGAGGTCATCAAGGTTTGAGATGATAGTGCATACTTGTTGTTCTTCTGGCATGGCCCATTTTCTCTGATTGGCCTTTGATCACCATTGTTGTAGGAATGACGCAAATGATTCATTCTTTCCTTGTTTCAAAGCTGATAGTTCCTCTAGACTAACATCCATCGCTATGTTGAAGGCATAATTTTTGATGAATGCGTCTACTATTTCCTAGAACGTCTTGATGCCAAGAGGAAGGAAAGAGAACCATTCCATGGCGTGGCCATCCAAAATTCAAGGAAATAGTCACATCAGGTAGGTATCGTCATATGAGACTTCCATGCAATGAACCTGGAATTCCCTGATGTGATCTTTAGGGTTTCCTATCCCATGATATTTGTGAAATTTGGGGATCTCAAATCCCTTCAAGAATGGTTTCATTACAAGGATCCTATGAAATGGATAAGGACACAAGTTGTTGGGTGTTTTGTGGTTCACCCTAATTGAAGATTGAGCACTTGTTGCGAGAGCAACTTGATTTGTGTCGTCACATCACTTTGTGGATCAGGTGGTGGAATGAAAAAGTGTTTTGAGGTGCTTCAATTGTCGGTGGGATGGGTGGATTGGTTGGTATGTTAATGGATGATGTTTTCATGTGTTGCTACACCAAATATTCCTATAATTGTTGTTGTACCAACATCGCTTGTTGTTGTACCAACAACGCTTGTTGTTGAGCTGCTTGTTGTTGTTGAGCCAACAACACTTGTTGTTGAGCTACTAATTGGGCTGCTTCCTACTATTCTTGATATTGTTTCAGTGCTTGCTCATATGCTTGATATTTTGTTGCTTGTTGTTGTACAAGATAATACGCTTGTGCTTGTGCTTGTTGTGCTTGATATTGGTCTTGTGCTTGAGCGAAAGCTTATGCAATTTGTGCGGCTTGAGCAGCTTGCATTGCCTATCCAGCTTGAGTGGCTTGAGCAGCTTGCACTGCCTATGTAGCCTCAGTGGCTTCTTGTTGTTGTTGCAATAAGGCTTGGGCTTGTGCAGTCTATTGTGCTTATTGTGCAGCTTGAGGAGCTTGCATAGCTTGAATGGCTTGTTGAGCAACTAGTTGCATGGCTTGTTGTTTTTGCACTTGTTGGAGTTCCTTTTGATAGGCGGTTGGCTGCGCTTCTTCCAATGCAATATTGTATTGGTTTGATGTGTTCAATTTTGGTGGTGGTGGTGGTGGAGGTGGATTTGGAATGGTTCTTGTTGTGGTGATGAGAGGCATCATCGTGTTGATGATTGGGGTTTGAGTGGTATATGGTGCAATCGATGTGGTTGGTCCTTGAGAGACCATGTTTTCAGATGTTAGGGGGTGGTTGATGATTTGATGGTGGTGGTTTGCATTATCAGGATGGTTGCCATTTGTTGTTGTGATATTGATGGCAAGGTGGAGGTATTTGGAATGATGCTCTGATTGATGCTTGGTGGGTTGATCTGATTTTGTTGATTGATGCTTGGTAAAGGGGGAAGTCCTAAACCAAGAGATGATGTGGATATTGATGGCAATGGTGGAAGTGGTGGAAATGTGAGGGGTGTAATCTCTTG
The DNA here is from genome assembly GCA_007258455.2 of Sequoia sempervirens. Lineage (NCBI taxonomy): Eukaryota > Viridiplantae > Streptophyta > Pinopsida > Cupressales > Cupressaceae > Sequoia > Sequoia sempervirens. Next base: position 99,739,499 of record VDFB02373365.1, on the reverse strand, counting down.
AGGAAATGGTGTAGTGTTGAAAATGCCTCATGTTCCAAATATGTCATCCTCTCCTTGCGAGGTTATGGGGAGAGAGGTTTGGGGTGTTGCACAGAATTATGATGATAATGGGTTGTTTGGATCATGAAAGGTGAGAGGGACATATGGTTGTGATGGATTTTTGGGTATGGTTTGTCCCAAGATGGTGTTTGTGTCCAAATTTTGATTGTTTACAAGAGGATGTGTTTGCAATGCATTCAAAAATGCACTTCCTTTGTTAACAATGGGTTGTGTTGGAGCGATAGATGATGTGATTTTTGGGATGTTTTGAGTGATGCTTTGGAATGGAGGCGTTGATGTGATAGGGATGGTGGATGAGATTGGGGGCATGACCCCAAAATATGGCTCCACAATAGTGCTCACATCGAAGTCGGAAGGGAGTTTAGCCCCTTGCTTTGCTAATTGGAGCATGTATAGTGAAGGATTGAGTCTCATCATGATGTTGATAATTTTATGATTTTCCAGATTTTGAACCATTTCGGTGATTTCTTCATGTGTCATCCCAAAGGGATTATTGGTAAGATCCTCCACGTGACCTTCCTCTTGTTGATTTTGTGATGATGAAAGAAAGTTAGTTAGAGGGTTGCTTGATCCAATGGGATTTATTTTGGAATTTGTTTGGCTTAGGTCACTTGTAGTGGATGTTTCTTTGTTTGCTTCCATGTTCCTCTTGTGTTGAGATCTAGTTTGCACCATAAAAATAGAGATCATTTTTTCAAGAATATGGTTGATGAATCTCTAATTCTTTGGATTGATATATCTTTAGGTACAAAAGAGAAATTTTTAGGATTATTTAAAGATCAAAGGGTGATAATGATATGGATGTAAGATGGATGTTTGATGGATGATTGGAATTCTTTGAGAAAATTTTGAAGGGTATGTTAAGCTTTAGGACTTGATTTTTTTTGTTCGCTTTGATATTGATATTGATTTTTGATTTTTGATTTTGATGGTGAACTCATAAACTCTAGGAGGTTCGATGTTGTCCTACAGTAGATTTTGTTAAAAAGATGCTAATTTGTCTAGGTGTGAGAAGAAGGATTCATCTAAACACTCCTACCCAAACAAGATGATTTTGATTGGTTTGATAATGAACTCCTAAATCCCAAGATGTTGGATGCTTATAAAGGGATGAATTTGTTCACAGGGTTTGATAATTTGATCGAATATGTGGAGAAGGATGCATCTACACATATTCAATCAAACAAGATGATTTTGGATTGGTTTCAAATAATTTTCCCAAAGTTTAACATGAAGGATTTTTCCAAGATTTTCAAAGAGTTTATGATGAGATGATTTGGTTTTGATGTTCAAAGATGGATGAACGCTTGATTTTGATCCTATGTTTATGTAAAAAGGCACTTGTTTACTAGACCTCAGTTTTGAAGAACATACTTTACTCTAGAGAAGATGCTCAAATTCTCGAAAAAGATTTGGGTTTTGTTGACAAAAGAACTCATACAAATTTGGGTTGTTTCTTGAAGCTCTTCTATAAAAGTTAAAAAACAATCTTTGTCTAAACTCATATAGCATTGAGAGACATTTTTGGTTATTTTTCAAACTAAGAGATTTTACCTTTGGTTTCTTGATCTTGATCTTGCGTGAAATCATTGGACACACATGTGTGGAGTTCAATTGTTTTTAGTCTTTGCTTAATGACCTTGTTATACCACAAACACTTCTTGATTAGGTTTTCAAACTAGATGTCCAATGTCTTAACTTCTTCTCATTCCACAAGGTATATCATGTGGAACTTTGATGAAGTCAAGGCAAGGGTTACCTATTGTTAACTTTAGTAAGAAAATTGAGATATAATCCAAGTGTTTAGAAACATCTAAGGATAAAATCCCAAGGGCAAGCAATAACACCTAAATTTGGTCAATTGTATTTGCTTCCTAAAGGGTTTGAAGTTTTGATGACAATGTTAAATGTTTGTTTCCAAATTTTTTCGAACAAGCAAAGTGTTTTGTAACCAAGAACAAGCACAATCCTATGGATATGAAAGACTATATTTGTTGAGTCCCCACTTGGACAAGTCCAGCTATGGTTATTTTTAGCAAATGGTTAGATGCTTGACCCCACTGGCTCCCCTCCATGACACTCACTTCTCGGGGTATCCAAGCACCAGTACCCATGAAACTCTGATGGCATACTTTCCATTTCTACTAAAAATCATAAAAGTGTGGGGTGGCTTCAAAACAATCATTATTGAACCAACAAATAGATAGGGATTTTGGGCTTTCTACAACAAAGGTTTTGATTCAGAGTTTCCATTTGTAGGAGTTGACCCAACATGGTGAGAGACCATTGCTTCCCTTCTCATCAGAGCCAACCACGTGATACTGGCCTTTGTTCCAGTACCCACTTTTATATCCTGGCTGGAAATACTCTTGGCTTTAGAGTGTTACCAGTTGGGTCATTCCCTTGGGTGAGTATTTTTTCCCACAAGGCAAGCCCTCTAAGATAAACAATAGCGAGCAAACATATCCGTAACTTGATTGATCTTTGTTGAGAAACAAAAGGATAATACACGTGATAGGTTTGGCTCACACTCACAATATGCTTTGTTCAATTTTAAACCCAAAATGAAGTGTGGAGGAAATTACTTTATCCCAACCTAAGACCACCAAAAAGCCTTTTGATTCTCAAGATCGCAATGAGGCATGAGAGAAGTGCATACATCTTTTCAAATATGTTAGTTTGAGTAAGCAATCACAAAACAAAGTAGCACATGTTCTTTTTAATCGCACAAAGCAATAATGACTTCTTTTTAAGCACCAAAACAAGTGTGAAAATTTTCCTTGTTCAATTGTTAAATCCAAAAACCAACTCTAGTAAGTTTGTGTCCTAAAGTTCATTTTAAGCCTTTTGTAAGAAGAATTTAAAGAGTTATTTTTAAAGCCCAAAATGAATTTAGTATGTCCTAAGCATGAAAGATAACAAATTTTCCTTAAGAGGAATAATGAATCCTCTAAGAGTGTTAAACAAACACTAGAGTGTTTAAAAACACTTGGTATCATGAAATGAGGTCATCATGCTTCTTTTCCTGTTCACCTTTGATCAATCCAACCTACAAATAAATAAATAAGTTAGGTTATGCAAAAACAAAGGTCAAGAAAGCAGAAAACAAACCAAATAACTAGAATTTGATAAAAAGTACTTGTCATAAATATTTTTTTACTTTCTACTTCCCTCCAGCGGTGCAACCACGAAGGAGTCGCAATTTTAACTTACTAGTGGTGTTGTATAGCATTGCTTACCATTTAGCGTCACTTTGTAGCTAAACCAGTGAGTATGAAGGGATCATTGTTTAGGTCAGCAGTGCTATTTGAAAATTTGAATTCTGGGTGGGAAACATAGGGCGTCAAAGTTTGAAGTTTGCAGCAGTGCTAAATAGTCACGTTGAGACTCCAATGTTGGAGTTTTTTGTAGGCATAAAAACAACAAAGAAAACACAAAATTTAGAGCAAAAACATGATTAGATTTTCAAGAGTGACCTCCTTGTAAGGCCAAATGTAGAACTTCAATCCAAATACCTGCAAAACACAATGAAAGAACACATTAGAGGATCATATGCAAGTAAGAACAAGGATTCCCCATGGAATCCATTAGCAAAGCCCCAAATAGGAAAGAAAACAAGAATAAAATGAAAGAATAAGAAAGTAATCTAAATCCTATTGAAAGCAATGCAAACTCTTGATCCCATGGGGGAATTGGTACCAATTTGATGTGAAAATTGGCTCTTTCCCAACTCCAATGATGTGATGAAAATGATTGATGAAGGATGAATGCTTGTGGTGATGACTTCAATGGAGCTCCATGTTGAAAATTTGCAAAAATCCTAACTATGCTTGGATGAAATTGATGATAAGTTGTTATGGATTTGAGTATAATAACTTTGCTCAAATTGTGGATGCTCAAATGAGGAATAAGACCTCTTATTTATAGAATGTTGAGATGGAAGAATGCCCAAAAGAGAAAAATGTGGGACTAAGAATCAACCCATGGAAAGATGCCACTTGTCAACATGTGAATGGATGAATGATGTGCAAGTTTTCAAGAATGTGTCAATAAATGCAATTAGGTGGAATTTGAAATTATTGAAATTACATCCAAGAGTGAAAGAAAATGCATTGAATGCAACTTGGCTCAAGGAAAAAGGACTTGATAGGTGGAGTAAATGCCTTGTTCGAAGGACAAAGCCCTCTTGGATTTTGAATTCAAATTTGAGGAATATTCCTTTATTATGCTTTTTGAGAGAAAATAGAGATTTAATAAATGAATTAAATCTATTTTCATGTCCAGGTTGCAAAAGGTAGAGGATGGGACATGGATAGAGATTAAATTAATCAAGTTTAATTAATTTAATGAGAGATTAGTCGATGTGACAAATTTGACTTAGATTTATAGATTGATTTAAATCAAATATGAGAAGAATATGATTTTAGAGATAGTTAAATAAATATTTTTGATTTATTTAACTACAGAAGGTGAAAGTTAGATTAAATTAAATAAATATTAATTTATTTAACTTAATAGGATTACTTTAGAGATTTAATCAAATAAAATGAATTATTTAATTAAATAGAGAATTAGATCAGGTTGATTTATTTAATTAACAGAATGGAACAACTTAATCAAATAAGATGATTTATTTAATTAAGAGAGGATGATTGATGAATTTAATCACATAAGGATATCTGATTAAATGGTTAGACCGAGGGATAATTTAGGATGAAATGGTGCTAGTAGTCAGGATCAGATGTGCAGTGTTAATTGGTACACTTTCCATGTCTACAAGGGTAGAGGGTAGATCATTGATGGTAGAGAGTAGAGGGTCTACAGGTTTAGGAATTAGGGTTGAGTGTTTAAGGGTTTATATGGTAGAGGGTAGAGGATTTAAGGGTTGAGGGTTGAGGGATTAAGGGTCAAGAGGGTTGAGGGGTTAGGGTAGAGGGTAAAGGACTGAGGGTAGAGGGTAGAGGGTTTAAGGGTTGAGGGTTGAGAGTTGAGGGTTTAAGGTTGAGGGTAGAGGATTGAGGGTATAGGGTTGGGGGATTAGGGTTGAGGGTCAAATGTATATGGTAGAGGGTATAAGGGTTGAGAAATTAAGGTTTAAGGATTGAAGGATTAAGGGTCAAGAGGGTTGAGGGATTAGGGTAGAGAGTTTACTAAGTGGGTTTAAGGGTTCAGGGATTAGGGTTGAGGGTAGAGCGTAGAGGATTCAGGGTAGAGTGTAAAGGGTTTAAGGGTTGAGGGTTGAGGGTTGAATGTTGAGGGTAGAGGATTTAGGGTATAGGGTAGGGGGATTAGGATTGAGGATCCAATGTATAGGGTAGAGGGTATAGGGGTTGAGGGATTAGGGTTTAAGGGTTGAGGTTTGAGGGTTGAGGGATTATGGTTGAGGGATGGTGCAGAGCACCTTGTTGCTCCATTTTATGAATTTGAATCTAGTAGGTTGTTTTAGTCATGATGATTTCTAATAATTCCATGTTATTCTATTTTGTAATGTTTGTTTTTGTTTTGAGTTAGTGTGGGGTCATTTGAGTCAATTATGTAAAAACTGCCAAATTGTCAAGAATGTTGTCAAGCAAAAATGTAAAAATTGCTCTTATGTGGAAGCCCAACAGGCATGGGTAGTTGAAAAGTAGTTTTGGGTGTTGGTAAGATTTGGTTGAGTTATATATGTGTTGAGAAATCGAATTTGATGGTTGTTGAAGAATTTGAAGGAGAAAAATCAGTAAAAGATCACGTTTTCTGTTATTTTCTATGTTTTTCATTATTTCTAGCTTGTGTACAGGTCTATACAGCAGGTGTTTGCTCCAAGATGATTTGAATTTGTTGTATTATTTTATTAGCTTTGATTTGAATCCACTTTTGAGGAATTCTATTAAGTCTTAAGCAGTTTAGAGGTAGATTTCTAAAGACTAGACTGAAAACAGTGGTACAAGGGTTTGAGGCCTAGAATGATCTAGAAGGCCATTCCACCTACTGTACAGGATTTAGTTCAATGGAATCATCCTATTTAGAATATGAATAGAGGTATGAATTGATATTTTGTTGTGGTAAATACTTTTGAAGGATTTGTAACGCTTCCTCTATGGAAAATGCATGATTTTAGGCCACAAAGGCATGAATGGAAGTAGCAGATTGAAGAATTGGGTTTAAGGAAGGATAGGGCCAGTTGGTCTTGGTGTTATTTTTTGTAGCTTGATGAGATTGAAGGTTGGGAAATACAAGAGTGGTCATTTGTATTTTTGGGTAATGAAACCCTAGTTGAACAAAGGGTGAAAATAGGTAAAATAAAGTGGTTTTGTGAAGTGTATAAGAATCTTGGGGGTAGCATAATTTGAGGGTGAATTGAGTTTATATTGGTAGAATAAGGAAGGTTTGGGGTTGTTACGAGTTTGGTTGAGGACTGAAGATAGGTTTTTCAATATACCCTTGCTTAACTTGTGAGAAGAGAGGGTTTTTGGGGTTTGTTATGCTAGAGGGATTATCACACCCTAAAAGTGGTGGAATTGGTGCTTTGGAATACTGGTTGTTGCTTCCCAATAGGTTTTTGCATCTAGAAAGAAGAATAAAGGAGGGTTTCTTTGTTAATTTGGCCTTGTGGAAAACATAGTTTTCTAGTTTTGAGAAAGTTTATCCAAAGGATTCTTAAGTGGGTTTGAGGTATGTAGAAAAAGGCCTTAATGGGTGCCTAAAATGGTGGTTTGTTGTAGTGGTTGTTAAGAGAATCTGAGAGTTAAGGTGGAGGAAATAGGTCTACTAACCTACTAGGGAGACTAGGTGAAAATTTGAAATTAATCTTAGATTGAGTTTGTGGGAGAGAAAAGTTGGTTAAAATCCATTTGTATAGTGAAAGTGTGATGGTTGCCACCCTTTATTGCTAATAGATGGTATCAGAGCCTAGTTAGTAGATCCTTGAAGGTGATTTCTTGAAGTTTGCATAAAAGGATAGTTGGAAATTATAAAAACAAGACAACATTGGAAAAGGAAATCAAAGAAGCAACACAAAGAAATGTACATTTCAAAACCACCTACAAGTGTAATGGCAAGGTATGTTCTATAATTGTAGATTCTTGTAGCCTAGATAATATGGTATCTCAAGAAATGGTTGACAAGTTGCATTTGGCAAGGTTTCCTCATGAATCACCCTATTATGTTTCTTGGTTGAATGGTGAGCATACTTTGTTGGTCAAGGAGCAATCTTGGGTTGAGTATCAAATAGGTGGTTATAAGGATAAAATATTGTGTGATATTGTACCTATGAGCATATGTCATTTGTTATTGGGAATACCATGGCTATATGAAATATTTTATTTGTATGATGGAAGTGATAATAGTTATAAGATTATGAAGCATGGAGTTACTTTTAATTTGATTCCATTGGTGGAAGAGGATAAGAGACAAAGCAAGAAAGTAAGAATAAAAATGCAAGGAAGAAAAGAGTATGTAAACAAGGATAGTGTGAGTGTAGCCACTACAAAGAAGAAAAGTGTTGAGACAACAAGTGTTGATAAGGATGCAATGATGAAGAGCCAAGAGGATGATGAGTTGATGAAGAAGATTGAGATAGTGAAGGTCAGAGGTAAAATGAAATTGAAGCTTCAAGACAAGAAAGGATCTAAATTTTGGAAAAGGAAAGCAAAAGAAGGTGGAGGACAGTCATGTGATGACAATATAGTGATGAGCAAATCTGATACAGAGGATTGTGAGAAGGAAAATCTTCATAAAGATGTCCTAAAAAGAGAAAGAGATGTGGTGAATATAAAGGAGTGGGCTAAGGAAAGGTAAGGTTGGCCTAGTAAGGTCACAATGAAGGAAATATATTGTCCACTAAAAGGACAAGAAGTTGGAAAGCAACAAAATTCTGATAGTGCAGGGATAGATAGACCCAATGGAAAAGGGGTCTTAGAGACAGAGAAAATGAAGCCAAAGGAAATGGATAAAAACAAAGTGAATGAAAGGATTGAGGAAAGCCAAGATGGGCTTGGAAAGTGTGAAGAAATCATAGTGGGGGCAGTGATGTGTCCCTTGAAAGGAAAATATGATAGTGAGAAGTTAACCACTGCTATGGTAGAGGTATCTTAGTTAGAAAGTATAGAGATCATGAAGGCAACAATTCTGATGCAACTTATGAAGGTGAAAGTTGTTGAGAACCAAGATAAAAGGCTAGTAAAAGAGTGCAAGACAGAAAAGGATGAAGATAAGCAAATAGAGAGCATGATGAGAGAAGTACATTGTCCATTGATGGGACAAGAAGTTAATGAACCTGAGTATACAGATATGGCAAGGGAAGAGAGTCTAATACAAAACAAGATGGTAAAGAGGGCAGTGAGTCAAGAAGAATGGCAAAGGTTAGTGAAGGAGTTTATAAAGATTAAAGATAAAATACAAGTTGCAATCAAACTGAGAGGTGAAGATGGGAAAGCAAAGTGTTTGTAGAGGGTCTCAATGATGGAAGGGACCAAATATATGAAGTTGGTGGTGATTGGCCAAGAGAAGGATAAAGAAAAAGTGTTTGTGAAGTCTTCAAATGAAGTGGAGAAGGGAGATAGTGTTGAGGTAAGGATAGAGGAAAGTCCTTGGATGATAAAAATGATTGGTCAGTAGTTGTGTTCTACCATGATAGATGTTGATAAGTTAGATTGTATAGAGTTTCACAAGATGAAGAAAATTGAGAAAGTTGGGAAGAGAAAGGATAAGTTGAAAGTGAATGTTTGGTGGAGTAGATTCAAGAGGGAAACAGTTCTTGTTTTGATAATGATTTTCATGAGGGTCAGACCAAAGGTCAAGATTAAAGAAGAGGGACAAAGTGGGAGTTGTTTTGCAGTGAAGAAGAAGGTGGAAGCAAATGGATGAAGCTGGTGAAGACAAATCAAAGCATGGAGATGCAGGTTCAAGATGACAAGACAAGTAGAGGTCTACTTTGTAGGGTCAAATCCAAGCCAAAGGTGAAGATGAACACCAATGGAGTAGAGCATGTAAGACGGCAAGGAGGAGCATCAAAGTGTTGGAGATCAAAGAGTTGTTGCAGATTAAGATTTGAAGACTTCTAAGAGACTTGGAAGAATTTCATGGCCGAGTGAATAGTGGAGAGCACCTTGTTGCTCCATTTTATGAATTTGAGTCTAGTAAATTTTTTTAGTCATGATTATGTATAATAAGGAAAATTTATGCCATTTTGTAAATTTTCTTTTTCTTTGAGTTAGTGTGGGGTCATTTGAGTCAATTATGCAAAAATTGCCAAATTGTCAAGTATGTTGTCAAGCAAAAATGTAAAAATTGCTCTTATGTGGAAGCCCAATGGTCATGGCAGTTGAGAAATAGTTTTTCAAGTTTTTAGGAGTTTTTTTAGTTATATATGTGTTGAGAACTTGAAGTTGATGGTTGTTGAAGAATTTGAAGGAGAAAAATCAATAAAAGATCACTATTTTATGTTATTTTCTATGATTTTCATTATTTCCAGGGCCTCCTGTGTACGGGTCTGTACAGCAGGGGTTTGCTCCAAGATGGTTTGAGTTTTTTGTAGGATTTTATTAGATTTTATTTGAATCCACTCTTGAGGAATTCAATTGAGTCTGAAGTAATTTAGAGGTAGATTTCTAAAGACTGGTCTGAAAATAGGGGTGCAAGGGTTTGAGGCCTAGAATGACCTAGAAGGCCATTCCACCTCCTATTGAGGATGTAGTTCAGTGGAATGGGACTGGTTAGAATATAAATAGAGGTAGGAATTTATATTTTGTTGTAGTAAAGACTTTTGAAGGATTTGTAACAATGCCCCTGTGGAAAATGAATGATTTTAAGCCATAAAGGCATGAATGGAAGTAGCAAATTGAAAATTTGGGTTTAAGGAAGGCTAGATCCAGTTGGTCTTGGTGTTATTTGGTGTAGCTTAATGATATTGAAGGTTGGAAAAGATAGGATTGGTAATTTATATTTTTGGGCAATGAAACCCTAGTTGAACAAAGGGTGAAAATAGGTTAAATTGAGTGGTTTTGTGAAGGAAGTGTATAAGAATCTTGGGGGAAACATAATCTAAGGGTGAGTTGTGTTTATATTGGCAGAATAAGGAAGTTTTGGGGTGGTTATGAGTTTTTTTGAGGACTGGAGATAGGTTTTTCAATAAATCCTTGCTTAAATTGTGAAAAGACAGGGTTTTGAGGTTTGTTATGCTAGATGGCTTATCACGCCCTAAAAGTGCTGGAATTGGTGCTTTGTAATATTGGTTGTTGCTTCCTAATAGGTTTTTTGCATCTAGAAATAATAATAAAGGAGGGTTTCTTTGTTAATTTTTCCTAGTTGGCCTTGTGGACAATGTAGTTTTCTAGTTTTGCGAAAGTTGATCCAAAGGAGTCTTAAGTGGGTTTGAGATATGTGGAAGAAGGCATTAATGGTGCCTAAAATGGTGGTTTTTTGCAGGGGTTGTTAAGAGAATATGAGAGTTAAGGTGGAGGAAATAGTTTTGCTAACCTACTAGGGAGACTAGGTGAAAATTTGAAATTAAGCCTAGATTGAGTTTGTGGGAGAGAAAATTTGGTTAGAATCCCCTTGTATGGTGAAAGTGTGATGGTTTCCACCCTGTATTATTATAAGAGGATTAGGGTTGATGGTAGAGGGTATTGTGTTGAAGGTAGAGGGTAGATGGTTTAAGGGTTTAGGGTTTAAGGGTTGAGGGTTTAGGGTTGAGTGTTTAAGGGTTTAGGGATTGAGGGTTTAGGGTAGAGGGTAGAGGGTAGAGGGTTTAAGGATTGAGGATAGAGGGTTTAAGGTTAAGGGTATAGGATTAAGAGTATAGGGTTGGGGGATTAGAATTTAGGGTCCAATGTATAGGGTAGAGGGTATATAGGTTGAGGGATTAGGGTTTAAGGGTTGAGGGATTAAGGGTTAAGGTTTGAGAATTGAGGGTTGAGGGTTTAATGTATAGGGTAGAGGGTAGAGGGTATAGGGTTTAGGGGTTGAGGGTAGAGGATTGAGGGTATAGGGTTGGGGGATTAGTGTTGAGGGTCCAATGTATAGGGTAGAGGGTATAGGGGTTGAGGGATTGTGGTTTAAGGGTTGATGGTTGAGTGTTGAGGGATTAGGGTAGAGAGTTTACTAAGTAGGTTTAAGGGTTTAAGGGATGAGGGATTAGGGTTGAGGGTAGAGGGTAGATGATTGAGGGTAGAGGGTAGAGGGTTTTAGGGTTTTAGGATTAAGGGTTGAGGGTTTAGGGTTTAGGTTTAAGTGTTTAAGTGTTTATACAATAGAGGGTAGAGGGTAGAGGGTTTAAGGGTTGAGGGTTAAGGATTTAAGGTTGAGGGTATAGGATTTAGGGATGAGGGTCCAATGTATAGGCTAGAGCATATACGGGTTGAGGGATTAGGGTTTACTGGTTGAGGGATTAAGGGTCAAGAGGGTTGAGGGATTAGGGTAGAGAGTTTACTAAATGGGTTTAAGTGTTTAAGGGTTGAGGGAATAGGGTTGAGGGTATAGGGTAGAGGATTGAGAGTAGAGGGTATAGGGTTTAAGGGTTGAGGGTTGAGGGTTTAAGGTTGAGGGTAGAGGATTGAGGGTATAGGCTTAGGGGATTAGGGTTGAGAGTCCAATGTATAGGGTAGAGGGTATAGGGGTTTAGGGATTATGGTTTAAGGATTGAGGGATTAGGGTAGATATTTTACTAAGTGGGTTTAAGGGTTGAGGGTTGAGTGTTGAGGGTTGAGGGTAGAGGGTATTGGGTTGAGGGTAGAGGGTAGATGGTTTAAGGGTTCAGGGTTTAAGGGATGAAGGATTAGGGATGAGTCTTTAAGGGTTTAAGGGTTGAGGGTTGACAGTTTAAGGTTGAGGGTATAGTATTGAGGGTATAGGGTTTGGGGATTAGGGTTGAGGGTCGAATGTATAGGGTAGAGAGTATAGGGGTTGAGGGATTAGGGTTTAAGGGTTGAGGGATTATGGGTTGATGGTTGAGAATTGAGGGTTTAGGGTTTAATGTATAGGGTAGAGGGTAAAGGGTTGAGGGTTGAGTTTAAGGATGAGGGTAGAGGATTAAGGGTATATGGTTGGGGGATTAGTTTTGAGCGTCCAATGTATAGGGTGGAGAGTGTAGGGGTTGAGGTTAGGTTAGAGAGTTTACTAACTGGGTTTAAGGGTTTAAGGGTTGAGGGTAGAGAGTAGAGGATTGAGGGTAGAGGGTAGAGGGTAGAGGGTTTAAGAGTTTAGGGTTGAGTGTTTAAGGGTTTATAGGGTAGAGGGTTTAAGGGTTGAGGGTTAGGGGTTTAAGGTTTAGGGTAGAGGATTGAGGGTATAGGGTTGGGGGATTAGGGTTGAGGGTCCAATGTAGAGGGTAGAGGGCATAGGGACTGGGGGATTAGGGTTTAAGGGTTGAGGGATTAAGGTTTAGGGTAGAGTGTAGAGGATTGAGGGTAAAGGGTAGAGGGTTTAAGATTTTAGGGTTTAAGGGTTGATGGTTGAGGGAATAAGGGTCAAGAGGGTTGAGGGATTAGGGTAGAAAGTTTACTAAGTGGGTTTAAGGGTTTAAGGGTTGAGGGATTATGGTTGAGGGTAGAGGGTAGAGGATTGATGTTAGAGGGTAGATGGTTCAAGGGTTTAGGGTTTAAGGGTTGAGTGTTTAAGGTTTTATAGGGTAGAGGGTAGAGGGTAGAGGGTAGAGGGTTTAAGGGTTGAGGGTTAGGGTTTAAGGTTGAGGGTAGATGATTGAGGCTATAGGGTTGAGGGTCCAATGTATAGGGTATAGGGTATAGGGGTTGAGGGATTAGGGTAGAGAGTTTACTAAGTGGGTTTAAGGGTTTAAGGTTTGAGGGTAGAGCGTAGAGGATTTAGGGTAGAGGGTAGAGGGTTTAAGGGTTTAGGGATTAAGGGTTGAGGGTTTAGGGTTTAGTGTTTAGGGTTGAGTGTCTAAGTTTTTACAGGGTAGTGGGTAGAGGGTAAAGGGTTTAAGGGTTAAGGGTTGAGGGTTTAAGGTTGAGGGTAGATGATTTAGGGTATATGGTTGAAGGATTAAGGTTGAGGGTCTAATGTACATGGTAGAGCATATAGGGGTTGAGGCATTAGGATTTAAGGGTTGAGGGTTTAAGGGTCAATATGGTTGAGGGATTAGGGTAGAGAGTTTACTAAATGGGTTTAAGGGATTAAGAGTTGAGGGATTAGGGTTGAGGGTAGAGCCTAGAGGATTAAGGGTAGAGGGTAGAGAATTTAAAGGTTCATAATAGCACAATAGAAAATTAACACATTAAATAGTGCTAGATTTTGGTGTATTTGAGCTCATGAATTGGGAACTTCTGCTTGGGAAAAACTAGGAGCAAAATGGTCTGTTCACTTCGGCACCGGATTTAACGCCTAGTTTAGCGTCGAATTTTTGTTGCTTCCAGATTGGCTTATGATTTTACTTTTGGTTTTGCTTCTTGTGTTGCTTGCATGTTTTCTTCCATTTTTGCTTCCAGGTTTTCCTCCTGTTTTTCTTCTAGTTTTTCTTCGAGTTTTGCTTCCAGATTTTCTTTCAGTTTTGATTCCAATTTTTCTTCCAATTTTGCTTCTAATTTTTCTTCCAATTTTACTTCCAGTTTTTCTTCCAAGATTGCTTCTAGTTTTTCTTCCATTGTTGCTTCCTTTTTTATTCTAAAAATTATTCTTGTTTTGCTTCCATTTATTAATTTAATATGTTTTATTTCAATTTAATTAGTTAAATATATCGTGCCTCTTAAATATCTCATATGATTATAGAGTAAGTAAATTAAATAATATGTTTTATTTCAATTTAATTAATTAAATATATCATGCCTCTTAAATAACTCATATGATTATAGAGTAAGTAATTTAATTATTTAACTCATATGATTAAATAATAAGATAATTATTAATAGCATGATTATCATTTATAATTAAAACTAGTGAGTCAAATATCTATATAAGTAGATCAAAACAAGTGATTAAAATAAGTGAGTCAAATATGCCACTAGATTAATAACATGTCAAAATGATAAATGTAACAGTCGACATAAGTTAAAATGACACATGTACAAATGATATAAGTAAAAATGATAAAATTATATAACTCAAAATGATACATGTCAAAATGATATATTTAAAAATGATACATGTCAAAATGATACAACTCAATAATATGGTACTATAGGCCATGAAAATGATATATATGATAGTAACCATGAAAAGAGGCATCGTAACGATATATCAACAATGATCCATGATGTAGTCTATATGATCATGAATGTCACTAGCTACTACCACCAACTGCCTCATCATCATCACCACCATCATGATCATCATCGCCATCAACCTCAGTGCCTTTTGTATCTATGTCATCATCATCCTCTGCCATGCTATCTGTACCATAACCAACATACTCTGGATATATATATCATGAGGATTATCTTGATCTTATGGAAGACCCGTGTTCTACAAAAAAAACATTTAAAATGAAAATTTATTATTTATTTCATGCAATAATTTATTTTTCTATTATATATCTAATATTACAACGTGTGAAACAAAACCATAATCATATTACTATTACTAATTTTTAGCCTCCCGCTTAAATTAGTGAAGTATGCTGAAAACATTACTTCATTTTGATTACAAAACATGTACTTAGAAAAAATCCATATTAATTATTTCAGATTATGTAATTGAGAACAAGTTCAAATGGAGACACAAGCCATTACATACTTTGAAATAACCGATATATTAAAAATCCAAGTTTATGTAACCCCACACAAGCCATGGGTATGACTAAATTGATTTAATTCAATAGTGAATGTAAATCATACATCAGAAGATCAATTAAGAAAGAAAAACACATAAGAGGAAGGTCATGTCCGTCATTGCCTTAAGGGTTGATGTAGGGTTGATTCTCCAGCTTGATCTTCAATGTCTTTAGCTCCTTTGCTCCTAAATTCCAGAACCTACAATTGATTGTAAATTTTTGTTAGAGCTCAGGTCATGAGATCTAATTACATGCTTGATCAACAGACATATTATTTACATCCATTATCAAATCAAATCAACTTAATAATTATTTGAGAGATAAATGAAAAAAAATTCAGATCAAATCACTAGAAACTATCACATTCATTGTTTTTCTAACTTGTTTGCTTGATGTGTAGATATAGGAAAAGTAATGTTGCTATTTTGATTTATCAAATTACAACATGTGGTGTCAAAAGTGGCTCCCACAAGGGTTGATCCCAGCATGTTTCCCTCTTGTTTCAAGAAGAATGAGAGTGTAAAAACAATATGTTTATCAACTTCAGGCATATATCTCATCACCTGTAATGGTGAGTTGGTTGAAATCATTATCATAAATGACATCAAAGTGAAAGGGGATCATCAAAGGACTGCATTCACATGTTTCAATCATATCTTGAAAACTATCATTTAGGTTTTTTAGATTTTTATACAAAAATTAGAAAACAATAAGATGAAAAAACCCTTTAAATTTCTCACTAACCCAGTTCATAGTTTGTGATATTTTTTCACCAATCTCGGACTATCATAATGCCAAATTTAAGACAATGAAAGGAAGTTTGTCAGCATGAAACAATGCATAATGTGGATAGTAATCAAGGGGAAGTCATTTTATGCATAGTATAGTGCCCAAAAGAGAAAATGAAAGGACAATCCATGATGCATATTATGGCATTTGTTTTCATGGATTTATCTATGAGTTGCAAGAGTTCCAAAAGAAGTATTGAAATCTATCATTTCTTGCATTTTCTTCCAATAAATAATGGAAAAGGTACAAAACAGTAATAATTATGCATTCATTCTAGGAGTTATAGCAAGGATATTGTGTGGTCTTCAACAAGGGAAGGGGACAATCATTATTTACCACCTTCTTGAACTTCATTACTTTGAGAACGAAAGGTATAATTATGCTAAAATAGTGATGCATAAACAAGAATAGTTACTTGGCAATCATAATAGTGAATAACCATACAGTGACAAAGTATCGGCCATGGTTGAGATAGCTAGAGCAGCAATAGGTTCAAAGGAGATCATGATACAGTCAAAATCTTGCAGCATGGATAATTCATAGAGTCCCAGATTTTTCTTTTGTCCATGGCTATGATAAAAAGGGTCTAAAATTTTTCTTATTTTCTTTAGCATTTTCTAAAAATACAGAGACCAATACATTCAAGAAATTAAAGAGGTCGTGGCCATTAAAAAAAAAGGGTTTCGCAATAAACATTTTTTTTACTCTGTGTATACAAGGTTCCAATGGGGCATTTTTTTTAACAGGAATAAAAGATTATGCAACTTAGCCAGACGGTTATCAATGGCGGCCTAGATGAAGCAAGAAACCAAAGTTTTTTCCTCATTTTTTTTATACAATGAAAAATCTCATTATTTTGTTTATAAAAGTTTGAATCAAGCTCATTTCAGGTTTTATACAGATTTTAAGAAAAGAACTTACTTTAGTTTCTTTTCTGGAGAGTTCCATGCAAAAACCCGTGTCTTCTTTGGTTCTCTTCTCAAAAGAGCTCAAACTAGACTTATTAATGGCAGCCAAACATAGAAAATCAACAAAAAAATTAAATCACATGAGATGAGTTGATAGAGAAATTAAGCACAGAGAAAAGCCATCAGAAAATATATGAATCCGCACTTGTAAGCTTGCAAAAAGCTTTCAAATGCATGTAAACTTTCAGGTTTGAAGCATAATCAAAATTACCTTCAAATTTTAGCTTTAAATCTACCAAAAACCTTTTGAAATGACATCAGATACAACATTTCCAGCTTAGAGAAAGCTTAGTTAGGGTTTCCTCCATGGCAGTGGCCTCTCTCCATGGTAGCAAGAAGAATGAATTAAAATGAGTGTTCACATTTCATTTTAGGGTTGAGTCCCTAGAAGGTTTGATGGAAAAGGCATTTTGTGCCTTAATTTTTTTATTTAAAAAACTCCATTCATATTTTAATGCATGGCACATTTCTTTACCTTATGAAACTTTGAATGTTTCATAAAGACTTAATCTTTTAAGTCTTTTTCTTTTGATTTTGTAAAATTCCTCTATTTTTGCATTTTAATACAAATTTTGTAAAACTTTATTCAAATGATAAAATAAATCATTTTAATAAAATTTATTCACTCAAATGCAAAAATAAATGCCAAATGCATATTTTCAAAAGATAGGATAAAGCCTTTATTTTTTGAATTTGTTTCAAATGTAAATATTTATTTAAATGATAAATATAAATCATTTAAAATAAATGATATTTTGAATGCAAAAATAAAGTACTTTTGATATTTATTTTTTAAATGTTGGTCAAAAGGGAGTTAAATCAATCATTCAAGCCTTGTACAAATCATGGAGATGGTTGAGGAAATTATGCCAACATGTGGACTAAACTTAGGGATTTTGAAGCACTTATTGGAGAGTTCACCTTCAGTTAAGAGTTCCATTTGATAGAGCTTCAATCAAGGAGAAATTTGAGGCACATAACACTTTGTTTCAATCAGTTACAACCCTATTTTGGAGGGGTTTTCAGTTGCATACGACCCATGAGGTTGTTCTATAATTCACAACTCTTGGTGGAGTTATCTTGCAATTACATACCTTGTTTGGAGGAGAAGGAAGACAACAAATCATA
This sequence comes from Sequoia sempervirens, assembly GCA_007258455.2. Lineage (NCBI taxonomy): Eukaryota > Viridiplantae > Streptophyta > Pinopsida > Cupressales > Cupressaceae > Sequoia > Sequoia sempervirens. The sequence continues at coordinate 99,721,850 of VDFB02373365.1, read as the reverse complement.
TTTTGGAGCCAAGATTCAAATTCAAATTTTGGAGGCTTTTCTATAAATCTATTTTCACTCGCATTTCCTAAGGCTAGTTTTGAGTTTGGTGGCTCCAATAGTAGATTATTCTTACTTTGTAACTCATTTTCTTGTGATTTCTTGAGATTTGTAATGTAGATATCTCCTATTTCTCAATAAAAAGCTTATTTCCTTCTCCATATCCCTTTGTTCTTTAGTGTTGATTGTGAGTTACAAGATAGAGTACTGTGTTAACCTTTATTTTATCAAATTACTTCAATGATGAATATGAAGAATATCATGTCATAGTGCAGGTATATGTTAGTGCTTCATTCCCTTGCATAAAGATTTGTGAAAACATCTTTTTTTTCCCCTTTTTTTAAGCATTAGAAAAGTTATAGACTTTCATTAGAATTATTTTTGCAAGCATAAATAAATGAGTTGTGAGATTATGTGGCTTTATTTATTGAGTCTTTTGTGATATTTTAGTAGTTTTCAAATCACTTATTAGTTGGTGAATCACCTTATTTTAGCAGTTTTTAGTGTATGCATTATCCTTCTTACCCTTTACCTCTGTTAAAAAATCAGTATTTTTAAGAAATATCCAAAGGGAGCTAGCCCATAACCTGGAGGTCTATTCTCACCATAGGAACCCACAGCCTAAGAGTAGTCCCATATGCATAGGATTTAAGAGTTTTTCAACTTGTCTTCGAGTGAAAATCCCTGTGTTAACAATTTTGGCATGTGCCCCATGGTTTAGAGTTTCTAGGCCAAGCCCCAAATGTGGAAGGATTTATTTTATTTTATGAGAAGTGAAAGATATAAATTTTATTATTATTTATTTATTTTATAATACGTTACAAATTAAATATTACAATTTTTAATTGAAAAGAAGATAAAAATTCCATTTAATTCAAATGCTATTAATTCTCAAATTTAAGATCATACTATTATCTTCATATTATCCTTTAAAAACATTTTTTTATCCTTTACTCAAAAAATTTAAACATGGGCAAATTTGTAGATGATTGAATGCAAAAATGAGGTGTATTATGCCATAAAATGTACAAAAGGAATATAGTTGAATTTTTAGGCCCTTGTAGTCACACCAAGGGATGTATAGGGTAGAGGGTATACTAGGGGTTGAGGGATAAGGGTTTAAGGGTTAAGGGTTGAGGGTTTAAGGGTTGGGGGATTAAGGGTTAAGGGTTGAGGGATTAAGGTATAGATTTTTTTGGGGTTTAAGGGTTTAAGGGTTGAGGGTAGAGGCCAGTTTAAGGGTTTAGGGTTTAAAGGCGGAGGGTTGAGGGTTGAGGGTTGAGGGTTGAGTGTTTAAGGTTTTAAGGGTTAATGCTTTAGGGTTTAGGGATTATGGTAGAGAGGGAGGGATGGATGAAGCGAGAGATGGAGGTAGAAGTGAGATAGAGAGGATACTAGAAGAGGAGGGAGGGATAGAGATATATGAGGGTTGAGGATCTAATGTATAGGGTAAAGGGTTGATAATTGAGGGTATAGAGTTGAGGACCTATAGGGTTGAATATGATTTAGGGTATCTAGTTGAGGGTATAGGGTTGAGGGATTAAGGTTGAGGGTAGAGAGTATAAGGTTTAAGGGTTTAGGGTTGATGGTTAAGGGTTGAGGGTAGAGTGTTTAGGGTATAAGTTTGAGGGAATATGGTTGAGGTATTAGGGTTGAGGTCAGTCCAATGTATAGGGTAGAGGGTATAGGGGTTGAGGGATTAGGGTTTAAGGGTTGATGGTTTAGGGTTAAGGGACTAAGGTAGAGAGGGAGGGATGGATGGAGCGAGAGATGGAGGGAGAAGTGAGATAGAGAGGAGATTAGAAGAGGAGGGAGGGACAAAGATATATGAGGGTTGAGGATTTAATGTATAGGGTAGAGGGTTGAGAATTGAGGGTATATAGAGTTCATGATGACCTATAGGGTTGATGGTTTAGGGTATTGGGTTGAGGGTATAGGGTTGAGGGTAGAGGGTAGAAGGTTTAAGGGTTTAGGGTTGATGGTTAAGGGTTGAGTGTAGAGGATTTAGGGTATAGGTTTGACTAGGGTATATGGTTGAAGGATTAGGGTTGAGGGTCCAATGTATAGGGTAGAGGGTATAGGGATTGAGGGATTAGGGTTTAAGGGTAGAGGGTAGAGGGTTGATAGTTTAAGGGTTGAGGGATTAAGGGTTTAGGGTTGACAGATTAGGGTAGAGAGTTTACTTGGGTTTAAGGGTTTAAGGGTTGAGGGTTGAGGGTAGATGGTATTGGGTACTTGAGGTTAGAGGCAAGTTTAGAGTTGAGGACCTATAGCGTTGATGGTTTAGGGTATTGGGTTGAGGGTATAGGGTTGATGGATTAGGGTTGAGGGTAGAGGGTAGAAGGTTTAAGGGTTTAGGGTTGAGGGTAGAGCATTTAGTGTATAGGTTTGAGGGTATATGGTTGAAGGATTAGGGTTGAGGGTCTAATGTATAGAGTTGAGGGTTTAGGGGTTGAGGGTTTAGGTTTTAAGGTTGAGGTTTGAGGTATTAGGGTTGAGGGTTGAGGGATATTTTGATGCAAGTGAAATGTAGGCAAGCAATTGAAGGCAAGTGAATATTGGGGAAGGAATTTTTGTTCTAAAATCCCTAATCCCTTAACCCCTAATCTATGCTAGATTATAAAAATTAGGCACTAAACCCAACACTAAATTTGGTGCTAAATCCGATGCTAAACCTGATGCTCAACCTGGCGCTCAATGCAGTGCTAAATCTAGAGATAAACTCGGTGCTAAACCTGACACTAACCCCGACACTAAACCCAATGCTAATTAGTGCCTGATTTAGTGCCTACTTGTTCTGATCAACATAAGAAATGCCAAAAATGGCACCATCCCAATAAATAGTGCTAACATTTTCAAAAAATTGAAAAAAAAAACATTAAAATAGTGGGTGGAAGTAAAAAATGGAGCAAAAATTGGAGCAAATCACAGGGATTTGTTCTACTAGTTGAGGGTTGAGGGTTTAAGGTTGAGGGTAGAGGATTGAGGGTATAGGGTTGGGGGATTAGGGTTGAGGGATTATTTCTTAATGGTTGAGGGTTGAGGGTTGAGGTATTAACGGTCAAGAGGGTTGAGGGATTAGGGTAGAGAGTTTACTAACTTGGTTTAAGGGTTGAGGAATTAGGGTTGAGGGTAGAGGGTATTAGGTTGAGGGTAGAGGGTAAATGGTTTAAGGGTTGAGGGATTAGGGTTAATTGTTTAAGGGTTTAAGGGTTCAGGGTTGAGGTTTTAAGGTTGAGGGTATAGTATTGAGTGTATAGGGTTGGGGGATTAGGGTTGAGGGTCCAATGTATAGGGTAGAGGGTATATGGGTTGAGGGATTAGAGTTTAAGGGTTGAGGTATTATGGGTTGAGGGTTGAGAATTGAGAGTTTAGGGTTTAATGTATAGGGTAGAGGGTAGAGGGTAGAGGTTTTAAGGGTTGAGGGTTGAGTTTAAGGTTGAGGGTAGAGGATTGAGGGTATAGGGTTGGGGGATTAGGGTTGAGTTTCTAATGTATAGGGTAGAGAGTACAGGGGTTGAGGGATTAGGATTTAAGGGTTGAGGGATTAAGGGTCAAGAGGGTTGAGGGATTAGGGTAGAGAGTATACTAAGTGGGTTTAAGGGTTGAGAGATTAGTGTAGAGGGTAGAGGGTAGAGGGTAGAGGATTGAGGGTAGAGGGTAGAGGGTAGAGGGTAGAGGGTTTAAGGGTTTAGGGTTTAAGGGTTAAGGGTTTAGGGTTTAGGGTTTAGCGTTGAGTGTTTAAGGGTTTATAGGCTCGAGGGTACATGGTAGAGGGTTTAAGGGTTGAGGGTTAAGGGTTTAAGGTTTAGGGTAGAGGATTGAGGGTATATGGTTTGGGGATTAGGGTTGAGGGTCGAATGTATAGGGTAGAGGGTATAGGGGTTGGGGGATTTGGTTTGAAGGGTTGAGGGATTAAAGGTCAAGAGGGTTGAGGGATTAGGGTAGAGAGTTTACTAAGTTGGTTTAATGGTTTAAGGGTTGAGGGATTAGGGTTGAGGGTAGAGTGTAGAGGGTTTAAGATTTTACAGTTTAAGGGTTGATGGTTGAGGGTTTAAGGTTGAGGGTAGAATATTGAGGGTATAGGGTTGGGGTATTAGGGTTGAGGGTCCAATGTATAGGGTAGACGGTATAGGGGTTGAGGGATTAAGGGTCAAGAGGTTTGAGGGATTAGGGTAGAGAGTTTACTATGTGTGTTTAAGGGTTTAAGGGTTTAAGGATTATGGTTGAGGGTAGAGGGTAGAGGATTGAGGGTAGAGGGTAGAGGGTTTAAGGGTTTACGGTTTAAGGGTTGTGGGTTGAAGGTTTAAGGTTGAGGGTAGAGGATTGAGGGTATAGGGTTGGGGGATTAGGGTTGAGGTTCAAATGTATAGGTTAGAGGGTATAGGGGTCTAGGGATTAGGGTTTAAGGGTTGAGGGTTTATGGATTAAGTGTCAAGAGGATTGATGGATTAGGGTAGAGAGTTTACTAAGTTTTTTTAAGGGTTGAGAGAGTAGGCTTGACAGTAGAGGGTATAGGATTGAGGGTAGAGGGTGGAGGGTTTAAGGGTTTAGGGTTTAAGTGTTGAGGGTTTAAGGTTGAGGGTAGATGATTGAGTGTCTATGGTTGAAGGATTAGGTTGAGGGTCCAATGTAAATGGTAGAGGTTATAGGGGATGAGGGTTTACAGTTTAAGGATTGAGGGTTGAGGGATTAAGGGTTGGGGGTTGAGAATTGAGGGTTGAGGGTTTAATGTATAGGGTAGAGTGTAGAGGGTTTAAGGGTTGAGGGTTTAAGGGTTGAGGGTTGAGGGTTGAGGGTTAAGGATTGAGGATAGAGGGTATATGGGTTAAGGGTAGAGGGTAGAGGGGAGAGAGATAGAATGAGGGTATAAGGGTTGATGATATAGGGTTGAGGACCTATAGGGTTGATGTTTTAAAGTTTTGGGTTTGGGACCTACATTTGGTTGAAGAATTAGGGTTGAGTGTACATATGGTTTAAGGATTAGGGTTGAGGCTCCAATGTATAGGGTATCAGGGTTGAGGGTTTAGGGTTTAGGGTTTGAGGATAGAGGGTATAAGTTTTAATGGTTTAGGGTTAATGGTAGAGGGTTTAGGGTATGAGGGCATAGGTTTTATCGTTTAGGGTTGAGGGTAGAGGGTTGAGGGTTTAAGGGTAGAGGGATTAAGGGTTTTGGGTTGAGGGTAAAGGGTAGATACAAAGACATAGAAAAGAAATCTATAAAAAGAGTAACTTTCTCATAACACAAGAACATTTTGAAGCAATAGAGATATCACCATTTTTTAGTAAGAGATAATGCCCTCGTGTTATTACGCGAACACATTATAATGCAAGCATGTTTTTGTTTGCTCTAAAAATGGTAAAAAACTCAATATTCCTGTGATCTCAAGGCCCATATTTTGCATATTCTCTTGGTTCTACGTGTTCTCTGACAAAAAGTAGCTTTTTGATGATGTGAAGTGTGCATGCATGTTTTTCACATTCCACCACCTTTTTCATGATCTTTCCACCATCTTTGCATGAAATAGCAGAGTTTTCACATTGAAATACATAAAATATCAATTCAAGTCTAAATTCCATTCAAAAGTGATATACAATTGAAGTTTGGAGGAGAATAATCTTTTGAAAAAGTCAAAGTGTTGAGGAGTTTGAAGAAAGAAGAAGCAAAGGATACATAATTGGGTAGAACTCCTCCATTTGAAACTCTGGTTTTTTAGGTATGCGAAGTCTTTAAACACATTTTCTTTCATTTTTTTATGGCTTGCTTTAATTTTTGTTATTTTGAATATTCCATGTTGATCATTGTTTGTTTGTCATTATAACCTTATCTTGTCAATGCACATTTTAAATTACACAATTCTATTCACTTTCCAATTACATTTTTAAACCACATCTCTTTGAGGCATTTTGTTATTTAGCAATTGACTTACCTTGTGTATGCCTCCACATTTTGTATACTCATATATATGACATAAGTTATAAGGAAGTAAAATAAAACATAATTTATCAATCATTTATTAGGGATGTGCATACCACTCTCCAAAGTTTTCATTTTGGTATAGGCATGGGGGATGTTGGAAAATGTGTTGAATTTGGTTTTACACCTACAATTTGCATATGCTTGAAATTTTCCAAAGCATTTTCAATAAATCTATTTTTTGGATATCCTGCAATCATTATAGTCCATGAGGACATATCTCATTGAGGTATTTTGTCAAATAGTTATACCAAGTATTGATTGCCTTGTCTATGCTACCAAATTTTCCATACATGTCTCTAGAAAATTCAAATATACTCCTCCCACACATTGATAGATCTTTGAAACTATTTTGGTTTTCATCTCTATTTCTAAATTTACCTCATCACTAATCCTACCTCATCACTTATGTTGTGATATATTTTAAATTTTTCCTTGATTAGTCTACCTACAAGGGATTCTAACATTTCTCTCCACTATTTCAAGACTCTTTATTCAAGGCTAAGTTAGCAACATGGGGAAATATGCAGCCTATCTTGAAATCATGGCTCAAAATGGAAGCATGGACAAGGAATTTGAATTTTTTAACAATAATTAATTTGTATAAATGTATGCAAAATGTGGTAGCATTGACAAACTAGTGAGCTTGGCAAGATAGTGAGCTCACTCACTAGCTTGCCAATGTGGTAGGGTTGAGAAGGTAGGGGCAGCGTATGCCTCATAGAAATCACCTTGAGACCCCATTTCTATGAGGCATACGCTGCCCCTACCTTCTCAACCCTACTGCATTGGCAAGCTATTGAGTGAGCTAGGTTGCCAATGTGGTAGGGTTGAGAAGGTAGGGGCAGCATATGCCTCATAGAAATGGGGTATCGTTGTGAACGTGAGAACCCATTTCTATGAAGCATACACTTCCCCTACCTTCTCAACCCTACCACATTGACAAGCTAGTGAGTGAGGCATACGTTGCCCCTACCTTCTCAACCCTACCACATTCACAGGATAGTAAGTGAGCTCACTAGCCTACTAATGTGGTAGGGTTGAGAAGGTAGGGGCAATGTATGCCTCATAGAAAGGGGGTCTCATGGTTACATACATCTGATATACTAGGGTTGAGAAGGTAGGTTATATCACCATGTGACCCCATTTCTATGATGTTGCCCCTACCTTCTCAACCCTAGTATATCAGATGTATGTAACCATGAGATCCCATTTCTATGAGGCATATGCTGCCCCTACCTTCTCAACCCTATCGCATTGGCAAGCTAGTGAATGAGCTAGCTTTCCAATGCTCCACTAGCTTACCAATGCAATAGGGTTGAGAAGGAAGGGGAAGCATTGCGTCATAGAAATGGGGTCTCACAGTGATGTATATCACCTTGAGACCCCATTTATATGAGGCATACATTGCCCCTACCTTCTCAACCCTACCATATCACTGTAAGACCCTATTTCTATGAGGCATACGTTGCCCCTACCTTCTCAACCCTACCACATTGGCAAGCTAGTGAGTGAGCTAGCTTGCCAATGCTCCACTAGCTTCCAATGCGCTAGGGTTGAGAAGGTAAGGGTAGCGTATGAATCATAGAAATGGGGTCTCACAGTGATGTATATCACCATGAGTCCCCAATTCTATGAGGCACACACTGCCACTACCTTGTCAACCCTACCGTATTGACAAGCTAGTGAGTGAACTAGCTTGCCAATGCTCCACTAGCTTGCCAAGGAATTTGAATTCACATGCCTTGTCCATACTTCCATTTTGAGCCTATCTTGCAATCATGGCATACCACATTACCATATTTCTTTAATGCATTCCATCAAAAAAAATCATGTGACCTTTTTCTATGCTAGAAATAATATTCTATAGGATGATTGTAAGTATTTTTTATGAAGCCTTGAATGATATATATTTCATTTATTTGAATGGATACATTTTTTAGGAACTAATATTCATCTCATTACCATGCTATAGGTAAAATTATCTGCCATGTCGAGGAAACAAACAAGGAATAAACTAACAGACAAAGAGTATGAAACCAAAAAAGCAAAGGAGAGAGAACGGGTGGTGGCATATCGTGAAAAGAAGAAATTGGATACGATTGATGAAAACAAGCCAATTGAAGAGGAACCTCAACCATAAAAAAGATAACATGCATTGGCAACACAAAGGGCACAAATGTGAAAGCATCGTGGTAAGACATATTCAGATATCGTAGTTGGAGACACACCCTCTACCACAAGTGAATACGAAGGGACACCATTAAGAACAAGTGAATATGGAGGGACACCATCTACCACAAGTGAATATTGTTGGAAACCATCCACCGCATCTCAAGTTGAGAGTAAATCATCACTCAGATTTAACAAAGAAGGTACACTATCATCCCCATGTGAATCTCAAGGTATGTCTTCTACTCCACCCTCGATCAAAGGTACGCAATCTAGCACACCTCAATTAAGTATTGATGAAATTCCTAATGTTGAGATGTATGTATTTAGGAGAACACCACCTAGAATTTTGCATAGAAAGCCAAATTATTTGATTAATATTGATAAGGATATTTTGTAGCACATGGAAGGTAAGATTCCAGCACGCACTTGTCAAATATATGCTTATAACATTTGAAAATTCTTCTTTGAAAGGATAAATGAGACCACAAGATGTCAACTATTTTTTGAAATGATGCGAGGTATAAAGCATAAAAACATCATGAAGACTCTTGTGTTGAGAACATCGAACACTTCAAATGAAAACACTATTGTGAAGAATCTAATGGATGCTTATGAGAGTGTGGGTAAGACCTCATGCTCAAAGGGCAGTAACGTCACCCGACGTGTCATTACATCAACTTTGGTAAGTAGTCAAACAAAGAGAGTTTGGCTCATTAGAAAGAAGAGTGAATTTATAAGAATTAGTAGAAATTTTTTATCAAAATCCATTCAAATGCGGCAAAAAATTGACGGCACTGATTTAAATGAATTATGGACATTCTTAGGGAGACTGCCATGAAAAGATAAAAAAGTTGTTAAAGCATTGAGAGAACTAATTGAAGAGTACTGAAGAAATAGCACAAGGCCATCTCTGAATCAAAGGGATGTGGTAAGGAGGAGAATCGGTAGTCAGAACTGTGAGCCACATCCAAAGCATTTTTTGGATATGACTCAAACCCTTTTTTTTTGTAAATTTCAATAGTATTATCCTCAAATTAGTATTTTTCAAAGATGTTTTGAAATTCTTAAACCTTTTTATGTCAAGATAGATCACACACATACTACTTGTTTTAGACTACATATTCTCTAACCATTATGATGTTTATCATTCTATATGTTTAGATTTGCATACTAATGATGTTTTGTAGGATTGTGGCATAGAAGCCCCACCAACACCTTCAAGAGATTTCTTATCAAAAAATTTTATGTGAAATAGAGGATGGAAAAATATTCTATAGGACAACATGCTTTGATGGTTCATGAGAGCATTGTGGTGGCTTGCAACGTATGCCAGTATGTCAACATATGGAAATTACAGATGAGGTGGGATAGAAACTAGTAGACTTCAGGAAATATAAAATAGTGGCATACATTACAAAAGATGGGTCTCAAGAAAAAATGTGTGATTTGGTTATTCAAAAGATTCTAGTGTATCAGTTTATGTCCATGTTTCGTGAAAATATAGTGTATGAGTATGCAAGGCATACCCTTAGAGTCCATTGGTTGGATACGAAATTCAAGCTATGCAAGGACACCTTTCCAGTTGGCAGCATAGTATCGATGGTTGACTTTGCAGAGAACTACACTCTACAGCAACAATGTGAGGTGCAGTCATAATATTACAACTCCACATAGGTTTCAATATTTGTGCACATAGCATTCATTCATGCAACTGATAGTACAAAGGACCAAAGGAAGGTATTTAGGGAGTATCACTTTTATATTAGTGATGATCGCAAAAATTCTCTAGAGTTCATGTAGGGTTGCTTCCAAATGTTCTATAGTGATTTGGCTTAGAGGGGCATAGCATACGGTCATCATATAACATGATCAGATAAATGTGCAACACAGTTCAAGAACTCATACATGTTCTACTAGTTGAGTAGGATGCATGTCATTATAGGTATTCAGTATATGTGGAACTTTTGTGAGGCCGAGCATGGAAAGGGGGAGCATGATGGTGTAGGATCATGTGTGAAAATAGAATTAGCATGAGAATAGTTAAATTATAAAGACAATGTAAAGTTGACAGATGCAAAATCAATTATTGAGTGGTGTAATGCTTGGATGGGTATAGGTAATGAAGGTGCATCTTTAGTTCATATATTTTTTTGGTTGATAGATGCTACTAACATTGCACCATATGAGGATTGTTGTACACTAACAATATCAAGTGATCTACACTCTTTCCTTAGGTCATATGCAAGTTCATGGAGTATCAATACAAAGAAGATGGCATGCTTTTGTTCTTCATGTACAATGCAAGCCTGGAATGATTGTGAGTCAAAGAGTGGGTTGAGAAATGGTTGACACTTGAGTTATCTTATCCCACTTCACACCTATCACCCTAAGATGGCATTGGAACTAACACAGATGGAATCATTGGTCGACTTTGACCACGTATTAGATCTAGTTCAACCAGGTAATATATCTACTTGCATATTTTTTGAAATTCCTATTGTTATCTTACTTTGTATTGTATTCATAATGTTGACTAATTTCAATAGATTTGTTGCACATATCAATGTAGGGCATGTTTATGCAATTATTGCAGATGAAGACAATGAAGAGGGAATGGACTATTACTTGTGTCATTGTGTTGAGGAAAAAAAGAAATTGGAGGCCCTAGTTATAGATGGAGGAAACATTGAATACCCTACAGGCTCAGTTGTTGTTACTGGAACGTGGCTTAGAAGGTACCCACATAAGAGTGTTAAATACTAGTTGTTTTAGGACTTTGACATGCATCGTAAGATTCTTCATTACTCGGACCTTGTTGTGGCATCCAATTTTCATTTGACCAAATACGAGGGTAGAACTTTGAACAAGACCTTGTGGAAGGTCCGTGAGTCTGACCATGAGGCAATACTTGACGCAATAAAGAGTAGAGCAGACCCGGATGGTTCGTTGGATTAATTTGTAAGTATGCACATTGGTTCTTATTATTTTATACTTGTATGCACAGTAATTTGTTTGATGCCAATGCTATCATCTTCTTTTACTTTTCCTATTTGTAAGTAACCTAATAAAAACCAATTGGTGTCCCCTTGCAGAAAATGCTGATTTATGATCCATCCAAGAGAATCTCAGCCAAAAAAGCATTGCAACATCCTTATTTTGATGATTTTGATAAAATTTTGATGATTTTGATAAAAATATCAATTATTATTTTAACCCATTATAAAAGTGTGTGTGAGGCTTGGTGAGGGAATTTCAAGTTATTCATTTGAAGTTAACCTTATCATGAGCACCTATGATGTAGACATTATAAGAGCATCTCTAATTTCAAGTTATTCTATTCATGACAGGTGTTGTGTGCAATAGGTATCTTGGAACTCCCGATGAAGATGTATGACCAAGAGTGACTAAGTTGAGAGACTTGCATGCCTATCCTTAATGGAAGCATCAAGATTTATACCTTGTTCTCGAGTTGGAACCAAATGGTGTGGATTTGTTGTCTGTAAGTGCCTTCCATATATTTTCATTTTATTTCCATTTTGGATGCTCTTTCTTTTCTTTTTTTTTACTTTGTGTATTTGTAAGTAAACTACTAAAAATTGATTGGTTTCTCCCTACAGAAAATGTTGATTTATGAGCCATCGAAGAGAATCTTAGCAAAAAAAGCAATGCAATGTCCTTATTTTGATGATCTTGAAAAATCTCAATTCTGATTTGAAGCCATTATAAAAGAGCATGTGAAGCTTAGTGAGGGAATCTCAAGTTATTCATTTGAATTTGAACCATAGATTTTTGGGGCTATGTACTCTTCCACTCTTAGGGTTTTTCACCTAAAAGGAGAGATATAGGCCAAAAACCTAGGTGGTTCACTCAAACTAATGCAACTATAATGAAAATATGTCTAAATATAATGATCTAAATGTAAAGAAATGATAAAAAACTATTGATTATAAATGCAAAAATTAAGAATGCAATTTGTTGGAAAACACATTGTGATATGCAGAAACACCTAGAAATGAATGCAAACTGTAACAAAAATGGATGAAACTGAATGTGTGCACCTGATATCTTCTTGGAGGCTGGAAATGATATTTTGAATGTTTTTGATGCTATAAATATGGCCTATAGGGACTCATTTTCCATTCTGGGTGAATTAGTCCTAGTTCTTAGAAATTGTTCTAGAGCCCGTTTCAGACAAATGGGTATCCAAAACTACAAAAAACCTTTTCCAGGCCTAGAAGTGGGACTCATTCACCACTGATGGTGAATGAGTCCACTTTTAAATTTATGAAGATTCAAAAGTGGAAACAAGATCCCTCGTTCTGCACTTTGGTTCCTGACAGGTGTCTGCCTCTAAAAGTCTGATTTTTGACACTGTAGTTGACTTTTAATGGATATTTTCACTTGGTAAACAAGGAGATGTCTTCAAAAAAAATTTAATACAATATTTAATGATTTCTAAGCCTCCAAGATGCCCAACTCTGCAAATAAACAAGAAGAGAAGGAGAAATGTTGGATGTTAGGGCATGGGGGTTTGCCTTGGTCAAATCCCTTTTAGGTAATTAAACAAAATGAAGGAATAATATGAAGAATGAACATGAAATGAATGGATTAATACCTTTCCATGATTATTGATCTTGGATTTCTATCAGAAAACATGAAGAATCTTCCCTTGAATGTCTGAAAAATGTTATCTTAATGACTTGAGCTGATGAAACCATAGCTTGCTTGACTTGGGGGAGAAGATAGATGATGAATGAATGATAAGAGATGTAAATTAGGGTTTAGAGACTTGATTTTATAGGAAATTCTCCCAATTTTCTCATTAATTGGATCCCAAAGGCCAACATGAAAATATAATAAACTTAAATTCCAGTTTTCTTGCTCAAAACTCAAAAATGACCCAAATGGGACTAATTTGCCACCTTGGGTGAATTAGCCCCACCTAGTAGGGACTCATTCACCATAGATGGGGAATTAGTCCCAGAGGGGTCCATTTTCTAGCTGGGTTGTCGGGGAATGAGGAAATCAAGTTTATATGGTGACTTTGTCAGGTATTTCATCAAATTATGCCTCAGGATGCATAATATGGGGTCATAGGGGCCTATTAATGATGATGTGAAGGTAAATTAGGGATTGGGACACATAATTCAATGTGAAAGTATGATTAAATACACTTTACATTACTAAAATGAGGTCGACACAACCTAGAAAAGCACAACATCCAATGTGAATGTGTAAAACACATTACAACACTAGATTAAAGTTAAATTTAGTTCACAAGCCTTCTAGATTGATGTAAGATGTAATTAAATACATTTTATATTATTGAATTAAGGGAAAATGGGTTCATTAAGTCTAGAGAGGTGTGAAAGTATTTTACAACACTTTACAACACCTTTACAAGACATTGTTAGATGCAATATATTCAATTTTCAAGGTTCCAAGACCTAGTTTGGATGTGAAAAACTTCTCACAACACCAAATCAAGGCCTCATTAAGTCCATTTTATCATCAATTATTCCCTAAATCAAGCAAGTCACCTTTTTTCTATGGTACATTTAGCCCCCACTTTAGTGAGAGAATGAAATTGCTTCAAACTCACACTAAAGTAGACATCCAACAGAGCTCCAATCGTACTAATGCAGATGAAAAAAGATGACAAAGACCAAAGGAGGTTGCACAAGTGCCTAGGATCCAATATCCTAAGTCAAATGAACATAAGCGCAATAGAACATACATAAGGTAAACGGTATGCAGTAAAACAAGATACACAATCATGCAATGGAAAGAACTCGGAAGAAGAGAAAGATGAAAATGAAATGGTGGATCAAGCTTCGACCGTTTGTTCGAAATGTTGTGGATCAGGTCTAGATTGTTTGTCCAAAAATGCATACTCACTCTAAGGTGATGGAACTCTTGGTTGTCTTTCGGGTGAGAAGTCCTAAGTATACTCACTCTGGGGCCATGAAACTTATGGTTGTCCATGGGGTGATAAATCCACAAGGTGGCTATGGGGAAAGTCATGCCTCGAAATGGGCTTCCCGCTCAACCATATCAAAGTTATACCTCCTAATAACTTTAATAGGGCGCCACAAAAGAAAATGATTTTTGAGCTACCTATGAGGTAAGAAAAGCTTTGTGTGCTTGACACTCATAGACATTGTAAATGCAACATGGGGTAAGAGCTTTTCAAAGTGGTTTTTCTTAGTTCGTGCAATTTCTCATCTTAGGGAACATTGTGCTTAATGTCTCCAAGAGAGGATAAGTGCAAACAGTCTCATCTTTTTTCCAAGAGAGGACAAGTGCAAGGTCTCATCTTGGGGAACATTTTCCAAAATGTGTCCAAGAGAGGGAATCACAAGAAAAAAATCGCACAATGAAATGTGAGTGGTGACGTATTCCCCCACTTTAAAGTAGATGCGAACACCATTACTATGAGGAATTGCTTTAAATTAGAAGGAGACATGAGAGCTTACCCAAAAAGCCCTATGCCAAGTCATATGGTTCTAATAAGCTACATCATGAAAAAGGTAGTATGTCACATGTGAGCCAACTTAAGGTGTGTCATCCACATCCCAAGATTGCTCTTACATGTTCATGAAAGGTTAACGCCTAGCCAAAAGAGGAAACAACAAGTTACATATAAGGACAAGGCTATTGAACCCCTTGCCCCCACTTAGTGCAAGACAAAGGTGAGCTGATAAGATGCAAGGTAGAGTGAAAATCTATATCAATTAGAGGAATTAGGTGCCCCCACATAAGGAAAAACACCAAAATCCTTAAGATGTTGTATTTTACTACTCAAAGCCTTACATTCATTAGTGGAATGAGCATGGAATCAATGATATTTGTAAAATGAATTCTTGTAATAAAATTTCTTTTGAGTTTTGGGAGGGAGAGATATCAACTGATCTTGAAGGAGTTTCAACAAGATACCCTCTTGATCCATGGGAAGAGGTGTGTCTGTGGGTTGCAACAAAGATACATATGAAAGACTCTACAAATTGTGATATTTTGTTCTCTCCTTTATAGGAGAGTGTAAAAGCTAACGATTTCAATTTATTAGTGTTTTGCGAGATGACATTGACATTAAATGAAGGTGTATTTGTTTGTTGGATTGTTTGCAAAGAAGAATGATGAAGATCACTAGTGTCAATTATTTTGGGATGCTTTACAATTAAAATGGACTTAGAAGCATGTTGTGTGAGAGTGTTGATGTTGAGTGAAGGCTTGGCGATTTCTATCAAAGGAAAATAGCCAAGACCATGAGTTGTTTATTGTATGATAGGATCTATAGGGTTTCAGATACCTTTTTCATTAGCACTACATCCTTTTCCAGTATAGCCAAGTTGTTTCATAAGCTCATACCCTTTTCCATAATTTTTTTTCATTGCTTTTGGATTGGGTGGTGGTTGGTGATAATCGTTGTCAAAGGTTGTGTAATTTATTTCATTGTCTAAAGAAGTTGAGGTGGATGTTTTCAAAGGGTTGTCTACTTTTTCATTTCCCCTATTTGAATCTTTGTGTATGATCTTGTACTCTCCCATGAATTCATGTTTGAAATCAAAGGAACCCCAATAATCTTCTAATAGCTTTGTAACTTGCTCAAGATGTTGTTTGTCTGCTTGTTGAACGGGTTCCACTTGTGTGGTTGATGTTGATGTGTTTAAGGAAATTTTTTTGTTTTCCTCAAGTTGTAAGACACTTTAAGGTTCAAGATTAGTGTCAAGTGTGTGGACTACGTTGTTGTAGATATATTTCATTTTATGATGAAGAGTAGAGGGCACCCCATTCATTACATGAATCCATGGTCTACCTAAGATAAGATTACATGAAATTTTATAAGGAATAGCATGGATTGGAGTATTCAATGTGGCCACTCCAACTATAAGACCTGTAGAATGATCAGCCCAAGCAGTTTCTTTTGGACATTGTCAAATCCCTTAATAGATAAACAATTAGGGTGAATGTTCAATTGATCAATGCCAAGCATATCCAGAAGGCTCACACTACACACATTAAGGTCAGAACTAGTATCTACAAGAGTTATCTTCATCCCTTTGTGTTTTTATTGTGCTCTGATCATGAAAGGATCATTTTATTTTTTCACATCCAAAAAGGGGAGTTCACTTTGGTGGAAAACACTGTCATTGTTTAGTATGTGAATGATGGCTGCTATGTCATTTGGTTGTGCATTCAAAGACATAGGAACTTTTTGTAAGGTGGTTTGGATCATGTTGTGATAGCGAGGGAAGGCTTGAATAAGTTTCCACAATGATATCTTAGTAGGAGTATTCTTAAGTTGCTTGACAAGATCATACTCCTTTCAACCTGGCAAGAAAGGGTTAGGTAGGATAGGATTAGGCAAAGGTAAGGGTGTTGATGTTGGTTCTATTGGTTGCGGATTGTTTCAAGTGTTATACGTATGAGCAATGGTATTATGACTAATTTTGAAGCTACAAAACATTTCTCGTAGGTGGTAAAGGACTAGTTTAGGCTTGTTTTGAGTTTGTTGGTTGTGTGAAGGCGGGTAGAGAATTAGAGGGTTGTTAGGATGTCCCACGGGGTATGTATGAGGTCCATTGATCAAGGGGGATCGAATGGAAAATTGTGTATTCATAACCTCAGTGGTCTTGGTTGATGTATCTCTAACAAAGGGCAATCAATAATCACCTCTTTATCTAAGGACACAATATTATTGTTTCCAACTTCTTGGACCATGACTGTTTCCCTAGGAGGAGAATTTTGAGGAGAAATTTGAATCAAATGTTCTTGACATTCATGGATTAGTTCTTCTAAAAGGTCTTCATCGCAAGTGGGAGAATGATCAATAGTTGAATTACCTTGCTCAATAAGGGTTTCCTTAGGTGAATGGGGACAATTAAGATTCTCATGACTCTCATTGGTTGTGTTTTCTATCAAATCATCTTCCTTACAACTAGGGGAGATACTAGGAGAAGAACAAGTATGATTATCATGATCATTTACAATTTCATTCCTTTGTTCCCTAATGTCTTCCAAAATAGGATAGGTAGCGGAAGGATCATAAAGAGAGTTTTTATAGACTAACATATCCTCATCGTTTATCAACATATATTCCTCAAAATCACTCTCACAAGCCAAAGGAGAATGGAATTTAGGTAAGGTTATGAACATGTGTTTATGATTTCATTCTATTGTGCTAAAATATCTTCCCAAAGGGGATGAGAAGGACAAACAAGATCGTCATGATTCTCAACGATTGTATCTTCTTTCACCAAGATAACTTAGTCACTAAAAGGAGGGGTATTGGGAGAAGAAAAAATATGACCATCATGAGTATCTATATTTGTATTCTCTTCTATCACATCATCCACACAAATAGGACAGATAGGAGGGGGTGTAAGTTTAAGGTCAACATTGTCATTTTCACTCTCTTGTACTAAGAGACTTTCATAACTAGGGAATGCAGTAAATGAATGACCAACATGCTTATTGACTAAATTTTTCTTTTCAAAGTTAGAAAAGATTGAAACTAAAATTTGGAAAAAGTAAACTATACAAACTTGAAATGCAATGTAAGAATGTAAAATGAAATGCAATTTTTTAGTTTTCAAGCAAGATGATTTTTCTGATTACACAATGCAATGATCTAAAAATGAAATGTTGTGAATGCATAAGTGAATTTAGGCAATGCATAAAATGAGCTAATTTAAGCTAAATCTAATGAAATGCATGTTATAGGAACTCAGCCAACTAATATAGCTAGGTGATGACACCAAACAAAAGCATAAAAATAGGGTTTTCAGTTTTGTAAAAGGTAGTTTCAGGGGTGAAAAGGGACTGATTCGCCCAAGGTGGCGAATGAGTCCCAGTGGGGGTTTTTGTTAGAATTTTTAGAAATTTTTGAGTGATTTGGATGGTTTCTGAGCTGTAAGATGCAGATCTAAGATGAGAATGCCAAATTTCAAAAAAATTTAATGATTTTAGATGCCAAAAATGCAACCTAAATGCACTTGTTCATGAATGCAAAATTTGAAACCTAGCATGCAAATTAATCCATGCAAACCCTAATGCAAGATCAATGAAAGATAGATATATGATGAAGGACTCCAACTTAGAAAATAGAAGTATCCTAAAGGTGGGTTCACCAAAATGAACCATAGATTTTTGGGGCTATGTACTTCTCTTGCACTCTTAGGGTTTTTCACCTAAAAGGAGAGAGATAGGCCATAAACCTAGGTGGTTCACTCAAACTAATGCAAGTATATGGAAATATGTCTAAATTTAATGATCTAAAATTAAATAAATAATAAAGACTATTGATTACAAATGCAAAACTTAAGAAATGCAATTTGTTTGAAAACACATTATGATATGCAAAAACACCTAGAAATGAATGCAAACTGTAATAGAAATGGATGAAACTGAATGTGTGCACCTGATATCCTACTGGAGGATGGAAATGACATCTGGAATGTTGTCGATGCTAGAAATATAGCCTACAGGGACTCATTCGCCATTCTAGGCGAATAAGTCCTAGTTCTAAAAAACTATTCTAGAGCCTGTTTCGGACAAATGGGTATCCAAAACTATAGAAAACCTTTTTCAAGACTGGAAGTAAGACTCATTTTCCACTAATAGTGAATGAGTCCACTTTTGAATTTCTGAAGATTCAAAAGTGGAAACAGGAGTCCTCAATCTATACTTCAATTCTTGACAGGTGTCAACCTCTGAAAGTATGATTTCCATCATTGTAGTTGACTTTTAATGGATATTTTGGATTGGTCAACAAGGAGATGTCTTCAAAAACTTTGCAATCCAATCTTCAATGATTTATAAGCCTCCAAGATTCCTAAATCTACAAACACACGAGAAGAGAAATAGAAATGTTGGATGTTAGGGCATGGGGGTTTGCCTTGGTCAAACCCCTTTTAGGTAATTCAACTAATTGAAGGAATAATATGAAGAATGAAAATGAAATGAAGGTATTAATACCTTTCCATGATGATCAATTTTGGATTTCTGCAACAAAACATGAAGAATCTGCCCTTGAATGTCTAAAAAATGATATCTTAATGACTTGAAATGATGAAACCCTAGCTTGCTTGACTTGAGGGAGAAGATAGATGATGAATGAATGATAAGAGATGTAAATTAGGGTTTAGAGACTTGATTTTATAGGAAATTCTCCTAATTTTCACATTAATTGGATCCCCAAGGCCAACATGAAAGAATAATAAACTTAAATTTGAGTTTTTCCTGCTCAAAACTCAAAAATGACCAAAATGGGACTAATTCACCACCTTGGGTGAATCAGTCCCACCTGGCAGTGACCCATTTACTACAGATGGTGAATTATTCCCAGAGGGGTCCATTTTCCAGCTGGGTTGTTGGGGAATGAGGAAATCAAGTTTATATGGTGACTTTATCAGGTATTTCATCAAATTATGCCTCAGGATGCACAATATGGGGTCATAGGGCCTATTAATGATGATGTAAAGGTCAATTAGGGCTTGGGACACATAATTCAATGTGAAAGTGTGATTAAATATAATTTACAATACTAAAATGAGGTCCACGTAGCCTAGAAAGGCACAACATCCAATGTGAATCTGTAAAACACATTACAACACTAGATTAAAGTTAAATTTAGTTCACAAGCCTTCTAGATTGATGTGAAGATGTAATTAAATACATTTTATAATGTTGATTAAGGGAAAATGGGTTCATTAAGTCTAAAGAGGTGTGAAAGTCTTTTACAACACTTTACAACACCTTTACAAGACATCGTGAAATGCAATTTATTCAGTTTGCAAGGTATCAAGGCCTAGTGTGGATGTGAAAAACACCTCACAACACCAAATCAAGGCCTCATTAAGTCCATTTTATCATCAATTATTCCCCAAATCAAGCAAGTTGCCTTTTTTCTATGGTACAAAAGTTAACCTCATCATGAGCACCTATGATGTAGACATTATAAGGGAGTCTCGAATGTGTGAGTGACATTGTAAAAGATCTATGAGAATGGAGTACCTAAGGTATTGTGCCTATTGTACAGGGCACCTAGGCCTTCATTTTGTAAAAGGGGTTTAGTATGTAGTGTGTTTACATTTAAGGTAATGTTTTTGTTTTGAAATAAGGTCTTTAAGACCATGTTGGATGTACATTTGGAAGACTGAATAACAAAGATTCACTATTTTTTGTATTTTCCTACATTGAATTTTGCTTCTACAACAAATTGTATGTTTTGGTACGGCCTAGAAGTGCTCATTTGTGCATTGCAATTGATGGAGGAGTGAAATGACTTTTATTTACATCTTGTCTCATTTGATTTCATCAGGATTTGAGTGAGTTATAGTGTTTTGATACCCTACTTTGCATCAATATAACTAGCATACAGTCTAACTTATTATAAAAACTTCATTTATTAAAAAAAATCAACCTAATGATTATATATCAATATCAATATACCATACAGTCTATTGAATTAATCACTTCTAATGAGATTTACTCAAATATTGAAATTTATTGCTGCCCTCAAACATTTGTAATTCAAACAATGTAATCCCTTAATAGTCCAAATTGCAAAAGGGCAACAATCTTTGATGGCTTGTTACCTAAATACCATGTTAGTTATGGGAATTTCATCTAATGCATCGAGATCACGTAGGGAACCTCTACAATAACCTCTCTCAATTTTTGTTATCTCAGAGTCATTTTTTTGTGGTGTCCAATTTTGACTTGATGGAAAAAGTGGCAATTGCAAGCAATGTAAAGTTGCAAAGTAGTGCAACTTTCGTTCTACAACTCCTGTGACCAAATGGACTATTCCAATGCATCTGAATGGGTACATTTATGCTAGAAATGTTCCTCTTTTTCATCCAAACACATGGAATCACTCTAAGCTACGTTCAACCAGATCAGTCCCTTAAGAGTCCAAAGTGCAAAGGGGCAACAATCTTTGACAATCTATTAATTGAAAACCATGATGCTTAAGAACTTTTCATCTAATACTATGATATCATATTGGGCCCCCTACAATAACCTCTCTCAGTTTTTGTTATCTTAGGGTCATTTTTCCGTGGTGTCCTATTTTCACTTGATGGAAAAAGTGTCAAATGCAAGCAGTGTAAAGTTGCAAAGTGGTGCAAATTTTGTTCTACAACTCATGTGTCCAAAAAAATTGTTCCAACACATCCAAAAGGGTACATTTATGCTAGTTATGATCCTCTTTCACACCCAAACATGTGGAATTGCTCTGAGCTATGTTCAACCAGCTTGATCCTTTAAGGGTCCAAAGTGCAAAAGGGAAGCAATCTTTGATAGTCTATTATTCAAAAACTGTGGCACTTACAAAAATTTTTGTGTGAGCTTACAGTATCAGATTGGGCCCCCCTACAATAACATCTCTAAATTTTTCATTATCTCAAAGTGGTTTTCCTGTGGTGTCCAGTTTTCACTTGATGGAAAAAGTGTCAAATGCAAGTAGTGCAAAGTTGCAAAGTGGTGCAACTTTTGTTCTGCAACTTGTGTGACCAAACGGACTGTTCCAACACATCCAAATTGGTGGGTTTACACTAAGACTAGTCCTCTTTCGCACCAAAAAATAGAATCACTCCGGCCTACATTCAACCGATAGAATCCCTTAAAAGTCCAAAGTGCAAACTGGCTGCAATCTTCGACGGGTTGTTACTGGAACACCATGATGCTTAGAAACTTCTCATTTGAGCCTATGGGACTAAGCTGGCCCCTCTAAAATAACCTCTCTCATTTTTTTCTATCTTGAAGGAATTTTCCTGTGGTGGCAAATTTTAACTTGAAAAAAAAGTTGTCAAATGCAAGTAGTTGAAAGTTGCAAAATGGTGCAAATTTCATTCTACAACTCATGTGACCTAATAAAATATTCCAACACATCTAGGTGGACTTACATTTACACTAGGATTGGTCCTCTTTTGCACTCGAACACGTTGAATTGCTCCGAGCTACATTCAACCGGTAGAATCCCCTAAGAGTCCAAAGTGCAAAATGGTTGCAAACTTCAACATGTTGTTACTCAGATACCATGATGCTTAGAAACTTCTCATATAATCCTATGTGATTATGTTGGGCTCCTCTACAATAACCTCTCTCATTTTTTCTATCTCGGAGGTATTTTCCCGTGGTGGAAAATTTTCACTTGATGAAAAAGTTGTCAAATGCAAGTAGTTGAAAGTTGCAAAGTGGTACAACTTTTGTTCTACAACTTGTGTGACCAAATGAACTATTCCAATGCATCTGAATAGGTATGTTCATGCTATGCATAGTCCTCTTTTTCACCCAAGCACATGGAATCATTCTGAGCTATGTTCAACCAGATCGATCTCTTAAGAGTCCAAAGCACAAAATGGCTGCAAACTTCAGCATGTTGTTACTCAGATACCATGACACTAAGAAACTTATCATATGATCATATGGGATCATGTTGGTCCCTTCTACAATAACCTCTTAGTTTTTACTATCTCAGAGGCATTTCCCGGTGGTGGCGAATTTTCACTTGGGAAAAAAGTTGTCAAATGTAAGTAGTTGAAAGTTGCAAAGTGGTGAAACTTTCATTCTGCAACTCTTGTGACCAAACAAACTGTTCCAACGTGTCTAGGTGGGTATGTTTATGCTGGGAATGGTCCTCTTTCACACCCAAACATGTTAAATCGCTCTGAGCTACATTCAACCGGTAGAATCCCCTAAGAGTTCAAAGTGCAAAATGGCTGCAATCTTCAATGAGCTCTTAGTCAGACACTGTGATACTTAAAAAATTCTTGTATAAGTATATGGGATCATGTTAGGCCCCTATACAATAACCTCCCTCAATTTTTGCTATCTCGGAGGTGTTTTCCCGTGTTAGCGAATTTTCACTTTGGGAAAAAGTTGTCACATGTAAGTAGTTGAAAGTTGCAAAGTGGTGCAACTTTCATTCTGCAACTCGTGTGACCAAATGGATTGTTCCAACACATCCAAATGGGTACATTTATGCTAGGCATGGTCCTCTTTTGCACCCAAACATGTGAAATCGCTCTGAGCTACATTCAACCAACTCGATCCATTAAGGGTCCAATGTGCAAAAGGGCATCAATCTTTCACGGGCTATTACTTAGAAAACGTGATGCTTACAAACTCTCTGTCTGATCCAACAGAATCACATTGGGCCCCTCTACAATAACCTCTCTCAGTTTTTGTTATCTCGGAGTCATTTTCCCATGGTTTCCAGTTTTCACTTGATGGAAAAAGTGTCAAATGCAAGCAGTGTAAAGTTGCAAAGTGGTGCAACTTTCGTTTTGCAACTCGTGTGACCAAACAAACTACTCCAATGTGTCCTAATATGTATGTTTACGCTAGGCATGGTTCTCTTTCATACTGAAACATGCAGAATTGCTCTGAGCTACGTTCAATTGGCTTGATTCCTTATGATGGCATCCAAAACAATCGAAAAGAGAAACATACACACGATAGTTGAGAATTTTGAGTTTTCCACACAAAAAGCATAGGATCATCCTCAAGTCTAGCAAATGAAGATGTTTTCTAATTATCCTCCTTTCCCTTACAACAATATACAAGCAATTGTAAATGCATACAATGGTGGAACTTCGAAACATTTTATTTTTTCTCAATTAACATGTGAAAATGTTTAAAGATAAATGTTTGTATGATAATGTGTCAAGAAGTTAACTACTCATCATCTACTATGAATATTATGTTTTTCAAGTGTTGTGAAGATTATGCATCCTTTGCTTAATTGAATTGTTCCAATCAAAAGATTAAATATATTGGAATCCTTTTATGAAACATTTCATGGAATACCAATTGAAAATGTATTTTTTACTTTTAGATAAAGCATTTCATGGAACTCTTTGGATTAAACTGAATGGAGATATGTAAGAACAATTGAGCATTAGGAAATACATTTCTTAAATCTTAAATAAGCCTTCTCTCTCGTTGCAATTTTGGGTAGATTATTACTTTCAAAGTATTGTGAATGCTTTGCCTATTTTCTAGTTGGTAATTGCCATTCTAGAAGACTCATCTCTTGATATATTTTATACTCATTCTTAATCCATTATCGAGTTAATATTCAGTGCATTTAATTATAGTTAATCTTTTCTTTTCAATTTGTTCAATTTTGGAATTTGTAACTCTACTACTATTCCTAGAAATATTGAATTTCTTTAGCATCGACTAATAAAGTTGTTTAGCATCAATCAACTAATATTCAATACAAACAATGAAGGACAACAATGATCAATTCTAGGGCTAACCAATTAATAAGTATACACGTGAATAACTCAAGCATGTACATGTCAATAAGGGAAGCACAAGTACTGGAAAACATGAAAGCCTTGAATTTGTGTTGTAGAAAAATGGTCCCTTGTCATTTTCATGGCCCTTTAGGTCTTGTTTCATGGTGTTGGAACTATGTTGCTCTAATTTTATGTTGTAACATGGCTTGAACATGCTTATTTAGGTATTAAAATTCAAAGAACAATGTCTTGTGAAGGTGTTGTGAAGTGTTGTAAGACATTTTTACATTCTTCTAGACTCTATTTAATGCATTTCACCTAAAACTCACCTTTTCATCACTAAACAAGTCCTATTTTGAAGTGTTGTAAAATCTTGTAACAAACTTTCACGCTTTTCTAGGCATATTTTCACTATTTACACCTTTCTCATGCTTTATTTGGTCTCTTTATGCTCTCATATGCTTAATTAAGTGTATTTTTGCATATTATCCTGACAAACAACATTAAATACAACATATTTCCTAACACATGTTTTTAGGTCCTAGGTGGGACCCATTCACCATGGGTGGCGAATGAGACCCCCTTGGCCCCAAATTCAAAATATTTTAAATTTTCTTTCGGGATTTTATTCAAAAACACTTGATGTCGGCCTGTGATGAGGTATGAATGAATACTAAGGCACAAGAATTGTATAAATATGATATTTTCACCTCATTTTACATCTTCTCATTCATTCAAGCATTCCATCTCACATTTTAAACATTCAAGCATTTTACATCATCTTTTTAAGCACTATTCAAGCACTTTGACGCAGCCATTGACATTACTTCAGATTTGCATCATCAAGGGTTAGGTAAGTTGATAGCACTTGCATGTTATTAGTTTATCTTTCTCTTTCATTTCATTATCTTTCCAAGGGTTTAATTACCAAACATAGGGTTTGACCAAGGAAAACCCCTATTCACTAACCCTTAATCATTTTTCCCCTATTACATATTTTTTTGCAGCTCTTTGTATCCATATTTGACAAGTTATAGGTGTTAAATATTTATTTCCAAGTCAACTAGGTGCTTCAAGTCAATTTAAGTCAATTTCAAGCTTGGAGAGAATTATTTGTTCATTTTTTGCAAAACTGACTTCAGCAACCCGACAAGCAGATATTTCCAGATCTGGTGTTGCAAAATTGTCTCCTAATTTTTTAGAAATTTGGGAGAGGAACAATTTTCCACCTGTGGTGAATGAGTCCCACCTTAGGATTGAAAATTTCAATTTTGTCATATTCTGGATCCCAACAGACAGAAACCAGCTCCCGACACTTTTTCACCAATAGAACTGATTCGCCACCCTTGGCAAATGAGTCCCACTGTGAAAAATTAGTAATCTCAACCAGAGTTCAAGACATTCTAGAATCATCCTACTTTTCCCAAGTGCACTCTGAGTTGACCCATCTCTTTATGTTCTGCACATTTCTTTCATTTTCTTCATTATTTACATATCATAATGTGTTTTCAAACATAGTTGCAATTGCACTTTTACATTCATTTTCATTCATCAAGATTAGTCAATTGCATTTAGTTAAGTTCATTTACATTAAACAACATTGCATACATTCTGATTTGAGTGAATCATTAGCATTTTTGGCCCTATCTCTCTCCTTTTAGGTGAAAAACCCTAGAAGTGCAAGAGTAGCATTAGGGTCCCAAAAATCTATGTTTCATTTTGGTGAACCTGACTTTTGAACACTTTGGATTTTTGATTGCATTCACATTTTTCACCTTAGTTTCCATTTACATTAGCATTCAATTAGGACATTGATTTATTATCGCATTCTAGGACTTTTCATTTTGCATTAGTGAAAACTTCATTTAGATTTCATTTTTGCATTACATCTCATTGAAAAAAGTAAAAATATACATTTTGCATCTGTACTTGCATTTTCTAGAGCATTTAAATCATCCTTAAATTTCTGAAAAACACTAAAAAATTGCATACTGGGACTCATTCACCACCAAGAGCGAATTAGTCCCTCAGCACTTTTTTATCAAAATTTATGGCATTTTCCTGCATTTCTATTTTCTGTAATTTGTTCTCTATTATAGTTAGTAGAATCTTTGTTATTTTGATTTTAGATCTCTTAGATTAACTTTCATTTTCATTCACCCATCCTTTGTGATACTTGTATGAGTGTTTGGTGCCCCATTGAAAATACTTTAGTGAGAAGAAGTTCTAGACTCATGGCATCCCACAATAGCACTTTTGTTGTGTACCATGGGATCTCATGAGCTCCTACTCCTAGTATGGAGAATGGTGCTTTAGTCCCTAACAATACCACTTCCATTCCTTCACCTTTTCATTCAATGAATTTTGACAACCAAAAAAATTCTCTCCCGCAAGAAAAGGTCATTAATATTCATGAGAATTTTGCACATTTACAACAAGACTTGTCACTTGAAAACATTTCCATCACTGTCATACTTGCCATTGAGAACCTTCATTGCCTAATTGAAAGTGATGATGGCTTGCAAGTGATGAAGAAAATTGTTGATATTTACAATAAACATTCCTCTTCTAAAACCCAATCCGCAAACATTCCTATGAGCCAAGGAGGACCTCCAATTCCTCCCCCTTCAACCATCACATCTATACCAACTTATACCAATTTACAAGTCACTACAACTATGCAACAGGTTAGTTATGTGGCTTCTTTCTTTGTAATTCCACCTAACATTTCTACCTCTCTTGTGGAATTGCAAGTCCCTTCCACCACCTTCACACCCCTTAGTATTCCTTTCACTTCCCCTCACATCCCTTACACTCCATCACCATTTTCTCTTCCATCTCAATCTACATACCCTAATCTGGTTCTTACACAACTCCTTACCACCATTTCTTCCATGCAACATCAACTTTCCAACATTAGTCAAGGTCAAACTGCTCCACCCACATATCATGTCCATAGCAGCCCCTTATCCTTAGAAATCTTACATACCCCAATGCCACAAGGGATATAAATGCCTCAGTTTCATAAATGCAGAGGAAAAGGAGACCCTATCAACCATGTTAATGCTTACACAACCTTTTGTAGTGATTTTTTCCTTCATGAGAGACTTTGAGCAAAGCTTTTTATGAGAACCTTGAAAGATACTGCATTAGAGTGGTTTTCCAACTTGCCTAATCATTCCATCTATTCCTTCAATGAACTTGTGGATTCTTTCATAAGTAACTTCCAAGTTCACATGAAACCTAAGAGAACAATGGTTGACCTCATGCGATGTAGACAAAAAATAGATGAAAAAGTCACAGATTTTATCTCATGATACCAATCCTTGTATGCCCAAATTGATGTCAAGATTCTTGATGCGCATCTGCAAAAGATGTTTATTGAAAACTTGCACACAAATATTCAGGATAAGCTAACTATGATGAAATTCCCTTGGTTTATGCATTTATGCACAACCTTGTCTAAATATCATAACTCGGTTTCAAGTCATGATTCAAAATCCACTTCTCACCAAGCTGAAAAACCTGAACACAACAATCAAAACTTTCAGAGACCAAATAGAGGCTTTTTGTAGTTCAATCTGCCTCCTCAACAATAACCACAACCAACCCAACAAGTTCAAAATTCAATTATTGTTGTTAAGGCAGCCATACCTTATCATTATGGGGATCCAAAGAGACAATTCACTCCTTTACCTGATACTATCCATAATACAATGAAACAATTAATTAAAAAATGCATGCTCACTTTGCCATCTATTACACCACTTGATCCAAAACAATCGTTACCACCCAATTTCAATCCTAATGCTTATTGTCACTTTCATCACCAAAATGGAAATGATACTAAACATTACAAGCATCTAAAACATTTAGTTCAAGACCTCATTGAGTTAGGCCATTTGTCCATTGAGGGTGTTAATGATCAAGGCAATAAGTCTGTTGCACCCCCTAACCAGAATTTACAAATTTTCACCAATCTTATGCCTAAACATACTACCTCATTTGTCAAGGCTAGTGAACCTTCAAAGACTGATGTGATGACTATTGATACAAATAGTGAACAACATGATACAACTCCTACTATTACCCAATTTATTCCTATGAATAACCTTGTGGCTACGATAGACATTATCCCTCGTAAGGGCGAAACCACTAAATCGCTTGATATTACTTTTTCTACTAAATACACACTACAAAAGCTTCTTGATGGTCCTCTCTACATAACTGGTAAAATCTATGACGAGCCCACTAATGGGATATTAATAGATCCCATTTGTAGTGATAACGTGATCACAAAAGAGTTTCTGGTATTACATGAACTATATCAAGCTGATTATAATAAACCCACTGCATGGATTAAGACACATAATGGTTTTACATGCCCTATGATTGGATTGATTGTGCTACCTTTACAAATAAGACCTAAGACTTTGGATGTGAAATTTTCCATTATTCCACAATCTAACCAATTTCATTTGTAGCTAGGCCTCCCTTGGCTTCACTCAATGAAAGCAGTCACATCAGTTGTTCATAAGTGTTTGAAGTTTCCACATGGCAGTGAGGTATTCACCATACATCATAGTGGCCTTAATCCTTTATCTTCCAAAGGTAACTTTTCATTAGAAGCCTTTTGGCCTGAACCCATGGAACCTATCACCCCTTGCAAGGACTTCTTTTACATAGCTTATCAAAAGTTTAAAGCCAAAAGATAGCTGAATTATCTCT
Organism: Sequoia sempervirens; assembly: GCA_007258455.2. Lineage (NCBI taxonomy): Eukaryota > Viridiplantae > Streptophyta > Pinopsida > Cupressales > Cupressaceae > Sequoia > Sequoia sempervirens. The sequence continues at coordinate 99,692,678 of VDFB02373365.1, read as the reverse complement.
TTGTAACACATCCCCGTCCACTTCCACACATCCTATCATAGATGAAACCATGCTTCAACCGTATTTTGACATTGAGAAAACCATACAACCTCCTAAACAATCACCTCTTGACACTCCCCAACCATTGTTTAAATGATCAAGGGCAATTGAAACAAACCTTGCTCAGCCTCCTCAAATTAAACAAGTATATAAAGCCAAAGAGAAAGTGGTTGATCCATCCTCCTCAATTTCTTCTCTTCTTCCCCCTTCGAAAGAAGAAGAACCTATGATTACTTAATCCACTCTTACAACTCAACAACTCCAAAATATAATTAAATGGAACCACAATGCTAGAGAACATAGGCGTCGTCATTGTCTCCTTGCTCATCAATCTTACATAGAAGAAGATAAAGAAAATCAATCTTTACCTTTGACAAAAGTGATAGATGACTGCCCTCCCTCTCCTAACCCGCCACAAGATAGTCCACTCCAACAATTACAACAAATTGAACCACTCCAACAACCTCTTCTTTTGATACATCCACCTTTAGAAATCACCCTTCATCCCTTGATTGTCATTAATCTTGATGATGATGATGACGACATAGAAATTTCCTAAATAGATGAAGAAATACATAATAATTTAAACTCTTTATTTTCCTCAAGAATGAGCTTAAAAGATAAATCCTCTCCACCAAGTGAAGAACTTGGTACGAATCTTGGTTCGGTGCTTACAATTATTCCTTTGGACAGTCAACCACTCTCACATTACACTGAAAATGATTGGGAAGTAGATGACCTGTTAGATGGTTGACTTGCATTCGCCTAACTAGCTATTTTTGTTTTCTCTTTTTCTTTTTATGTACATATCATGTTCCCCCATATTGTACATTTGATATTCTCTCTCTTCAAACACTTCTTCTATTCATACCTATATTCTTCTATTTGTTGTGCATTGTCTTTTTCTCTTTTTTGTTTTGTGTTTTCCTTTTGGGAATGACACAAAGCATAGAGATGCCCTATGTCGCTTCCATGTTGACCCAAAAGGTCCTTGTCTTTTTGTTTTGTGTTTTCCTTTTGGGGATGACACAAAGCATTGAGATGCCTTATGTCTCTTCCATGTTGACCCAAAACATTTTTCTTGTCCTTTTTCCCTTATCTTTTTCTTGTTTTTTTCCTTTTGGGGATGATGCAAGGCATTGAGAACGAAATATCTCCTTCATGTTGACCCAAAATCTTTTTCATTTTCTTTTTCCTTTTCATTTTCTTTCTTTTCACTTGTATTTTCCTTTTGGGGATGATGCAAGGCATTGAGACCACAACGTCTCTTCCATGTTGACCCAAAATAGAATTTATTTTTCCCTTGTTTTTGCTCTTTGTGTCATTCTTCTAGTTCTATGTGCTTTGGGGAATGATGACAGTTCCACGCTCTTTCATAAAAACATTGCAGCAATGAGCAGATTGACCCCAAATCCATAGATCCCTTATGTTTTTGTTATGTTTTCTTTTCTGGGGGGCAACTCCCTTTCCTTGCTTTTCCATTTTCTTTGACATGACATAGCCTAACTTCAAAAAATATGACTTGGAATAGGGCTTTCTAGGTTGGCTCTCATGTCTTCTTTTCGTTTTTGCATTCTCTTTTTCTTCTCTACTTTAAAGTAATTGCTCACAGAACCACGTGTAGTGATTCCTTTAAAGTGGGGGGCATACACTACCATTCCTTCATTTGCATTCTTGGTTCCTAGTGTAGCCTTGTTGTTTGCGTGATGCATTTGTCACTTTGTGGATGAATTTGGGTGTGATGTCCTTCATAATTGTGATCTATCTTAGCATATTGCATTCCTCTTGGTGGCTTGATGTGATGCACTGCATCCCCTAAGTTGTGAATATACTATTCTTTGATTGGTCCACTTTTGGAGAAACTAGATACAATGTTCCCTAAGTGACCGACCTTGAATAAACTTCAAACAAGACTCCTTCAAACATTTTACACTTTTACACTTTACATTTTTGCATTTTTTCCACCTTGCATAATGCAGCTTACATGACTGTGGTACCTTTTCTTTTTAGTTCATTAGCATTTTTCCTTTTGGCACCCTATTAAAGTTATCAACAGGTGTAACTTTAACATGGTTGAGCGGGAAGCCCACCTAGTGGCATGACTTTTCCCCATAGCCACTTTTTTTTGTGAGTGCATACCAACTAGCATATGTATCTTACCTTTTGGGCTTTCTCACCCTACGAACAACTAGTTCTGTGGCCCCAAAGTGAGTATACAGTTGGGCATTCTCACCCTATGGACAACCTAAAGTTTTTTAGCCCCAAAGTGAGTACACATTCTTTATTTCAAAACAACTAGCCTAGATCTCTTTTCACAACTAGTTGGATTGATGATCAAAGCATCATCCAATTCTTTTCAACACTTGAGTGTTCCTTTATTCTTCTGTTGAGTTTGCCATGGGATCTTCATCCTAGGGAATCGATCACCCCTCTTGATTGTTGTCATTCCATCTTGCTAACATAAGTGCATTTGAACCCTCCCCTCAATGTTCATGGCTACTTTATTGTGAGTTTGAAACAGGTTCATCCTCTCACAACAGGTTGGAACTATATTTCTCTAATTTTATGTTGTAACATGGCTTGAACCTGCTTATTTAGGTATTAAAATTCAAAGAAAGACATCTTGTGAAGGTGTTGTGAAGTGTTGTAAGACATTTCTACATTCTTCTAGACTCTATTTAATGCATTTCACCTAAAAATCATCTTTTCATCACTAAACAAGTCCTATTTTGAAGTGTTGTAAAGTCTTGTAACAAACTTTCACACTTTTCTAGGCATATTTTCACTATTTACACCTTTCTCATGCTTTATTTGGTCTCTTTATGCTCCCATATTCTTAATTAAGTGTATTTTTGCTTATTATCCAAAGAAACAACAATAAATACAACATATTTACGGAAACATGTTTTTAGGTCCTAGGTGGGACCCATTCGCCATGGGTGGCGAATGAGACCCCCTTGGCCCCAAATTCAAAATATTTTAAATTTTCTTTTGGGATTTTATTCAAAAAAACTTGATGTCGGCCTGTGATAAGGTATGAATGGATAATAATGCACAATAATTGTATAAATTTGTGATTTTCACCTCGTTTTACATCTTCTCATTCATTCAAGCATTTTACATAATCTTTTCAAGCACTATTCAAGCACTTGAAGCAGCCATTGACATTACTTCATATTTGCATCATCAAGGGTTAGGTAAGTTGATAGCACTTTCATATTATTAGTTTATCTTTCTCTTTCATTTCATTATCTTTTCAAGGGTTTAATTACCAAAAGTGGGGTTTGACCAAGGCAAACCCCTATTTGAACACTAACCCTTAATCATTTTTCCCCTATTGCATGTTTGTTTGTAGCTCTTTGTATGCAGATTTGATAGGTTATTAGGTGTTGAAGATTGATTTCCAAGTCAACTAGGTGCTTCAAGTCAATTTAAGTCAATTTCAAGATTGGAGAGAATTATTTGTCCATTTTCTATAGAACCAACTTCGGCAACCCGACAAGCAAATATTTATAGATTTGGTGTTGCAGAGTTGTCTCCTAATTTTTCAAAAATTTGGGAGAGGACTTATTCACCACCTATGGAAAATGAGTCCCACCTTAGGACTGAAAAATTGAATTTTGTCAAATTCCTGATCCCAACAGATAGAAACCAGCTCCTGACACTTTTCCACTAGGAGGAGGACTGATTCGCCACCCTTGGTGAATGAGTCCCAGTGTGAAAAATTAGTAATCTCAACCAGCATTCAAGACATTCTAGAATCATCCTACTTTGCCTAGGCGCACTCTCATTTGACCCATCTCTTTTTGTTCTACACATTTCATTCATTTTCTTCATAGTTTACATATCACAATGTGTTTTCAAACATAGTTGTAATTGCACTTTTACATTCATTTTTATTCATCGAGATTATTCAATTGCATTTATTTAAGTTCATTTACATTAAACAACATTGCATACATTTTGATTTGAGTGAATCATTAGCATTTTTGGCCCTATCTCTCTCCTTTTAGGTGAAAAACCCAAGAAGTGCAAGAGTAGCATTAGGGTCCCAAAAATCTATGCTTCAGAAGTATACACATGAATACATAGTATACGCAAATTAATACAAAGTATATGCATGAGTACAAGGAATACGCATGAAAACATGTAAGTCGTAAAGTATACATTGGAATACACGTAAGTCACAAAGTATACACGTAAGTTGTAAAGTATACATTTGAATACACGTAACTCATCTAGTGAACCATGAGTTTATAATGCAAATATGGAAATCAACAATAAAAATTATTTGTATTAACCAAATAGCCATGTAGGCATACATCAATATATGTCGATATATGTATAAAATGTCAAATATATCCAGTACAAAATATGTACAAAAATGCCATATAGGCATACAACAAAGGGCTCTAGAATCAAAATTCATTGCTCTCCATGCTCTTGAAATAAACTCTTTCCCTTTGCCGGTCGATCAGATGGTGATACATCTATCACTCATTTATTTTGCAGTCGAGGAGTGCTCCTGCTCCTCCTCCTAAGGTTTAGTTCTTGGTCAAGTTTTATTTGTTACAATAAGAAGTAAAGACTTTAATAGATAGAAATTACATTAAAAAAATGATATATTTAACAAAATAATCACTTACTGCCATCTGATGATCACTCTCTATGAGGGAAATATTCAAATGCCCATGCTGAGGCATGTTGAAGCCCTATATAAACCATCCTAATAGAAATTAAACTACAAATCAATAATGGTTTTATTTTTCGCTAACTAACATCTATAGCAAGGAATGCAAATTGAAATTTAGTAATATGCCTCATATCACCCCTATCAGATCCATCGAGGAGTCTATAGTAGATGAAACGTCAATTTACATTTCCCTCTAAACATTTGGAGGTGTATCCACTTGTAACATCTGAAAATAAAACAACAAATCATTCAATCACGAAAACTACAATAGTGATCCACATCATGACTTATAATGTATGAGATAATGAACAAAATTTTGAGTACTTAAATATAAACTATATATTTCTAACTATCATGCTTACTATTTTCCCTATCCATATCTTGTTTGAAAGCATGTGTTTTTAGGCTTTTACCCATTGCAGCAAGTCGGTGAACCATTTGATAAAATTATGTCATAGACATGTACGATAATTGTGGTGGCATAGATAAGGTAGTGAACTATTTGAAAAAATGCCTCAAAGAAATGGGGTCTCATGGTGATGGAATTCCATTACAAACAATGTCTCATGGCATTCCATCACCATAAGACCACATTTCTTTGAGGCATTTTTTCAAATAGTTCATTGCCTTCTCTATGGTATTATGTTGGGATGCAGTGGATGGTATAGTATGGCCTTGGTTATGAGATGGAGGGTGATCATGACATGAAGAGGGAGGAGTGGGGACATGAACAAGTGGAATAAATGGTGGAAGGTTCCATGGATTGGTAAATTAAGGATGGGGACCTTGAAAATAATTTGGAGGGGAATTTTGGCTAATGGGTTGGTTTCTATTCTTCAAGCAGTGAGTTGTTTGAAAAAATGCCTCAAAGAATATGTGGTCTCATGGTGATGGAATGAAATTCTGTCACCATGAGACCACATTTCTTCAAGGAATTTTTTCATACTACTCACTGCCTTAACTATGATATTGCTTACTATTATTCTTTGATAGAAATTTTTCCAAGCATCCATAGTTTGTTGGAAAGTACATATTTTAGGCTTTTAGCCATAGCAGCAAGGAAGTGGGTAGTTGATAAAATGCTTTGGTACACATGTATGGAAAATGTTGTAGAATAGAAAAGGTGGTGAGTTGTTTGAAGAAATTTCTTGAAGAAATGTGGTCTCATGGTGATGGAATGGCATTCCATCACCATGAGACCGCATTTCTTTGAGGAATTTTTTCAAACTACTCACTTCCTTGTCTATGCTAGTGCTTACTATTATGCTTTGATAGATTTTTTCCAAGCATCCATAGTTTTTTAGAAAGCACCTTTTTAAGCTTTTAGCCATAGCAGCGAGGAAATGAATTGTTTGATAAAATGCTTTGGTAGACATGTATGGAAAATGTGGTAGCATAGAAAAGGTGGTGAGCTATTAGAAAAAGTACCTCAAAGAAATTGTTTCTCATGGTGGACATCACCATGAGACCGCATTTCTTTGAGGATTTTTTTCAAACAACTCATTGCCTTGTCTATGCTATTGCTCACTATTATTCTTTGATATATTACTTCCAAGCATCCATAGCATAGACAAGGCAGTGAATTGTTTGAAAAGATGCCTCAGTAAAAAGTGGTCTCATGGAATGCCACGGAAAGAAAATGCAATTGGAAGCTGCTCCTACTTATTACTTATCCTATGTGAAGTAATTTCATCATTGCTTATGTTGACTTTCTAAACAACTATATTGTAGTTGAAATTTTGTCATCTATCAGCATCTAGTTATTAGTTATGGAATGTGAAGTAACTCTTTGAGTTTGAAAGATGTGCAATGCAACATAATCAACATTATGAATATAAACTACACAAATCTATTAATATTAAATTCATTAGTTAAACTCTTTATTCTATTACCTGTGTGTACATTTGTCTAAATCCACTAGCACTGGGAGGTGTTCCCTTGAAACCTCCAATATTAGCCTATTCAACATCCAAAATCACATATTAAAATACCATTCATAAAAAAATGCTATTAATATGTAATAAAATTATAATTGTTTACTAGTTACATACCTCAATGGTAGATGTAGTGGAGAAATAAGTAGGTGTAGGGCTGGTGTATCTAGTATCAACACTGTGACCCTAAAATTTTATTAAAATAATAAAACTAAATTATTTAATCTTGCATTTCAAAATTGAAATTTAATAAATTAAATTCAATGAACATGCTAACATTTACCTGAGTATCAATGCCATAGGCCTCATTCAAAATGTTAGTTTCCCTCTCCATCTCCATAGTTATAGACGTATCCTGCATAGCAACCTCCTAAGTGTCAGTGGGGTCATATGAACAAGTCACCCCGCAAGACTGACACAAATGGGATTGAAGCCCACCACTTAAAACTCACCTAGATGGCATTGTAGAACAGGGCTGGCATGCTGGATGACACTTTGGGTCAAAGATTTGATGGCTTGTAAAGTCTCTACCTTGGCACTCTCCTTCGCGATGGAAGGGATAATGATGTGCTCATGAGGTGGCCTAGCGAGAGGTCGTCTCCCTTGCCGAGTAGGATCCTACTGTGCACCGGGTCTATTTTGAGCCGACCCCCCACCTCTCCCCTAGAAGTCCCTTATATTAAAATAATTCAAGACTTTGTTCAAGATGAACTCATAGTATAGTTTCCTAAGGAAATACTGTGGGACTTCACAATTGTTGCATGGTGGGTAATCAAAAACCATGTACCACCTATCCCCAAAAAAGTTCCTAATCTGTTGGTGGTGGCACCAACGGATAGGAAACCTCTTGGCATTGAGGGTAAGATTTTCATTTTTGTGTGGGTTATTGAATAATGAGCACAAATCAAATTTGGTAATTTTTAGATCTTTTACATCTTTATATGATAATTTATCCTGGTAATAAGCCCTAGACACTTTCCTCCTATCTTTCCAACCAATTAATTGTTTGTTGATTGAATCTACATGTTTTAACATTTCTTTGAGTGAATTTTCCAGGGTCATTCTTTCCACAGTTGAACCATTTGGATTGTTTAACCTCCTAATTAAATCCTCAATTTGTTTTTTATTGTTATCAATTTCACTCATTAAGTTTTGTTGGGTGTTAGGAGGATGTTGAGGGATTGGTGGAGGAGATTGTTGTTGTGGTTGATCAACATGAGGGTTTTTTTGCTATTGTTCTTGTTGTGCTTGTCAAGGATTTTGATCCTCTTGTTGTTGCTATGCTTGTTGAGGATTTTGAGGAGGGTTTACAAGTTCATTAACATATCCTACAAATGCAAAAAATAAATTAAAAAAATAACCTAAAACTAACAAATTCATAACAAAAAACAAAAACTCCTTACTTCTCAAACCTCCTCGTCGACGTGCAGCATCCTGGAAATGAAAAAAAAATAGTTTGATGAAAAATATTACAAAATACCTCCTCTCAGAATGCGAGCATGGAAATGAGGGGTTTTGGCAGCAAGCAAAAAAAAAACATAGTCACAATGAAAATGATTTTGAATTCCTTTTTTTTCTTTTAATAGCTCATAGTGTGAGTGCATTATAATGTGCTCACATTATGGGCTCACTGTGGCCGAGCCTTAGCCTCATCACACCAAGCCATAACATGAGCACATTATAATGTGCTCGCATTATCAGCTTTCAAAACTTTTTTAAAAATTTGTCCATAAATTGGCTACCCATCTTTTTGCACCCACCCAAATATGTATCTCAACCCCAAGTGATCTATTTTGAGTTCAAATGGATTTCCCAAAAGATAATGCCTCCATATTTGTAAGGCCTAAACTATGGCCACCGATTCCAAATCATGAGGTGCATAGTTCACTTCATGCTTCTTGAGCTTCCTTAATTCATATGCTACTACTAGTCTGTCTTGATTTAATATTGCTCCCAGTCCCTCTCCTGAAGCATATGTGATTACTATAAATCTCCCATTAGGATCAGGGATAGTTAGCATTGGTTTTTTCATGAGCCTCTCCTTTAGGAATTGGAATTGTTGCTTGCATTTCTTGGTCCATTCAAACCACATTCCCTTTCTTTGGAGTGAGGTAATAGATGCAATTTGGGAGAACCCTTGCACAAATTTTCTATAGTATCCTGCGAGACCCATGAAGCTATGGAATTCTGACACATTCTGAGGAACTGGCCACTCCACAATCACCTTGACCTTCTTGGGGTCTATAGAGACTCCTTCAGCTGAAATGATGTGGCCCAAATAGTGCACTATGTTCTGATAGAATGAACACTTAGATAGCTTTCCAAAGAGTTTCCTTTCTCTCAATCATTGAAAAACTATCCTCAATTGTCTATCATACAAGCTTTGATAGTCTTTGAGTAGACTAGAATTTCATCAATAAAGATTAGGAAAAAATCATCCAAGTAGTCTTTGAATACACTATTCATGAGGTTCATAAAGGTTGTTGGTGCATTAGTTAAACCAAAAAGTACCACTGTGAGCTCGTAATGTCCATACCGATTTCTAAATGCAATCTTCAAAATATCGTCATCCTTAATTCTCAATTGATGGTACCCTAACCTAAGATCTATCTTGGAGAACATTGTCACTCCCTTCATTTGATCAAACAATTCATCAATCCTCAGGAGTGGGTACTAGTTCTTGATGGTAACCTTGTTCAACATTTGATAATCTATACATAGACGCAAATTTCCATCCTTCTTTTTCACAAAAATTACTGGTGCTCCCCAAGGAGACCCACTGGGTCTTATGAGTCCCTTATCTAGCAATTTCATTAGCTAGGCATTTAGCTCATAGATTTCTGTAGTGGTCATCCGATAAGGTGCCTTGGATTGAGGCTCAGCTCCTTGAACTAAGTCAATAGAAAAATTGAATTCCTACTTCAGAGGAAAATTTGTAAGTTCTTCAAGGAATATGTCTTGGAACTCCTTGAGAATAGGATATTCATCTAAATATGGCTCCTTGCTATCAGGATTATTAACATGCACTGCATAAATTACACACCCCTTTCAATGATCCTTCTTAAGCTACATCACATAAATCTATCTAAGCTTTAGGGGTCTCTGCATTCCACGTACCTCAACTAGGTTTCCATAATCATCTAGACAGTTGACCACCTTATCCTCATCGTTCACTAAAGCCTTATGCTCAGTTAACCAATTTATTCCCAAAATTACATCATAAGAGACTAAGGGTTCCATATTCAGGTTGACCTGAGTTTGAAAGGTTGGAAGCTCTAACTCACTAGAAAAGAGATAAGTATCTACCTCCCCTCTGCTCGATTACCATACTGGATTGTCCATGAATTTTACATGTATCTAGGTCTAATGGGTATCTTAGACATTATTCTAGGATCTATAAAATATTAAGTAGCTCCAATATCAATTAAGATAGAGACAGATTGGACATAGAGATTACCCGTTAGCTGAATTGGCAAAGCCTGATATTTTTCCTATCTATTATCCACTATAGTGTGGATTTGATGATTCTATTGATATCTTCCTTCCTTCCACATTTGCGACTGCTAAAGATAACTCGAAGCATAATGGTTTCCTTCACAAGTATAACATATATCTCAAGGCCCCTTGCGACCTCTTGGTTTGTCCTCTCTAAATCCCTTCTACTTATGGTCATCCTTTCCCTTACCCTTGTTTTCTTTCTTATTCTTTCCACCATTACCATCTTCACCCTTCTCCTACAATTCAATTTTCCTCTTGAGATTTTAGATCTGATGGCTCTTGTCTCCCTTATGAAATTTCTTCCCATAATGATACTTAGAACTTGAATCACTGCGAAGATTAGATAACTGTTGTAGCTTTTGTTCCTATTTGGTGGCTTTGTGAAAGACTTCATTCATGGTTTGTGGTTCATGCATATCCACTTCAGCTCCTATGTGGGATCTAAGTCCCATTATAAAATTTTGGATACAAAACCATTCATTTCCCTATTATTGTGGCACATACTTCAACAAGTTAGTGAACTTTTCCTAGTACTGGATCACAGTCATATTTCCCCAGGTTAAGTTCTAAAATTTTGTCACTTTCTTGTCAAAGAAAAGTTGTTGTAACCATCTCTTCCTGAAAGCTTGGAAAAAGAGTTCCCAAGTGATCTCAGTGGGTTGTAGGTTTCATTCTAACTTCTCATTATCCCACCAAATTGCTACTTCACCTGAGAGATGATACATAACTCATGTCGCCTTAATCTATTTAGAAAGGTTGAGAAGCTCAAAGTATTTTTCCATTTCTATAATCCAATCCTTGGCTCATGTTTTGATATCATTTCCATCAAACTTGGGTGGTGCTACTCTTTTGAGGTCTTTCCCAAGCTCTTCCTCAATTTTCTCTTATCAGCCTGCCCCTAGACCACCATCTCCCTAATTTGTTTCTACATTCCTTTGGTCTCGGTCCTTGCGTGCTACTCAGACTTCTTTCTCTATAAGATCCATGCAAGACTCTTGCTGATTCAAAAGCTCTAGAATTTGGTTCAGTTTCTTGTTTGTTCCATTATCGAAACCACTACCACCCTCGTCTTGCCTAGTGGTCACTATGTTATCCCACACTTATCCTACAACATAGTAATTTTCATCACATCTCAACACAAAGTTCTACGAATAAACGTTCTTATGCTACATCTCATAATTTTCATATGCATACATCCCTCAACATAGAAGACATACACATTCACACAAGATATAAACATTTTAGAGCCTCTCCTTGAGCACAACAAAAAAACATCATTTGATGTTTATTTATATTTAAGGTGAGTCAATAGACCATTAGTTACAATAGGCTTCTTTGATACATCATTCTAATTTATTGGTATCAGAAAGAGGACATTCCTCTGGGTCATCATCTGAGTTTACTTCAAACTTAGCAGAAGAGGATGGTTGAGTGCAGGCTCTCCTTTTCCTCTTTGGTCAACAAGGGTGCATTTCATCCACACCCTAGAGGCCAATCCTAGATTGTGGAAGGATTTTTTCATCTTAGGTGTTCGCTTCTCCTTAATCTTCAAGCCTCTCTCTAGCTTGAGTCATGTAAGAGCTTGAGCTAAATTTTTGTCATCCGGAATTTTTGATGGAACCTTCACCTTGGCATTTCCTTCCTTTACATCATTCTTATGTGGGGTTCTAACAGTTTTCCCTTTTCTCCGTCCTACATTTAACCTTCCCATTCCTGCTTCCAATTCGGGTTTGGTCAATTCTAAGGACATCCATATTTTGGGTCAAGGGCCAACTACCCTAGTCAACTATGGTAGACTCAAAATGCCTAGAGCTAAACCCTAACCTCTGATACCAAATGTAATAACCCATTCATAATTGAATGAAATTGTTCTGTGCTCTCTTTTGCTTCTAGGGTTTTGGACCTAAAAGGAGAGAGACACACCTTCACTATTTACTCAAGAACAAACCCTTGAGATTTCAATGCAAAGGAGATTGAAATCTGATAATGGGAGAGTTCTAGGGAAAGTATAACAACAAATGAGGGTTCACCACCAAGTATAAACTTGGAAAATGTGAGATGTTTGGAAACATAGTGTGATATGCAAGAAAAAGGAAAAATGCTATAGAAATGCAACAAAAACAAAAAAAAGGGTAAGAATAGAAATTGTGTGCACCTAGAAACCTTGAAGAGGCTGGGAATAGCTCTGAAATTCTAGAAATCTCAACTTTTTATGCCACTGGGACCCATTCATCAGCCTAGGAAAATAAATCCTAGATCCTATTTTCTGCACGGGAGCTCGTTTCTAGAAAAAGGGTTCCAAAATATACAGATAGTTCTGACAAACAACAATAGTGGGACTCATTCACCACTATTTTCAAATCAATCCAATTCCACTTTTCTAAAAACTGAAAGTTCTCATCTACACTTTAACACCTGACCTTTTCTTCCAGTCTGAGTCTTAGGTTCGAATCTGCGAAAAACACCTGCAAAATAGAATTCAAATGGATTTACTAATTAGGGAGGGTTTCCTTGGTCAAACCCCTAGTTTGGTAATTAAACCTTGGTAGAAATGAAGAAATGTCATAAAAACCCTAGCCTTAAGTGTGGTAAAGACTAGGAAATCTAAGATATGATGCAATCCTATTCTAATGTGCAAGAATATGATGCAACAATGGAAATGCAAAGATGAATAACTCACTTGTGATGATCTCCAATCACCCCAAGTGAACTATAATGATGCTTGTACCTTCCTTAGGTTGAGTGTAGAGTGACAATGGAAGATGGAATCACTTAGGAAACAAGTCTTTAGGATTGGCTCAATTGCTAATTGCATCTCCCCAACCTAGAATCCATCATGATTCACCATATGAATCCATGATCAACCCTTAGCAATGCTAGATCTTGATAGAAAGTGAGATTGAAGACTTGCAAAAATGCTTTAATGCTTCCCCAATGCTTCAACTTTTCTTACTTTTGGAATTAGAATTCTCTTGTGAAAGACTCTTAATGCTTGACCAGTATTTTCTCAAACTACTTAAATTATGCTTGCCTCTCTTGAAAAATGACTTAGAAGCTTTCTTTTATAGGCATTGACACCTAATTGATCATTATTTTGATCTCAAAGGCTGACATTTACCAAAAAATATGATTTGAATTAATGAATTCCCACTTGAATTTGAAAAATACCTCAAATGGGACTCATTCACCACACTTGGCGAATGGGTCCCACCTAAGGGGACATTCACCCAATGTGGCAAATGAGTCCCACCTTAGATGCTTGAGGTGGGTTTTCAAAGTTTTCAAGGATTTGAATGTTTTTTATGTGATCTTATATGATTTTTTCAGTGAAATGAGCCTCAAGATACAAAATAATGGGTCCTAGGGGCCTATAAAAGGTGATGTTTTAAAGGGGGGATAAAGCAAGGGTGCCAAAATGGATCCAAATTAAGTGTAAAATTGCCTCTTTCTTCAAGAGTGCATAATTTTTGACACTACATTTAGCCCCCTTCTTTAGCGCCCATATGACTCTACATGCATATGCAAGCTAAAGGAATCCAATGATGATCTTTGTTTCATAAAAGGATACACATACAAGTTTGATTGTGATATGGGAGAATGAAGCCCCCATTGTAGTCATTTGCAAAACCATGACATTAGGAACCACATCCTGCAACACGAATCCATTAGTTGTCCAAAATCCTCTTAATAAACCTCTAAGTAGAAGTCACATTTGAGGGTAGATGTATGCCCCCCTTGATTCTGCTTGCTTTACGAAGGTGGAATCAAGGCAGCAATCTAGCCACATGAAATGGGAGAAGTTATACCATAGGGAATTTCCAAGTACCATGCCACATAATGATAGACAATTAATTATGTCAGTATCAAAATCATAATTTCAACGCAACAAATAGCATCGAAAATGGAGTTCACTAGCACCTGTTATGTTTTCCATAGTGAAGTACACTTTTTAACCCTAATGTAGTAAAAAACCTAGTTTTATCTTTCATAAAAGTAAAAAGTGATGTGAATTGTAACTTACTTTTTCATTTTACCTTTTGTATATTGAGATTTATTGAAGAATAGTGAAAGATGATGAGCAGACGAGACTACAGGCCTGCATGATTGGACGTGTTGTGGGACCAGGTGGCACGCAATGAACGTCATCATGAGGTGAGTTGATTTTGCTGCCTTTGCTTTGTCTTTGTGTAGTTATTTTATGAATTTTGTATATTTATAGGTTAATTTAGGGCCTCAGAAAAAAATTGTAGAGTGTCCCCTTTTTTTGCAAAGTGTCCCATTATTTCACACAGTGTCCCTTTTGTTTGCGAAGTGTCCCACTTTTTTGCAAAGTGTCGCAAAAGGGGTCTAAAGTGTCTAGGGCCTTTAGGAAAGTACACTAGAGTAACTTTAGTACACTTTTATGATAATTGATGTAGAAATTGAAGAATTAGACTACTTATAGGACATATTTTTTCTTTATTGATAGGTACCCACCCATTCGCATCAACGTCTGGGTGGCGAACAACTTATCTTTCTCAAGGACTTAGCCCCCACACTTTTAGTGGAGCGCAGAGAGATATTACAAGATGTAAGGATATATTGGGCATACCTCATGTCCCCCATGAGGTACCATGAAGAAATGCTGATGACTCTAGCCGAGTGTTGGGATTCTGACACATGTACATTCCACCTTCCTACTGGTGAGATGATGATCACCCTAGAGGACATCCAGTGCATACTCTTATTTCCTATTTAGGGTGAGTAGGTACACTTACAAGGAGATCAAACATTCCATGAGAAGAAGGTTGACATGCAGTATTTCCTAAATGAACCAGTACATGACAAGTGAGTGAGGGCACAGATTGATCTACCTATGCTACTGTATTCACAAGCCCCACTGGTTAGACAGATTATGATGCAAAAAATTGCACTAGTACTCATCCCTAATGGGTGGACAGTGCACCTAGAGGGAGGACTAGTACACCTAATATGAGGGATGGTAGAGCACAAGATAGTATGCACCCGGGGGCACTATATCCTAGCACACTTATACTACAATCTTGGACGGTTTTTGTTTTAGGAGGTGGACAAAATGGTACACTATATGCTTCTACAGGTTTGGTGCCTTGAGCATATCACTTGTACCAAACCTACCAACTTCCTGTGTCTGACAACCATGGGGTATCCTTAGGCCCTCAGCTATCCTCTATGATGGTTCAGGTAGTATGGTGATTTACACTTTTGGAGAGTGTGATTTGACTGACTAGAGGAGGATGAGATCCTTTGGATACCATATCATCTTACACTTTAGTGGCCATATCACACTCGATAGATGAGGATATTATAGTTGGATAGATTTTTGATTGGCTGACATGATTATGTAGGACGTCCTTTCTACTATGATCGGGTTGCATGACAGTTTAGGCAGGTCCAAACACCACCAAGGGCACGAACCTTCTTCAGGAGGTCAGTGCGGAGTTCCTGGAGACCTGGTGATACAATATGGTTCACTGCAGAGAATGTTGTCTACATTGACTCTAAGTACTTAGATCACGATATGCCTCTAGTCTTTGACATTGATGATGTCAGTGCCATAGATGACTATGAGGAGTGGTGGAAAGTATCACGAACAACTCCCGTATTTCCCATGGATGAGCATACAGGATATGTAGTACCATTTCTAGATGATGGAGATGATACAGAGGATAGGGCTGAGGAGACATGGTATAGGGCTACGGACATATTTACATATGTCATAGATGAGGACTATGATTAGGATGAAAATCTTGATTATGATGGTCATGACGAAGGAGTTGAGGAGGATGATGAGGACCTAGAGGAGGAGGAGGAGGGCCACCAGGCGGGGTGGTGACGCAGTGTCATCCTCAAATATAATCCATGCTCATCTGTGTTGCATGTGGCAGGCAATTGCAAGTCTCATGGGATAGCAGTCCGGTAGCTCTGAGAACATTCTTTATCATTCATACTATTAGGAGGATTAGACATAATATTGGCATGAATGTACATTGATAGGTTCTTTGAAGGTGTTCCAGCCATTTTTGTTAATACACTATGCGAAACCATAGCTTTTGTTAATTACATGAGGGTCCTAACCAATTAGGACTAAATTTTCCTCTTTCGGTTGGGTCAGCATTGATGTTGCATTGATTTTCATACAGGACTAAGTCACCTTTACTGAATACACGAGGGATGACATGATCACTATAATTACGTTTTAATTTCTTATCATAAGCTTGAAGGTGCTCAAGAGAGTTAATGAAATGTTCATCAAGCATCTCAAGTTGATGCAATCGTTGTTGTTTGTAAGTGTCATCATTGATGAGTCCTTGAAGAGCAATTCGTAATGTGGGTATTTCTAACTCCAAGGGCATAATCACCTTGGCACCATAGAAAAGGTTATAAGGAGTTGTTCCAGTAGATGTTCTAATGCTAGTACAGTAAGCCCATAATGCGTACGTCAGTTACATATGCCAATCCTTGTTATTTTTATTTACTATTTTTCTAGGGATTTGTTCGAGGATTTTATTAGTTGCTTTTGCTTGTCCATTTCATTGTGGGTAGTAAGGTGTTGAAAAGCGATGTTCGATATTAAAGGTATCAAGGAATTTCTTCACACCATTGCTTTTGAATGGTGTTCCATTATCTGAAACTATCATTGAAGGAAGTCTGAAGCGAGCAATAATGTGTTCGAATATGAAATAGTATATTACATCAGTAGTTGTGGATCAAAGAGGAATAGCTTCTACTGTTTTTTGAAATAATCTATTGTTGTGATTATAAACATATGTCCAGTAGATGAAGGTGGTGAGATTTTTCCAATCAAATCCAATCCCCAAACTAAGAATGGCCAAATAGTAATTTGGGCATGGACCTCAAAAGTAGGAGCATGAATCAAATTGCTATGTTCTTGACATTTGTGACATCTCTTAACATACGCAAAGCAATATTTTTCCATATGCCTCCAATAATATCCTATGCAAATGAGTTTTTACACTAAATATTTTCCTCCAAAATGACCTCCACAAGCACTCGCATGCACCTCTTCAAGTGCTATGGGGATTTTGGATTCGTTAAGGCATCGAAAAAAAATATCGAACTAAACGATCATCTATATAACACATCAACAAGGATGGTGTACTTGGTTGCTAGTTTTCGTAAGCGACGTCAAGTGGTTTTGGTTGTGGGCTCGGGAACAATACCATCTTTCAAATAGTTAAACATTTTATCATACCATTCACTCGAGTCATGCTTGGTTATTTCGAATACCTCCTCAACTTTTTCATCGATGGATGGTTTCATGATTGGATGAATAGTAAATGTGAAATCTTTCGAAGGTTCTTGAGGTGAGATAAGAGAAGCCACACTTACCATTGCATTTGCATGTTGATTATCTTTTCGTGGAACATTGTCAATGGTGAATGACTCAAAATTTTCTAACAAGTGCATCCTGAGGTCTTTATATTTTTCTAGCCTGTCATGCTTTATTTGATATGTTTCATTTATTTTTTTGATTACTAATTGTGAATAACCAAAGATCTTAATGTCTTGTGCACCCAAGATTAAAGCAACAAGTGGCCCAGCAATCAATGATTCATACTCAACAGTGTTGTTTGTATATAAGAAGTTTAATCGATATGACAATGGAATGGGTTTTTCTCTAGGTGGGACTAGTATGACTAGTGTAGGAGCCTTTTCTACACTTAGATCCATCAAAATATAACTCCCATGTATTAGCTTCGATTTTCAACACATTATCATTGAGAAAAGAGTCATTACTAGGTAATGCCAAAGGTGAAGGAGCGTCAGCCAATTGCTCGATCAAGGCCTAACCCTTAATTGATTTTTGTGAAACAAACTTTAGGTCAAACTCCGTCAACAACATCACCCATTTAGTAGACATCTTGATAAATCTATTTTATTGAAAAGATGTTTAAGAGGGTCAAATTTGGTCATTACTTGTATTTCAGCATTCAGTAAATAATGTCGAAACTTAGTAGTAGCAAACACAAGGGCCAAACATTTTTTTTATTGTTGTGTATCATTTCTCATAATCTATCATGGTTCAGCTAATGAAATAGACCAGGTGCTCTTTGCCATTTTTTTCTTGTTGAGCCAACAATGCTGCGAGAGCAAGGGATGATGTAGCTGTATAAAGTATGAATAATTTATTTTGGATAGCAGGTTGTAAAAAAGGTGGAGTTGCAAGGTATTCCATCAAGCTCTTGAAATCTTATTTTTAATTGTCATTCCAATTGAAGTGGACATCCTTTTTTAGGAGATGTGTAAATGGTAATGTTCGATCGGCCAAAGATGCAACAAAATGACACATGGCTTGAATTCGTTCTTGTAATGTGTGTAACTAAGAAATATTTTTAGAAGGTAGCATGTTGACAATAGCATCAATCTTCTTTGTATCCACCTCAATACCTCTGTGAGATACAATAAACCCTAAAACTTTTCCACTATCTATAGCAAAGACATTTTTTTGGATTCAATCGCATGTTGTATTTGGATTCAATTTTATGTATGTAATTGTGAAATATCAGTGTCATAGCTCATTGATATGTTGTGCCTGAATTCTTTAATCCAAAAGGCATCATAAGCCAACAAAATGTTCCCCAAGCAAATTGTAAATGTCATTTTGTACTTATCTTGAGGGTTTATGAAAATTTAGTTATATCTAGAAAATCCATCCATGAATTACAATAAAGCATGTCAAGTAGTCAAATCCACTATCATATCTATATTAAGAAGGGGAAATTCATCATTTAAAGATGCTTTATTCAGATCAACAAAATTTGTACACATCTAATAAGATTGTTAGGTTTTGCAACTACAACAATGTTTGAGATCCATGGAGAATAATCTATAGGTCATATGAAACCAGCATCAAGGAGTTTTCAAGTTCACCCTTAACAAGAAAAGATATTTTAGGATTCATCTTTCATATATTTTGTTGAATGGGCTTGGAATTTTCAACAAGGACAATTTTGTGTGTCACTATCTTTGGATCAATTCCTGGCATGTCTGAATATTTCCAAGCAAAGAGTTTAGTAAAGCCATGGAGCAAGGTTGTAGTATCCTCTTGTTCTTCATCATCAAGGAACTTCCCTATCTTAATGACTTTTTCTTTGTCAATTATATCCATTGGTATATCCATTGTGTCCCCTAAAGGAAGTGCATTTGACTTTGGAAATTTAGGGTTGTATTGTTTTGCACTTATATCATTCTCATTACTCTCATCTTTTGCATTGCTTTTCTTGGTGTTGATCATAGTGCATGTAACCTTTGTATTTGGAGGAGTAGATGGTATACCATAAACTCCTAACATTTGTTTCAAGGCTTCATCATCATCAAATTTCTCCCATGATGGTGGTAAATCCATGTCAAGCAATTCAGGATGTTTCTTATTAATCTTTGGCTTGCACATGATAGTATTGATGTTTAACAATGGTTTCTTCATTGCTTGTGTAATTTTAGGATAATATCCCAAACCATTTTTTGTCTCTTGTGTATTAGGTTCTATAGGGACATGAATTCATTGGTCTTTCTTTCCACATCCTTTATCACTATAACCCAATTGTTTCACAAGTTCATAACCTTTGCCATAATTTTTTTCCATTTCTTTCAGGTTCAGTGGTTGTTGGTAGTTTATTTCATCAATTTTTTTTGTATAAATTGTATCCTCTTCAAGAGTAGATGAGTTAGATGTTTGTGAGTGTTCTTCTAAATTCTAAGTTGACATGACCATTGGTTATTTTTGTTTGTCCTCTTCTTTTCTTGTGATTATGTATTATCCCATAACTAAGGGTGTGAATTCCAAAGAACCCCAATAATTGTCTAACAATTTTGACATTTTTTCCATTTCTTGCTTGTCTTCTTGTAAATGTTCTATGTTGGATGTTGGAATTAATGTGCTCAAATGACTTTTTGTTCGTTTTTCAACTTGTAAGCAACTTTTAGGCTCAGGGTCCATTTCAACTTGGTATACCTTGTTGTCATAGACATACTTCATAATGCAATGAATAAGCGAAGGTACCGCATGCATCTCATGAATCCATGGTCTTCCCAAAAGAAGATTGTATGAAAGATCATGAAGCATGAAATGAATAGGAGTTTGTAAGGTGGCATGTATGACTGTAATAAGTAAAGTAATCACACCGAGCGGTTTCCTTCCTACATTGTTGAATCCTTGAATTGATAAAGAGTCAGGTTGCATTGTTGATTTGTCTACTCACAACTTATCTAAGAGCTTCACACTACACACATTAAGGGCTGAACCATTATCAACCATGGTCCTTTTGATTCCTATTTAATTAAATTGAGCTATTATCATAAAGGCCTCATTTTTCTACCGCAATGCCAAAGGGGGCAACTCATGTCGATGAAATGTGATATCTACCTTAACTATATTCATTCCCTGTAGGAGAGCTACCACATCATTTAAATTTGTGCCAGGAGGAAGCACTACTTGTTGTAAGGCCATTTGAAGCATATTATGATAGTTTGGTGAGTTTTGAATTAAATCCCATAGCCTGGATATCTTTGCAGGAGTATTCTTAAGTTGCTCAATGGGATTATACTTCTTTCCACTATGTGATGTTAAATGAGGGGCACTAGGAAATATGGGATTAGGCAATGGTAAGGGTGTCGAGGTTGGTTGTTATGGTTGTGGATTATGTCTAGTGAACATGTATTTATGAGCAATAGTATTATGACTGGGTTGTTGCAGTACATTAGTCTTAGGTGGATAAATGGTATACTCAGGTTTGTTTTTAGGTTGTGGTTTATGCAAAGGTGGGTAAAGGATGAGTTGAGGTTGAATCACATTGACTTCTTGTGTTTTTATTTTCTCATGACAAGCCTTAGTGGATGGGATTTGTGAGATGAAGTCCTCAAGTGCTTCATCTAACATACCAAATTCATCACTACTAAAAGGATTGAGGGGTAGGTTAACTTTGCTTGGTTTATGTTTTTCATGACAAGCCTTAGTAGATGACCTTGGTGAGAGGAAGTCCTCAAGGGTTTTATCTAACATGTCTAAGTCATCACTACTAAAAGGCTTGATGGGTAGGTTAACTTCACTTGGTTTATGTTTTTCATGATAAGCCTTAGTGGATGATCTTAGTGAGAGGATGTCCTCAAAAGCTTCGTCTTACATGTCTAAGTCATCACTACTAAAATTCTTGGATGATATGATTTTTCTAAAGTTTATCATATTTTGCATTGTTTGTTTTGATGTTTTTGATTTTTTGTTTTCATTTTCTAATGAATCTGATCTAAGCGAACTAGGACTAAATGATGAAAATGAAAATTGCAAAAATTTAATGCTATCCATAATTACCATGAATGTAAATGATATTATTTCTAATGATTTCAATGTAACAGAACTTAACTACACTAAAATAGAAAAGTGACAAAGACAAATTGAAGCTTAAAAATTGGGAATTTAATTCTATAAACAACAATACAAATTTTGCACTGGGACTGATTTTCCCAAGGTGGTGAATGAGTCCCAATAGGGATTTTTTTTTAGAATTTTCAGATTTTTTTAGTTGATTTTTATGTTTTTTGTGTTGTATGACCTAGATCTAGGATACAAATGCAAATTTTTAGTGATTTAATATAAAAATATATGCACAAATGCAAGCTAAATGAACTTTTCACTACTGCAAAGTTTGAAACCCTAGAATGCAAATTAAACAATGCAAAACCTAATGAAAGTTAAATCTAAGGTGTAAATGCACTCCCAATTAGAAATATAATGTTTTATATGCAAGTTCACCAAAATGAATAAAAAAAATTGTGCTCTCTTTTGCTTCTAGGGTTTTTGACCTAAAAGGAGAGAGACAAACCTTCACTATTCACTCAAGAACAAACCCTTGAGATCTCAATGTAAAGGAGATTGAAATCTAACAAAGGGAGAGTTCTAGGGAAAGGATAACAACAAATGAGGGTTCATCACGAAGTGTAAACTTGGAAAATGCAAGATGTTTGAAAACATAGTGTGATATGCAAACAAAGGAAAAATGCTCTAGAAATGTAACAAAAACATAACAAAAGGGTAAGAATGCAAATAGTGTGCACCTGGAAACCTTGAAGAGGCTGGGAATAGCTCTAAAATTCTAGAAATCTGGACTTGTATGCCACTAGGACTCATTCGCCAACCTGGGCGAATCAGTCCCAGATCTTGTTTTCTACAAGGGAGCTCGTTTCTGGAAAAAGGGTACCATAATTTATAGATAGATATGACAAAAAATAGTAGTGGGACTCATTTACCACTATTGGTGAATCATTCTAGTTCCACTTTTCTAAAAATTGAAAGTTCTGATCTACAGTTTAACACCTGCCCTTTTCTTCCAGTTTGAGTCTCAGGTTCAAATCAAACCCATAGTTTGGTAATTAAACCTTGGTAGAAATGAATAAATGTGCATAAAAACCCTATCCTTAAGTGTGTTAAAGACTAGGAAATCTAAGATATGATGCAATCTTATTCTATTGTGTAAGAATATGATGCAACAATGGAAATGTAAAGATGAATATTTCATTTTTTATTATCTCTAATCACCCCAAGTTAACTCTAATGATGCTTGTACCTTCCGTAGGTTGAGTGTAGAGTGGAAATGGAAGATGGAATCACTTAGGAAATAATTCTTTAGGATTGGCTCAATGGCTAGTTGCATCTCCCCAGCCTAGAATCCATCATGATTCACCATAGGTATCCATAATCAACAATTAACAATTCTATATCTTGATAGAAAGTGAGCTTTAAGACCTTTAAAAATTCTTTAACATTTGTTTCCCCAATGCTTCAAATTTTCTTACTTTTGGAATTAGAATGCTCTTGTGAAAGACTCTTAATGCTTGGTATTTGCTCAAACTACTTGAATTATGCTTGCCTCTCTTGAAAAATGACTTAGAAGCTTGATTTTATAGGAATTGACACCTAATTGACCGTTATTTTGATCTCAAAGGCTGACATTTACCAAAAATATGATTTGAATTAATGAATTCCTGCTCGAATTTGAAAAATACCTCAAATGGGACTCATTTGTCACACTTGGCGAATGGGTCCCACCTAAGGGGACTCATTTTCCCAAGGTCACGAATGAGTACCACCTTAGATGTTTGAGGTGGGTTTTTAGATTTTTCAGGGATTTGAATGTTTTTATGTGATCTTACATTATTTTTGAGTGAAATGAGCCTCGAGATCCAAAATAATGGGTCCTAGGGGCCTATAAAAGGTGATTTTTTAAAGGGGGGATAAAGTAAGGGTGCCAAAATGGGTCCAAATTAAGTGTGAAATTTCCTCTTTCTTCAAGAGTGCACAATTTTTGACACTACAATAATTATTACTTAATTAATATTATTGTAAATGACACATGAATATACTCCAAATTAAAAAGACATAACTAGTGGCTAAAGTTAATCATAGCTACACATGTCCATTTAAAATGAGTCAAAGATTCTTATATTCACTTCAAAAGTCAAATTACAATATCAAGTTTTATTTGGCTCCTAAGGCCACAATGTCATTACATAGTACATTTTCCATCACTTGTACATGAATGAATTACATCAAGTTACATCATAGACTATAATAGTTTGGTGTACATTTAAGGTTCCTCTTCAGTGCTCACCTCCACTACTAGACGAGAACATGGTTGAAACGCTTTACCACCCAACCAAGAAGCTTAAGCTTCCCTGGTATTCTTCTAACTTGAAGAATTCCTAACCCTACACAGAAATTTTAGCAAGAGAACAATCTACAAGGTGGAATCTGGTGCGTGCCCAAACATCAACATGCAATTTCTATCTACAAATTAGAAAAGAAAGTGCAAGATCTATGCTAGGAATGACAAAGAGTGAAATCATAGAGTTCATTTATACATACATAATGAACTATATTGCTTGGCCAAGCATAATAAGTGTGTTGCAACAACAACAAATGATAGGTTTTCGTAAAGCAAACCTATACTCTCTAAAATCCATTTCGGCACCCATTCTGAAAGGTAAATTTCTACTATAATAGCTATCTACCCTCTAGCAGCATCTACCAATAGGTGCTCTAGTCAACTAAGGTATCACTATTTTGTTCAAGTTTTAAAATTATACTCTAAACTGAAATCAGATTTATGAGTCACAGAGTAAAACAATAATAAGTCATATAATTCTTATGACTATTTTCTACTTATCATCTTAAGCATTTTCCTTTTACAAATTTACTAAAAATAAAAGAAGGTATGTAACAAGTATGTGTATATACATAGACAAATTCTATGTGCATACAAATACATGTGCCTACTAATGTTTAAGTTTGTGCATACATTCTGAAATAATTATAAAATTCAAATTTACAATCTTAAAATAGTTTTCCCTTTTCAAAATAAGTATTTTGAACAAGTCTATGCTAACAATTTCTCACATACTTTTATTGCATTTTCACAACTCTAATACTCTAACATTGTTTTTTTCATAAGAACATTCATTGTTTAAATAGAATGAGTATTTTTTCCTACTAAACAATCATAAAACAAGTTGTTTACATATGAACATTCATTGTTTGAACAAAATAGGCATCGTTTCCTACTAAACGGTTGTAAATCTAGTTGTTTACATATGTACATTCATTGTTGGAATAGAGTAGGTATTGTTTCCTACTAAACAGTTATAAAGCAAGCTATTTACATGCTGGGTATGTGCAAGATCATCATGGAAAAAACATGCCCTTAAGCGGCAATAAATTTAAAAAAATTAGAGTTAGGCAACTTGATGTAAAAATTTGAATAATTTATCTATATTATTTCAAAAATATGTAAGAATAGAATTTGTAGAAAATTGAATGTAGTTTCTAAACTACTAGGTTTGTTTAAAAAGAAAAAAAATCTATTTGGTGAACATTTGAAATTTCAATGCAATAGTACTTAAATTTCAGGGAAAAAATAAGAAGTAGTTGTCTGTCTGACCACCCTAACCACAATAAAATGATAATATTTTTTTATGATATTTTAGATATGAGTATAAGACTCCTGTCCCGATGTGATGCATATTTTTTTGTAATTTTTTTCCAAGTAAATAATTAATTATGAATTTTTTATTACAACTTTTAGAAATATAAAAAACTTGTATGTCTGACCACCTTAACTTGGTCAAAACTTCATGAAATTCAACTTTTCTTTTTTTAATCCTATAGTATGTGAAGCATAGAATGTGGCACATGTTTTGGATTCAAAAAATGTGATACCATTTGAAAGATATAGATGTTTTTCAATTAGCTTATCAATTAGGACTTTAGTCGTAATTTGAATAGAAAATGAATAATAATTACATATTAAATTCAAAGTAAAGCATAATTTATATTGGTGGAAAGATGAGAATATCTTTTAAAAACCCTTTTCGTTTCATCAATTTTGGGTAAAAAAAAGTTGTCAGCGACATACCCATCATATTGCTGTGTTTTGGCCCATCATGATCCTGCACATACCCTGCTAAAGAGTTTATAGAGCAAGGTTTTTTCCCAGCTATAATGATAACTTTTCAACAAAATAGAGTTGTTTGCAAAAGAATAACTATTGTTTACATTAATACATTTCTATTTAAAACTAAATAAATTATATTAAAAGACAAATAATGCCATTTACTCAGTTTGTTGATCTCAAGCTATTTTCCTGCTAAATGATTTGTTGCAAGTAAAAGTTCTTTGTTTACTACTGAATGGGTTTTCCATTATGAATAGAAAATAAAAAAATCAAATATCCCAGTTTCAATCTTAAGAATAGAATGTCTATTATCCAGATATTTAACACTTTCATCACTAGAATTACTATGAGAAACTTTAATAATATAAAGAAACCAAATTCAACATGCTTGTCAGTGAAGTTCTTAAGAAAATGTTTCAGTTAAGAATGCAAGGAGGTTTCAGGTTCAACATTACTTTTTCCTATTCAGGCTGCAAAAAAAAAACCAAGTTTTCTCTAGGTTTAACCCATTTTCTATGGTTGGGTACTTCCTGTCTTAACCTCAAGTTTCATTTGAAATTACCCTTATGGGAATTTTGACTTATCACTTAGTGCATGTTGCTCTATAATTCATGCAGACTCAAATCTGATACTAAATCAAATAGAATAATCTATTGATCATTAGGATTGATCCTTACAAGCTTACAATGAAACTCAACCCATACATCCCATTGATTCTTTAAATTGAGGGTTTTCTCTTTATACAATATATTTTCCACATTTCTCCATTAATAAATGATTTCACTCCTTACCATTATTAGCCTAGTCGATAATGGAAGGTGGCATGCTTTAAAAATATAACACTGTCGATACATATCAAGGCAACACATAGGGTTATATCCTCTTTGCATAGGTTTGGTAGGTGAACCTTCACAGAAAAACAACATCAATTGGTACGCATTAAATCAGAATATGATTTTTGATAGCCATAATATGGATTATACTATTGAGCAAACTTACTAAACAGTCACTTCTTAGGGTTCAATACCTTGGTCTAGCACAGAGAACTAGCTGAATGGCTCCATTCTAGATACTAAAAAAAGAGTAGGTCATAGGCCATGCGGTTCCCTAGAGGGTGGTCACCAAATCTAAACATTCAGCTCAAGTCGAGACACACAGATAGAAACATTGTATGCTATTGTGCTATTGATTCTACCATCGAATGCAGTGATAGGCACTAGCTAAAATGAAAAGATAAGATATTGAAATAAATATTATTTCAAGAAATCAAATTACCTCAATGGTCGAGCTTTTTGAATGAGCTTTCCTTAGATTTTTCCTATCACTTCCTTATCTTCTTTGCTTTTTGTTGCTTGTCAATTTTCTTCCCAATTGATCCCTTGTTTTTCTTTCACCACTTTCATTCAAAATGGTAACCTCCTATTCTTGCATGAGGCTGGGTGCTAACATTATGGCTTTTTCTTGCCATAGCGGCCACCCTCTAATTTCGAACATTGTCTTAATGATTCGGCAAGCCACATCCATCATGATCTTTCCTTGTCATCTTCATTGATTTCCATAGTCCAATTCATAACATATTGGTTATCCATTTAAATTCAATATAAATTTTGAATATATTTATATGTACGTATGTATATGTATGTATATATATACATGGAATATATATATACTTACATATTTTTATATCAACAAGCATTTAAATGACTTCATTCACACTTCCATGTATTCAATTAATGTGTGTGTGTATATATATTTATGTATATATATGTGTGTGTGTGTTTATATAAGCATTCATACACAAGTTGTTGGTTTTGGAATGGCTCGTGGGTTACATACACTTTCATTTAAGGTAAAGAACTTGAATTTTCATTTTGAGCATCCTTATATATACATGTATCTTACACTAAAGGAAAGAATTAAATAAATTTAGTGTAAGAAACATGTATATATAAGGATGCTCGAAATGAAAATTCAAGTTCTTTACCTCTAGTGACTTGAATTTGCATTTCAAATGAACATTTCTCTACACTAAAGGAAAGTCTTAAGTAAAATTCTCTCCTTTAATAGTGTATCGTGAAACTTTTGGTCAGTCAAAAATGCAAATCAGTCAAGGGCTCGGGTAGAGCAATGTCCATTTGAGGCTAGGGCAGACTTACCGAGTTTTTTAATAAAAGTTAACCTCTACGTGGCTCCCCTAGGATCCTATGATGTCATATTAGGAATCAATTGGCTATGGAGATATAGAGAAAAGGTTGACTATTTCACTAAAATAGTTGAATACTTAGATGATCTAAGGAAAAAATTCCTCATCCAAGGAACTACAAGAATGGTCAAGTTAAGGAAGATTTATGCAATGCAACTCAAGAGAGTCAAACGAAAGGGTTGTCAATTGTTTGCGGTAAAAATGGAAGAATTAGAAGAGCCAATGGTAAACCAATACATTACCTTCTTTGATGACCTATTTTTTTATGAAACGTAGAAAACACTAGGAGAAGAGGTTGGGGAAGTTTTAGAAAAGAAGGGTTCAGAATGAGACAAGTATCCATACCTTCAAGATTTTGGAGATGTTTTTCTTGATGAATTTCCTCGAATACCTCCCAAAAGAGCATTATATTTTTACATTGATCTCATACCTGGATCAGATCCAATCTCCAAAGCTCTCTACCAAATGACTACTACTGAGTTAATAGAACTAAAAGTGTAATTGTAGGAAGTTTTGGATAAGGGTTTGATAGGACCTAGTGTCTCACCTTGGGGGCACTGATAATTTTTGTCAAGAAGAAATATGGCACTCTAAGGTTGTGCATCGATTATCAAATGCTCAACAAGGCCACAATCAAAAATAAATATCCCTTACCACACATAGATGATCTTTTCAATCAAATGTGAGGGGTGATAGTATTCTCCAAGATCGACCTACAATCAGGATACCATCAGTTAATATTATGGGATGAAGACATTCATAAAACCACTTTTAGAACAAGGTATGGGCACTATGAGTTTATAGTGTTACCCTTTGGTCTAAAAAATGCACCAGTAGCTTTCATGAATCTAATGAATAGTGTGTTCTAAGATTTCCTTGACAAATTTGTGCTCATTTTTCTTGATAATATCTTGATATAATCAAAAAATGATGAAGAACATCTCCTGCACTTACAATTTTTACTACAATAATTGAGAGAGAATAAGTTATATGGAAAATTATCCAAGTGCTCATTTTTCCAAAAGGAAGTACAATACCTTGGGCACATCATCTTTGCAAAAGGGATCATGGTAGATCTGGAAAAAATAAAGACAATCTTGGAATGGCCAGAATCAAAAAATGTGCATGAAGTTCACAGATTCATGGGTCTAGCAGGGTATTACAGGAGGTTCGTAACCAATTTCTCCAAAATTGCATGTCCTATCACCTCACTTCAGAGAAAGGGGATGAGATTTGAATGGATAGAAAAATGTCAAGAGGCTTTCAATATATTGAAAGAGAAGTTGACTATGGCACCAATTCTAAAAGTGCCCGATTCTGAGGGACAATTTGTAGTCACCACTTATGCTTGAGGAGAAGGATTAGGAGGTGTACTCGTACAGGATGGACAAGTGATAGCCTATGAGTCCAAGAAACTAAAGAAATACAAGAAAAATTATGCACCTCATGACCTATAATTAGTGGCAATAGTGCATGCATTATAGATGTGGTGGCATTATTTGTTGGGTAAACCCTTTGAATTAAGGTCAGATCACTAGGGTTTGTGTTACTTGTTCACTCAACCTAATCTGAATGCTCGTCAAAGAAGATGGCTTGAGTTAATATCTGATTATGACTTTGAAATCAGCTGTATTAAAGGGAAAGAGAACCGAGTAGCAAATGCTCTCAATAGGAGGAATATTTCCTCCATGTTATCAGTACAAACAAGTTTTCATAGTCAAATTCTACAATAGTCTAGTAGGGATGAATACTATAAACAAGTTAGAAAATCCCTATTAGATAACCCTCAAGACCCTAGATATGATAGCTTTCAATTTGAATCAGATGGACTACTTAGATAGTATATGGGAAGAATGTACGTTCCTAACTCAGGCGAGTTAAGCAATATAGTTTTAATAAAAATTCATGCTATACCATATTTGGGACACACTAGGGTGAAAAATATTTTGGTTGATATCAAGCGTTTGTACTTTTGGAAGGGAATGAAAAGGGATACCACTAAATATGTGGAAGAACATCTAGAATGCTAGAGGGTGAAAGGGATGCCACTAAATTCCAATGACAAGAAGAAAACTCACAAATGTAGTAGTGAGTGAAAAATTTGCAATACACTGGTTCAAACATGGAATCCCACTTAAGTTCAATTGGTTAGTTTTTTCTCACAATTAGTACAAGCTAATTTCATTAGGCATAATGCTGACATAATTGGAAAATATATTCATCAAAACTAGTTTAATAAACTGTTAAGGCTTAATTCACTAGAGTTTACCTATAAATGTTGATGGCTACAAGATACCCACAAAATTTTAGATGCACATGAGATTCCTGCAAGGGTAGTGTAGTGAGGAAAAATGCATACCCTTGCATTTTCACACTTTTTTGGGCCCCCTTGCTTTATTTATGCTTCTTTATGGCTTAATTGGCTCTATTTTGCATCCACAAGCCTAATAAACTATATATATTTATGGCAAATCCCGACAAACCTCAAAACATAAATGATCATTTAATGTTTTTTTCTGTGTCCTTGATTTGTGGAGTGGGAATAAAATACCACTTAGGGCATCTTTTTCCTCCAAGGGTCTTGGGACCTCGATATTGAAAACACCTGAAAAGGTCCCTTTTTGGAGTTTGTGCCCCAAGAATTTAACCTTGGGACTAAGACATCGCCTAGGACGTCTTAGTTCTCCTTTGCTTATTTTTGGGATTCAATTTCAAATTTTGGTGGGATTTAGCCTCCTTTATTTATTGATTTCATATGTTGACTTGTTGTGGCGCCTATAATTTTGAGATATTAAGCATGAATAAGTATAAATACAAGGTTCCCTCTCTCATTTTCTCATAACAAGAAAACCATTATTCAAGTATTCATTTCTAAAGCAAGTTTATGCATTCAAGATAATTTCACCAAGTATTTGGAGCCATCATCAAGATTCAAGCATCATGTCAAGGGTTTAGTGCACCCATTCATGTTGTTGAGCCAAGATTGTGGGTGTAGCATTGAAGATCTATTTGCAACCATATCCAAGGATCCAAGATCTACATTCTTCATGGCCACTACATGGTAGATTGCATATTTGCTTCACAAGACATCATACAAGGTGATATCATTTACATATTTCATGTTTCATACTTCATTTCATCATTTGGTTTAATTACCTACAAGGGGTTTGACCAAGGAAAACCCGCATTCACTAACAATCAACAAGTTTTCCCTCTCTTGTGTGTTTGTATTTGTAGATTTAGGTTGAAGACTTGAAGATCATTTTGGAGTGCAAGATTGAAAAGGTGTAAAGTTGCATTGAAAAATTTGTCATCTTCACGGAAACTCACCTACAGGCCAGATCTAGAA
This sequence comes from Sequoia sempervirens, assembly GCA_007258455.2. NCBI lineage: Eukaryota > Viridiplantae > Streptophyta > Pinopsida > Cupressales > Cupressaceae > Sequoia > Sequoia sempervirens. Next base: position 99,661,480 of record VDFB02373365.1, on the reverse strand, counting down.
GTTTCAAAACCTCAGATTTAGGGAGAAGCAAGTGCAAACCTTGGAGCTCAGGATCACTTTAAGAGATTTTAGAAATTTAGAACATGACTAACATGCCACTTTGGGAATATTAGTCCTCCATTGGGTATTTTTCAAATATTCTTCGGGATTTTGTTCCAACATCCAAAGACTCTGTATTGGCCCTGAAAAATAGCAGCAATAATAATACACCATCCTGGGCATCTTAGTCCTCCACGATATATTTTGACACTTCTTTGCATTTCCAGAGTCCTCGTCACATCTCCAAACTTCTCAAGTATAGATACACTAACTTGGTGTTGCATAATTTCATCATTTGTATCTCTCATTTAGCTTACATTTCTAGTTTTAGGTCATTTTGCATATCACACTGTGTTTTCCAACATTTCCTTTTCGAAGCATTTTCTTGGTGGTGAACCCCTTAGAACTTAAATAACCCCCTCCTAGGACCTTCCTAATTGTGAATTGACTCACATTGTGAGGTTGTTAGTCAATCGAATTGGGATCCCTAGGACATTAGTAAATGATTGAGTGGAAAAAGTGTGATATCTCTAAGATATACATTTTGCTATTCATCATTTTGGTAAACCCGACCTTGTTTAGCATTAATTTTCTAATTTGGAGCTCATTAAAAACTTAGATCTAGATTGCATTGCATCTTGCATTAGTAAAATTGCATCTAGGGTTTCTCATATTTGGTGAAAGTGCATCTAGGGTTTCTCATATTACATTAGTGAAAATGCATATAGGTTGCATTTTTGCTTTCTTCCATCATTTTATCTCTTTTAAAAACTCAAAAGTGCATTGTTCGTTGCATTTAGGAACATTCTTATTGCATTCAAAATTGAAAAAAATGCATTTACTTTTGCATCCAATTTCTTGTCACTGGTTACTTTTTCTTGCATTCATTTGCACAATTTTCTATTTCCAAACATCAGGCCACTGGGTACGCAACCTAGGAACACTATTATCAACTGAGAATTATCTAATTTTCTACAAAAAATCCCTTACTCGGACTAAAATTCCCTTGGTGGTGTCTTAGCCCTCTTTGGTTTTTTGTTGTAGTACCCTGTTTGAGTGATTTGCTATATATTTTAGCTTCTGAAACCTTAAAATTTTATCAGGAGGACTAAGACATCCTCCTTGGAATCTTAGTCCTTATGGAATTTCATATTGTAGTTTTCAAGATCTGAATCAATATTTTTGTGCTTCTACTTGTTGGCATTGGTTATTTGTTTCAGTGGATTGACTTTTTGTTTCATGCATTTTACTAAATCTAGCTTAAAGTGCTTCATTTCATGCATTACTCCATTCCAATTTTTCATTTACAACATTTCATTTTTAGATCATTGTATAAAGTAATTAGTAAATTAACTGGGTAATCTAAAGATTTCATTTCATTCTAGCCCTTTACATTGCATTACATAGATTATTGTTCAAAAATGCTAGTTTCAGTCTTTTCCAAGTTTGCAAAGAAAAATTTAGTCAATAAGCATGTTATTCATTCATTCAATGCATTCCCTAGTTATGAGAGTCTCTTAGTGCAAGAGAGTGAAAATTTTAACACTTGCCTGAAACTTACACCCCCTTCTATCTCCCCTATTTGTGAGGATAATGTGATAGAAGAGAATACAAACATAGATAATCATGATGATCATAATTTTTCTTCTCCCAAAACCTCTCCTTTTGGTGACAAAGGTATCTTGGTGAAAGAAGATACAATTGTTGAGAATCATGAATATCTTGCTTTTCCTTCTCCTCATCCCCTTTGGGAAGATATTATAGCACAAGAGAATTAGATCATAGACACATTTCGCAACATTACTTTACCTAATCTCCATTCCCCCTTTTCTTGTGAGAATATTTAGTGGAAGAGAATGAGATTGGAAATGATGAGGATGATAGTTTTGTGTTAGATGATCAAACCTTTAAGGTCTATAACCCTCTTTATGATCCTTCCCCTACTTATCCTCATTTGGAAGATATTAGTGAACAGAGGAATAAAATCATAAATGATCATGAAAATCATACTTATCCTTCTCCTAGTATCTCTCCTCATTGTCAAGAAGATATTTTGATCGATGAAAGTCATGAGAATCTTAGTTTTCCCCCTTCACCTAGGGAAACCTTTATTGAAAAAGAAAATTCAACCATTGATAACTCCATTGCATGTGATGAAGTCATTGAAGAAGAACCAACCTTTGAATGTCACGAAAATTTAGTTTGTGGTTCTCCTAAAAACTCTCCCCCTTTGGAAGATATCATGGTGCAAGACAATGAAAACATTGACAATAGTAATTTATTAGATGAAAATGATGAAGTAACATTAGACTCCTCTTCACTAAGAGATCATGAAAATAAGGATAACTCTTCTGAGGTTATGCTCATTAGATATCCTTTACAATACTCTCTCGAGCCTAAACTTATCCTTTATCCACCCTCTCAAAAATCACAAGTTCAAAACAAACCCATCCTTATCCTCTAACCACCTAAGAACAATGTTTTTCAACAACCGAGTTACAATACCATTGCTCATACATACAACACTAGGAAAATCTGCAACCAATACAAACACCTTCAACATCCCTACCATTACCTAATCCTATCTTGCCTAGTGCTCCTCATTTTCCTTCACAAAGTGGAAAGGAGTATGATCTTGTTGAACAACTTAAGAATACTCCTGCAAAGATATCCCTTTGGGACCTAATTCAAAATTCACCTAACTATCACACTATGCTTCAAAATTCCTTACAACAAGTTTCTATCCCTTCTAATGCGCAACTAAATGACATAGCAACCCTGATACAAGGAATGAATGTTGATATTATTTTCCACCAAAGTGAGCTCCCTGCTTTGGAAGTACAAAAACAATATGATCATTTCATGATCATAGATCAATTCAATACCAAGGAAATAAAGAAAACCCTTTTTGATGATGGCTCAACCTTAAATGTGTGGTGCAAATCTTTTGGATAAGCTTGGTGTTGATAAATGAAGAATTCAATCTGACTCTTTATCTATTAAGGGATTTGATGATGTGGGAAAGAAATCACTTGGAGTGATAACTTTACCTATTATAGTTGGAAATGCTACCTTACAAACCCCTATTCATGTTATTCCTCATTATCTTTCCTATAATCTTCTTTTGGGAAGGTCGTGGATTCATGAAATGTATGTGGTGCCTTCTCCCTCCATTGTAAAATGAAGTATGTCTACAACAACAAGGTATATACACTTGACATTGATCCTGAGCCTTATAGTGTCTTACAACTCGAGAAAACTAAGAAAATTCCTTTGAAAACATTGACACCAACCACACAATTAGAACCTATGCAACAAAAATACAAAGAAAAACACATTGAGGAAGTCACGAAGCTATTAGAAGATGATTAGGGTTCCTTAGATTTCGAACATGCATTCACGGGAGAATACAAGATCATAAACAAAGATTTAGATAATGTCAACACAAAATTTGGATGACCCTTCAAAAGCATCCACCTCAACCACTTTATAAGAAAAAACAAAGTACACAACAAACTTTGATGAACTTAATCATGAGCAACCACCGAATTCAAAATAAATGAAAAAGCTTGATGGAAAAGCTTACAAACTTATGAAATAACTTGGTTATAGTGGAAAAGGATGTGGTGCTAGAGAACAAGGTATTTGTGTCCCTATAGAGCCTCACACTCAAGAAAACACAAGTGGTCTTGGTTATTGTCCCTCGAAAAACATAAACAAGCCTTCATTTAATATCAATGCTATCACAAAAATCCTTCTAAGCTGACTTTAACAATGGTGCATCCTGAACTGATAAACACTAGTGGTCTTCGTGGTTATCCTTTGCAAGAAATGAAACAAACAGAGAAATTCTTTCTTAATGTAAATGTCATCACGCAAAATGCTAATGATTCGAATTTGTTAAATTTTACATGCCCTCTTGTAAAGGAGAGAAAAAAATCTTGCAATATAAAGATTCATGTGTATGTATGACATCTAATACTAAGAAAGAAATATCTTTGTCACAAAATTTAAAGAAACATCTTCTATTGATCAAGAGAGTATCTTGAGGAGACTCCTCCAAGATTGTCTAATCTCTTTCCCTCCAAAAACACGAAAGAAATTCTATTACAAGACTTCATTTTGTGCATATCATAGAATTCATGGTCATTCTACTAATGAATGTAAAGATTTGAGAGGAAAAATTCAACATCTTAGGGAGTCTGGTGTTCTTCCTTATGTGGGGGGCACCTAATTCCTCTAATTGATACTGGTTTTCACTCTAGCATGTTTCTCATCAATCATTTTGGCTCATCCTTGTCCTGCGCTAAGTGGGGGAAAGGGGCTAGGTAGCCCTGTCCTCGTATATCACTTATCATTGTCTATTTTGGTTAGTTGACCACCTTTCATGTACATGTACAAGAGAAAGCTTGGGATGTGGATGACATTCCTTAAGTTGGCTTGCATGTGACGTATTGAGTTATGCATTTTGGGGGAAACCCTCTTTTCCTTTTTCATTTTTGGCTACTTTAAAGTAATTGCTCACAACATGGTGTTAGCAATTCCTTTAAAGTGGGGGCATGCATTGGTGTTAATCTTGGCATGATTTCATTCACATTTGTTTTCATGTTCCTTGATGTGAATTTCTTTCTTTATGCGATGTGTTTTCCTCTTGGTGGTGTCATTGGGTTTGAATTCCTTTAAGAGTGTGATATTTCCTTGTCCTCTCTTGGAAACATTAGATACAATGTTTCGTAGGATGAGACCTTGCACTTGTCCTCTCTTGGAAATAAGATGAGACCTTTTGTGCTTGTCCTCTCTTGGAATCATTGGGTATGATGTTCCCCGGGATGAGACCTTGTATTTATCCTCTCTTGGAGACGTTAAGCATGATATCCCCTAAGAATAAGACCTTGCATGAATTAAGAAAATCCCCTTTGAACATCTCTCTTTCTTGTTGCATTTTCCTTTTTGTACCTTATTAAAGTCATGGAGGTATGGCTTTACTATGGTCCCCTGGGGCTCACCTAGTGAACACCTAGCTTCACTAGCCCCTGTGAGCATGCATTTTTGTACCTTATTAAAGTCATGGAGGCTCACCTAGTGGACACCTAGCTCCCACTAGCCCCCATGAGCATGTGTTTTGTTTGCATAGTGGATAGTGTGTTCCACTTGTAAACCTTTTGGACAAACAATCTAGACTCGATCCACCACATTGGATGACCAGTCGAAGCTTGATCAATTGCATTTTTCCTTTTGTTTTCCTTTTTCCTTTTTCTTTTTCCTTTTTATTTTTCTATCTTTGATGGTGTATGTTGGCGATCTGATTATGGATTCATATATCATCTGCATGTGTGTTCCTTTGTGCCTATGTTGGTTTTTCATAGGATCTCGACCTTGGGTCTTGATCATCCTTCTTAATCGTTGTCACCTATCTTACTAGAATTTGTATATTTCAACCCCTCTTGATTGTGTGGTTGGCTACTTTAGTGTGAGTTTCAAGCAAGTTCATCCTCTCACTAAAGTGGGGGCTAAATGTAGTATATAAAAATGAATACCCTTGCATTTTCACACTTTTTTGGGCCCGCCTTGCTTTATTTATTCTTCTTTATGGCTTAATTGGCTCTATTTTGCATCCACACTTGCCTAATAAACTATATATATTTATAGAAAATCCCGACAAACCTCAAAAGATAAATGATCATTTAATGTTTCTTTCTATGTGTCCCTAATTTGTAGAGTGGGACTAAAAAGCCACATAGGGTGTCTTTGTTGTCCATGGGTCTTGGGACCCTAATATTGAAAACACTTGAAAAGGTCCCTTTTTGGAGTCTATGCTCCAAAATTTGAGCCTTGGGACTAAGATGCCACCTAGGGTGTCTTAGTCCTCCTTGGCTTATTTTCGAGATTCATTTTCAAATTTGGGCAGGATTTAGCCTCCTCTATTTAATGATTTCATATGTCGGCTTGTTGTGGTGTAATTTTAGGATATTAAGCATGGATAAGTATGAATACAAGGTTCCTTCTCTCATTTTCTCATAACAAGAAAACAAGCATTCAAGTATTCATTCTTGGAGAAATTTTATGCATTCAAGAGCATTTCACTAAAATTTGGAGCCATCATCAAGATTCAAGCATCATGTCAAGGGTTTAGTGCACCCATTCATGTTGTTGAGCCAATATTGTGGATGTAGCATTGAAGATCTATTTGCAACCATATCCACTGATCCAAGATCTACATTCTTCATGGCCACTACATGGTAGATTGCATATTTTCTTCACAAGACATCATACAAGGTGATATCATTTACATATTTCATGTTTCATGCTTCATTTCATTCATTTCATCATTTGGTTTAATTACCTCCAAGGTTTGACCAAGGAAAACCCCCATTCACTAGCAATCAACAAGTTTTCCCTCTCTTGTGTATTTTTATTTGTAGATTTAGGTTTAAGACTTGAAGATCATAAATTGGAGTGCAAGATTGAAAAGGTGCAAATTTGCATTACCAAAGTTGTCATCTTCACAGAAACTCACCTACAGGCCAGATCTAGAAGTTTCAAGACCTCATATCTGGGGAGAAGCAAGTGCAGACCTTGGAGCTCAAGATCACTTTCAAAGATTTCAAAAATTCAAAATGAAACTAAAACGCCACTTTGGGCACCTAAGTCCTCCACGGGGTATTTTTCAGAGATTATTTGGGATTCTGTTTGGGCGTCTTAGTCCTCCACGATATATTTTGATAGCTTCTTTGCATTTCCAGAGTCCTTTTCACATCTCAAAACTTATCAAGTATGCATACCCTAACATGGTGTTGCATAATTTCATCATTTGTATCTCACATTTAGCTTACATTTCTAGTTTTAGGTCATTTTTCATATCACACTGTGTTTTCCAAAATTTCCTTTTCCAAGCATTTGCATGGTGGTGAACCTAGGCTTAGAACTTAACGAACCCCCTCCTAGGACCTTCCTAATTGTGAATTGACTCACCTTGTGAGGTTTTTAGTCAATCCAATTGGGATCCCTAGGACATTAGTGAATGATTGAGTGGAAAAAGTGTGATATCTTTAGGTATCCATTTTCCTATTCATCAAGTAGATGATGTCATAGTTTTCACTACATGGAAGAATTCACTGTGTGGGGAAGTTATCAAAATCAATAGAACAATTGGTTCAAACAAATTTCATGTTCACTTAAAGAATTTCACAAACCACTTGGTTGCCATATTCTCACAATGTGAAAAAATCCATTAGAACCTGCTAAATATTGGTTAAGTTCTAGTTCACTTAGAGACTTCCATAAACCACAAGTGGTCGCCATATTCCTACAATGCAAAATAACCTATTGAAATCTATTAAATTTAGGTTAATGTTTTATTCACTTCAAAAATCTTACAAAAATTTTGTTGTGCCCTAAAAGCTCACAACTAATAGCAAACTAAAACTCTACAAAGCTATAACTTTACCAATTTTTTAGTAAATATTCATCAAATATGGCATGTGGATTCCTATTAAAAGCTCTTCTACAAGGTGATATCATAATATTTACAAACTTTTTTTTGGAAAATCCTCCAAGAGGAACAACCAAACAAATAGAAGGAAAATAAAACCACATAACTAAAAGGAAATATTTTTGGTTGATGCAAGATTTCTTGTAGACCCAAAATCTCCTCTATCATAGTTGAACTTCTACCATACATAAACACAATGACACACACATGCATGTATGTGTATATATATATATATCTGTATGTATGTATGTATGTATGTATGTATGTATGTATGTATATATATACATACATACATACAGATATATATATATATACATACATACATACATATATATGTATGTATATATGTATGTATGTATGTATGTATGTATGTATGTATGTCTGTATGTATGTATTCGAACATACATATATATACATATATACACATACATATGTATATATACATATCTATATCAATTTTGAGAGAGAGAGAGAGAGCCCCTTTCCCTATATATATATATATATATAATTGAAACAAAATATCAAAATGTCAACTAAAATTACATTAAAAATGGATGAATGCTACAACCTAAAAAAATATAATAAATCCCCACAAGACCAACAATAAAGGAAAAAAACATTGATTAGACTTTCAACCCCACCACCCACCCACACCATTAGAGCCATTAAGAGAGCCATCCAAAATACGTGAGGTAAAATTCCATCACTAAGATTCTTCATCACCTCATTGGAGAAGGAATAACATAATAACCATTATTCACTAAAGCCTCAAAATATATAATATGAATATTTTTTTCTCTTCCTGGACCACACTAAAACTCCAATTAAGAAAGGGGGGAGAGTGTAAGTACTAAAAAATTTAAGGATTATTCTCATGGGAAGCTAACTTAGCATTTCTAGCACTAGGTACATAAATATTCACAATAGGATGTGAGGTCCTAGAGCTCACAATTGATAAATATATATTTTTGTTTGAAATGTGAACATCACTAATATAATCTACATTCAAAAGATACTCATTTTAATTCTCTAAAAGAACAACCACTAACATCATCCTATTCAAACTACTTAAGCCATAAAGACCTTAGAATGAAGCAAAAAAAAACTAGAGATTTATTCCTTAGTTTTCACTAAGAAAACCAACTTCTCTAATTTCTATCATTCAAAAAAACCACTAAAATTAGAGCCTGAAAGCACATATGACCATTATATTGCAAATCCTTTGGAACCAAAATCAACTTAATTAGCTTGAGAGAATAAGAGATTGTGGCAATGGAAGGTGGCATGCAAATGATATTCAAAGACTCTATGATAAAAAATAGATCACGAGAACCACCAAACTTAATCCTTTGTCATGATCCTATTAAACCAACAAAACCCCATACCACCACACCAAAACCAAGGAAAAAAATGAAGCATCAACCATGAGTATAATCCAAAAACCAATGATAAAATAAAAAATAAACTTAATTACGCTGATTACTAAAATGTAAGGGAGCATGCAATAAAATCACCCAAACTTGAAAGTTGAGTGCTATTGTAGCCCATTAAAAATAAATGAAAGGTTGATGTCATAGAGGAAATTTAGGAGGGACCCACCAAAGGGAATTAGGAAGCTCCATCATCAAAGAAAAGTCTATTAAAAAAGGATCATGTTCCAAGAATAAAATAAGTAAAGTGAAAAAGGGTGCTCCCTTTTGACCATTTTGTTTCTTTGAATAAACAATATCCTTCTTTAATATATGCTAGAAAATATATTACATATAGCAATAGCCTTGTTTAGCATACTTTAATTTTTTTAGTTCACAATTTTTTTAACTCATTAATCACATTTACTTAGTTGCATTTCACAATAATATGCTTATATCCAAATTCTAAATCCATATTAATCCTAGCCACAACCTCCATCCTTTAAAACTAACTAGTAATTAAATTATGAATTATGAAAAGAGATCTACTTATATAAAATAGCCCAATGAATCTTAGAAAAAAAACCCACTTCTAATTAGACTAGAGTTCCCCTAAGCAACATTCTCATAGTTGATAAATTTCAATACTCAAAGGAATCATGTCCACAAAGATAAGTGGATGTTTTCCCATCATGACTATAGTATTTACTAACATGAATTTGTTTCTTCTTAAAAATAAATTAAAATCTATTTTGATCATTTTTTGGTCGACCAATTGCATGCACATACATATTTTTTATGTAATACTATAACTAAATAAATAGTCCTATAGCTAAATATTAATCGTGATATTGCTATCAGGATTCAACCGTCTAGTTTTACGAGTCAAACTCATTGACCCATGTTTCATGAGTAGTGGTTCACAAGAACCCATCTCTCATGATAATGAATGGTCCACTTAGCACTCATTGCATCTAGGTGATGCTCACAGAGGTGAAGTACTGGACTGTCCTGGGAGGTCACCCATCCCAGTACTACTCTAGCTCAAGTGTGCTTAACCACAGAGTTTCCCCCAAGGTTAAGCCCACTTAGCTTGCAGCCCCATTTGCAAAACCTTCAGCAAGTGTTGTGCCTCATGAACCATTCATTATAGAGCCCCTTTAGCTCATCAATTGATAAGTAGGAGGTATTTTCCACAGTGTGTCAAATTGTGATATTCCTATCAAGATTCAACCATGTAGTTTTACGAGTCAAAATCATTGACCCATGTTTCATGAGTAGTGGTTCACAAGAACCCATCTCTCATGATAATTAATGGTCCACTTAGCACTCATTGCATCTAGGTGATGCTCATAGAGGTGAAGCATTGGAAATTGAAGATGTTCAAGGTGGAAATATTCAAGGTGAAAATGTTGGAATTGAATATGTTGAACATGATATTCAAATTAGGAATGAAATTATTGAAATTGATAATGAAAATGTTCAAGGTGAAAATGTTTGATTTGAAGATGTTGAACATGATATTGAAATTGGGAATGAAAATATTGAAATTGATAATGAAAATGTTCAGGTGAAAATGTTGGATTTGAAGATGTTGAACATGATATTGAAAATGTTCAAGGTGAAAATGTTGGAAATGAAGATTTTGAACATAATATTGAAGCAAGTGTAAATTATGTTTAACCAAATTACATGAGAAATGAAGAACCTTGTATGGAAGAAAGACATATTCCAATTTCAAGACCCTCAAGAACCCCTAAATGGTTACTTGAATTTGATGAGAATATTATAAACAATTTTGAAGGAAAGAGGTCAACACGAATTGTTTGATTGTGGGCTAGAAGAATTTTCAACCAATATTTTAGTGATAAGACATTGACGAGCAATGCCAACTTTTTGTACAATTGCTAAAGATGCAAAAGATGAGACCTTTGCTAGCCAAATTGAAGATTTGTGTGAACAAGAAGACTAAAAAATTCTATTATTGTCAAAAAATTTAATGCTCTCAAGTCTATTGGAAAAAGTAACAAGGAAAAGGATAAGAGAGCTGCTTGGAGAGTCATTACAACCGGCCTAGTAAGCCATCAATTGAAAAAGGCTCGCTTTATGAGACAAACTTGTATTGATTTTGACATAAGCCATAAAACTTTGGATAGAGCACTTGCAAGAAGAGAAAGAATAGATGATCCTCTTAAAAATGATACATGGGCTTTTGTCGGGAGGCTTCCACATGTTGATAAGAAGCTAACCGATAATGTAAAGCAGGTAATTCAACAATTTTGGCATGATAACTCTAGAGTATCACCCAATGCAAAGGATGTTTTAAAGTTAAGAATTGGGAATTGAGATCGTACACCACATCCTAAACATTTCTTGGAATCAATCCAAACAATGTTGTTCAAAAAATTTATTGAAACACATAAAAATATGGAAATCTCGCAAAGGAGTTTTGAGGGTTTGAAGCCATTTTATTGTGTGCCTCTTAAGATTCGTAATACTTGTTGCAAATACCATGTGGAGTTTTCAATGTACTATGAGCTATTATACTATATCCGTTCTACTTTGGATACTAATGAAATGTTGCAGGAGTGTGGTGCAATGCATCTTCCAAAATAATCAATGGATTTATTAGATCTATTTTTATGTTCTAGAGATGATGGTAGCTTTTTCTATAGAAATGATTGTTTAAATGCAAAGTGCTCACAATGTGGTGGCTTCTCAAAGTTTGTTCAATGTTTTCATGATAGTTTCGAACATGAATTTGGAAAGAATCTTGTTGAGAAAAAGAGATATGAGATAGTCAAATATACTTTGCAAATCAGAGGTGAAGTTTCTAGATGTGAGTTGGTTACAAAAGAATGCAGTGTTGCTGATTTTATTTCAGATTTTAAGGACAATCTTTTCTACAAGTATGCAAGGCATAGTCATAGGTATCAGTGGTTGGATCAACAATTTAGGATGTGTAAGGACTCTTTTTTGATTGGCACTATTCTATTAGTGGTTGACTTTGCAGAAAACTACACATTGCAACCACAAAATGAGGTATAATCTTAGTATTACAATTCCATTCAGATTGTTATTTTTGTCCACATAACATTTATACATGCCCCTGATAGTATAGAGGAGAATCGAAAGATAATCAGAGAGTATCATTTTTATATGAGTGATGATAGATCTCACTTGTCTAAGTATGTCCAACATTGTTTCGAGAATTTTTTTAAGTTCTTGCAGGAGCATGATATAGCATTGGGCCGACATCTAATTTGGTCAGATAATTGCACAGGTCAATTCAAGAATTCTTGTATGTTTTATTGGTTGAGTAGAATGCATGTAGAGAGGGGTCTACCTCATATTTGGAGTTTTTTTGAAGTTGGAGATGGGAAAGGGGAGCATGATGGAGCAAGTGCATGCATAAAGAGAGCTCTAGTTAAGGAGCAATTGAAGATTTCAAGAGCAAAATTCAGCAATGCACGTTCTATAGTCGATTGGTGTAGTTCAGCATTGTCATAGGGAGGGACACTTGATTCAACAGTGCACATATTATTTTGGTTCGTTGAGGAGGGTACAGTGGGAGGAAGATTAGACTGTCATACAATCAAAGATTCTTCAAAGATGCATTCATTTTGAAGCTCAAATGCAGGCACATGGACCATTTGGACATGAGAGTTGACTTGTTTTTGCCAGAGTTGTATTATGTGTGAGTGGGATCAATGCGAGTCAAGTGAGTGGGTGGATACATGGGTACCATAGTATCTAACTCCTTTATCTCAAACAATATCCATGACAAATGACACAATGGAAAGTTCAATTGATTACGACTTGCTTTCAGATCTACTACAGCTAGGATATATTTTTGCAGTTGTTGCACTACGAGGGAATGAAGAGAGATCAAACTATTGGTTGGCTTGATGTGTGTGGGTAAAGCATAAGCTAATACAACTGATGGAAGATGATGATGGTTTCATGTGTCCTACAGGTTTAGTTGTCATTGCAGGAACTTGGTTGTGAACATACATGATTAGAAAGAATGGCATACCTGCATTTGAAGACTACGAGAAACACAAAACCATTCTCATGTATTCGCACCTTGTTATAGCAATAAATGTTAAGTTGTTGAAGTATCATGCCAGAACAAAGACAAAACAACTATGGAAACTTAGAATGAGTACTTGAATGATCATGAGGTGTTGAGGGAAATATTGTTTTCATTAGTATTCTTTGGAATGCTTTGAATATTGCTGTAATGGCATTGAATAAAGAAGGTCATCAATAGGAGTCACACAATCGTTGCCATCAATGAAATTGACCATCTCTCACATGTAATGTTTGTGAGTTACATTTGGAGAAGTGGATCATATTTCCATAATGTTATGGGTTCCTACTTAGTTGATATGTTCATGGTGGAGGGCTATCTTGAGTGCTATCATAATTACACGTTGGGGTGGTTCGTGGTTTTAAACTATCAATAATTGTTTTAGTGGAAATTAGTTTGGGGAAACCACTTACATGGTTTTATCTTCCCATTGCTTTGTATAAAAACTTTATGTAGAAACGCTATTACATGTCTTGACATTATTTCAAGAGTGGAAGGCGTGGAGAACTAGGTTTTGAAATAAAATGAAGAGTTAAAAGGTCCAAAAAAGGTGGTTTTTTCACTTGAAAATAGAGTGTTTGCCCTAGGGTTTGCAAAAATATTTGAGATACCAGAAGTTTCTTTGTTTTCTAAGCATATTGGGGCCTAAATAAAGGTTTCTAAGGTGGTGGAAAAGTTTGAAAGGTTGTGGATGTGCTACATCCAATAAAACCTCAAGAATTACACTAAAAACAAGGGTTTTTTTATTTGACAGTTATAGGTTCGTACAAATGGAATCCAATTATAGAAACTTTGTTTTCTTGGCAATTTATTTGTTGTCCCAAGGTTTTAGGGGTCTGTGTGGTGTTTGAAGGTATGTTGCTTTGCATTTTTGGGCTAATTGAGTAGCCTATTCAAGGGTGAATGTATAAGAAGTCAATGTTGGTCCAAAGAGGTCAGAATAATCTTGTTAGATGCCTCAAATAGGCAGGTTGCAAAGATTTTGTGATTGTGCCCTTGTGTCTACATCAAATTTTTACCTAATTTAACTCGTTCCAATGTAGCTCAGAGTGATTCAGCGTATTTGGGTGCAAGAGAGGACCATCCCTAGCGTAAACGTACCCATATAGATGTGTTGGAACAGTCTGTTTGGTCGTACGAGTTGCGGAATGAAAGTTGCACCACTTTGCAACTTTACACTACTTGCATCTGCCAACTTTTCCCTCCACTGAAAAGTCATCACCACAGGAAAATGCCACTGAGATAGCAAAAACTGAGAGAAATTTTTGTAGATGGTCCCAACATGATCCCATAGCCTCAGACGAGGAGTCTGTAAGCATCACGGTCTCTGAGAAATAGACCTTCAAATATTGCTGCCTTTTAGCACTTTGGACTCTTAAGGGAAATCGTCGGTCCAATGTAGCTCGGAGTGATTCAGCGTATTTGGGTGTAAGAGAGGACCATCCCTAGTGTAAACGTACCCATATAGACATGTTGGAACAGTCTGTTTGGTCGTACGAGTTGTGGAATGAAAGTTGCAACACTTTGCAACTTTACACTGCTGCATCTGGCAACTTTTCCCTCCACTGAAAAGTCATCACCATAGGAAAATGCCTCCGAGTTAGCAAAAATTGAGAGAGGTTTTTGTAGATGGTCCCAACACAATCCCATAGCCTTGGACGAAGAGTCTATAAGCATGACGGTCTCTGAGAAATAGACCTTCAAATATTGTTTCCTTTTAGCACTTTGGACTCTTAAGGGAAATTATCAGTCCAATGTAGTTTAGAGTGATTCAGCGTATTTAGGTGCAAGAGAGGACCATCCTAGCGTAAACGTACCCATCTGGATGTGTTGGAATAGTCTGTTTGATCGTACAAGTTGCGGAATGAAAGTTACACCACTTTGCAACTTTACACTGCTTGCATCTGGCAAGTTTTCCCTCCACTGAAAAGTCATCACTACAGGAAAATACCTCTAAGATAGCAAAAACCGAGAGAGGTTTTTGTAGATGGTCCCAACAAGATCCCATAGCCTCAGACAAAGTGTCTATAATTATCATGATCTCTGAGAAATAGACCTTCAAAGATTGCTGCCTTTTAGCACTTTGGACTCTTAAGGGAAATCGTCAGTCCAATGTAGCTCGGAGTGATTCGGCATATTTGGGTGCAAGAGAGGACCATCCCTAGCGTAAACGTACCCATCCAGACATGTTGGAATAGTTTTTTTAGTCGTACGAGTTGTGGAATGAAAGTTACACCACTTTGCAACTTTATAGTGCTTGCATCTGGCAACTTTTCTCTCCACTGAAAAGTCATCACCATAGGAAAACGCCTTCGAGATAACAAAAACCAAGAGAGTTTTTTGTAGATGGTCCCAACACAATCCCATAGCTTTGGACAGAGAGTCTATAAGCATCACGGTCTCTGAGAAATAGACCTTAAAAGATTGCTACCTTTTAGCACTTTGGACTCTTAAGGGAAATCGTCGGTCTAATGTAGCTCAGAGTGATTCGGCATATTTGGGTGCAAGAGAGGACCATCCGTAGCGTAAACATACCCATATAGACATGTTGGAACAGTCTGTTTGGTCGTACGAGTTGCGGAATGAAAGTTGCACCACTTTGCAACTTTACATTGCTTGCATCTAGCAACTTTTCCCTCCACTGAAAAGTCATCACCACAGGAAAATTCCTTCGAGATAGAAAAAATTGAGAGAGGTTTTTTTAGATACTCCCAACATGATCCAATAGCCTCAGACAGAGATTTTGTAAGCATCACGGTCTCCAAGAAATGGACCTTCAAAGATTGCTTCCTTTTAGCACTTTGGACTCTTAAAGGAAATTGTCGGTCCAATGTAGCTCGGAGTGATTTGGCATATTTGGGTGCAAGAGAGGACCATCCCTAGCGTAACCGTACCCATATAGACGTGTTGGAATAGTCCCTTTGGTCGTACGAGTTGCGGAATGAAAGTTGCACCACTTTGCAACTTTACACTGCTTGCATCTGGCAAGTTTTCCCTCCACTGAAAAGTCATCACCATAGGAAAATGCTTCTAAGATAGCAAAAACCGAGAGAGGTTTTTGTAGATGGTCCCAACAAGATCCCATAGCCTCAGACAGAGAGTCTGTAAGCATCATGGTCTCCGAGAAATAGACCTTCAAAGATTGCTGCCTTTTAGCACTTTGGACTCTTAAGGGAAATCGTCTGTCCAATGTAGCTTGGAGTGATTTGGCGTATTTAGGTACAAGAGAGGACCATACCTAGTGTAAACGTACCCATCCAGACATGTTGGAATAGTCTGTTTGGTCGTACGAGTTGCGGAATGAAAGTTGCACCACTTTGCGACTTTACACTACTTGCATCTGGCAAGTTTTCCCTCCACTGAAAAGTCATCACCACAAGAAAACACCTCAGAGTTAGCAAAAACCGAGAGAGGTTTTTGTAGATGGTCCCAACACAATCCCATAGCCTCAGACGAAGAGCTTGTAAGCATCACGGTCTTCAAGAAATAGACCTTCAAAGATTGCTGCCTTTTATCACTTTAGACTCTTAAGGGAAATCGCATGTCCAATGTAGCTCGGAGTGATTCAGGATATTTGGGTGCAAGAGAGGACCATCCCTAGTGTAAACGTACCCATCTAGACATGTTGGAACAGTCTGTTTGGTTGTACGAGTTGCGGAATGAAAGTTGCACCACTTTGCAACTTTACACTACTTGCATCTGGCAACTTTTCCCTCCACTAAAAAGTCATCACCACAGGAAAACGCCTTCAAGATAGCAAAAACCGAGAGAGGTTTTTGTAGATGGTCCCAACACGATCCAATATCCTTGGACGGAGAGTCTGTAAGCATCACGGTCTCTGAGAAATAGACCTTCAAAGATTGATGTCTTTTAGCACTTTATACTCTTAAGGGAAATCATTGATCCAATGTAGCTCAGAGTGATTCAGCGTATTTGGGTGCAAGAGAGGACCATCCCTAGCATAAAAATAGCCATCCAAACATGTTGGAATAGTCCGTTTGGTCGTACGAGTTGCAGAATGAAAGTTGCACCACTTTGTAACTTTACACTACTTGCATCTGGCAACTTTTCCCTCCATTGAAAAGTCATCACCACAGGAAAACACCTTTGAAATATCAAAAAATGAGAGAGGTTTTTGTAGATGGTCCCAACATGATCCCATAGCCTCAAACGGAGAGTCTGTAAGTATCACAGTCTCTGATAAATAGACCTTCAAAGATTGTTGCCTTTTAGCACTTTGGACTCTTAAGGGAAATTATCGGTACAATGTAGCTCGGAGTGATTTGACATATTTGGGCGCAAGAGAGGACCATCCCTAGCGTAAACGTAGCAATCTGGACATGTTGGAACAATTCGTTTGGTCGTACGAGTTGTGGAATGAAAGTTACACCACTTTGCAACTTTATAGTGCTTGCATCTGGCAACTTTTCTCTCCACTGAAAATTCATCACCATAGGAAAACGCCTCTGAGATAGAAAAAACCGAGGGAGGTTTTTTTAGATGGTCTCAATGTGATGCCATAGGCTTGGACGGAGAGTCTTTAAGCATCACGGTCTTCAAGAAATAGATCTTCAAAGATTGTTTCCTTTTAGCACTTTGGACTCTTAAGGGAAACTAGTGGGCAAGATAGTTAACTTCTTCACAAACTTGGTTTGAAGTAATTTCATTCTCTTTTGTGCATTTAAAATGGATTTTTAAGCCTTCAACCCTAAAATTAACCTCTAAATAACTTCAAACACCTTAACTACCTCATTCTTATTCATTTGTTTTGCAAACAAGCATTTTCATTCCAAAACACTGAGCTTTGATTTTTGCTTGTTGGATTGAATGTGGACCGTGACACAAGTTTCTTTTTTCTAAAATTGTTCAACATCATTGAACTAAGAATTTATCACACATCTGTAGGGAAACAAATGAGTACCACAAAATAAAACACATTACACTTCGGTTCTCACTGACTTGATGTACTCTTCAACATCTTTCTTCTTTAAAAGCAACCTCTAAATCATTTCAAACACCTTAACTACCCTAAAACCTAATTCTAAATCACATCAAACACCTTAACTACCTCATTCTTATTCATTTGTTTTGCAAACAAGAATTTTCATTCCAAGAGGCTGAGCTTTCATTTGTACTTTCAAAGAAAAATCTTCCTATGCCACTGTTACACTACACAGGTAAACCAAGGTTTGTATTGTCCAGACCTATATTAAGCTACCACTCTCAAGACCAATGTAACAATGATACAAAATAATGCTTTGAGTTTGAAATATGGGTCACTTTCCTACTTTGGGTGGGATTTAAACTCTCTAATACTATCATGCATTTCTTTCATTCCTTGTGCCTCCACCTCCCACTTCCTTCTCTTGTGGGCCTTTGAAATTTTTCCTTTCCATTCTCATAACACCCTAATACCTTGACCACCACTTCTCAAACCATACATTCCTCTTTGGATCTTTGGGCCTTTTTATGATGTCTTATGTTTGTAAAAGAGCCAATGGGGTATCCTAATCCTCAAACCCCTAGATCCCCATTGTCTTATGTCCTAACACGCAAGAATCCCATCGCTTGAACCCTTGATGTTGGACCTTGGGATAATTATTTCCTTGAACTTAAAGCAATCATTTCCCTAGATCTCCACACTCAAGCATGCACTTTCACAAAACCTCACCATTTGAATGGACTCCACCCGTGACCATGACTAACCAAGAATGCAATTAATGAGCCCAAATTTAAATGTGAGAAAATGGAAAGAAACTTTTGACCCATGTTAGGCATTCAAACTCTATATAAGGAATAAAAATTCATTAGTTTGGATAATATTTGGACATCATCTCAACAAATCCAAAATTTCAAATTCGGACACTTGTGTTCACTTGTTGAATCTAAGGACAAAAACCCTTAGGTTATGGAGATTTTTTGACGAAACCCCATTGGTTTCCTAGAGTTTGGAGGATGAAACTTGTTTGGATTTGTGAGGGATTTTTCACACAAAGGTTGCATCTGTACGCCAAGCATAGTGGATTTCAGCATTTAGGCATTTTAGCATCCCAATATTTTTCTTAAAAAAAATTTGATCATTGTAATCTTGGTTATGAGCAAACAATTGAAGCAAAAAAATTGTAATCATGAAGTGAGTTATTTGAATTAAATACTCTATTCCAACCAAATTATATGTGTAGATATATTTATCAAATATGAATGTTTTAGATCTAAATATCTTGTTTAAATGTTTTGGCTGATTTTCATTGAATTATTCTAGATCTAAGAAATTTGTATGAATAATTTAGTTAAGGATCATTAAATTTATCATTGAGCCTATGGTCAAATGTTCTCATCCTATGACATAAGCCTTGAATTGCTTTAATCAGTTATGACAAGTCAAACTTAAAATCGGTCACCAATGATAGACTGATAAACTTTATCTTCACATTCTGCAGATACCTGTAAAGTGTTTCCTAGTTTATGAACTTCTTGTTGTTCTATATAAAGTCAAAACATTAATGAGATGGCATTATATTAACAAATAAGAATAGATTATTTTGTTTAACCAATTCCTTCCAGTCTCTCTTCACAAATATAACCAATCCAAATGTTAAAGTCCTTGATAAATCCTCACTTTTTCATGCACTGAGAACATAAGTTGTTGACAGAAGCAACAAATCCTCAAGTCTACTAAAAGCTTTCTTAGACCCATACATAAAATGTTCCAAAGTTGATATGGACTGAGGTGGTAGAAAATAAAAAGCTTGAAAATGCCAATTGTGTTTAAATAATTTACTCCTTTGGATATAGAAATCTACCAGCTTTCATTGAGAATAAAATTCTATGTGCATATCCCTTCCTGAGTCAGAGATTGAGAACAAATTTTACCTAAACAAGATTATTCTCTCTACTATTACACCTTATTTAAGTACACTTATCCTTTACTCACAGGGAAAGAAATAGTGTTTGTGGTGTATAATTTTGATGGTTGTCATGACCTCTTGCTTGGGAAGGTTGTAACTCCCCCATTCATTCAGACAACCAGATGTATGTTTGTTGACAATATCAAATAAAACCTCCAGCCAGGGTCTGCTAGTGTAGGGAGAAGCAATGCATGAACTTTTCTTTTTGATTTGGGCTAAATGTGATTAGGACAGGCCCTGACAGGGTTGTATCAAAGCCCAAGAGAGAGATATGTTGAGGAAGAAAATAGAGAAATTATAGTGAAAATGTGCATTAGCATGTCTCATTTTATTTATAGAAGAAAGTACAGTGCACAACAATCAAGCAAAAGCTAAAATCCATCTATGAAATAAATTACTCACTATCAAAACTAACCTTCAAATTAAAGAAGAATTTAAGAAGCTATATTTTCATATAACTTCTTCAAATGTATTTAAATTATTGTACAAGGAACATAAAATATTAGAGATGCACTTTCCAAGCAATGTTGTTTTCCTATCGGTTTATGTAAAACATAATTATTGTGGGGATTCTACTTAAGATTCAATTAATCAAGGAAATCAGAAATGTTTTGGAGTTTTGTTCTACCAATGCAATTATTTTCTATACTAGCCATTATGGAGAAGCGGTTTATACAAATTTTCTTTGTGAAAAATACATTGTGATTAAATTATTTGTTTAAAAGTTATGTCTTGCTTTTTATTTTCTAAAAGAATCCATATTTAGATGGTGTTGCAGTCAGATAAACATCTATTTTTCATAGAGCTCACAACTTTTAATAGTATTCTTTTCCTAAATTTCTAGGTCAAAGTGCATGATGATGTCATTTCATGCCTGCAAATAATTGAATCTTCTAGTCAACAAATGGTCACAACATCTTGGGATGGAATGATTAAAATATGGAACATTGATGAAGGCAGAGGTAGTTGGGCAACAACTTTTGGCTCATCTAAGAAGACACAAAGTGCCAGTAAGTATATGAAGAATGGTCATATGATATATTATTAGTATTCATATGGGAGTCTAGCCATATTAATTTTTTGAAAAAGGTGAATTTATGTTATATAAAAAAATTGATGGTTACAAATGGACCACCAAATTTACTAAGGCATGGGAAAGTTGACAAAGAAGAAAATCAGATGGTGTAGGGTTAATCATATGAGTATCTAGTTGTTAC
Organism: Sequoia sempervirens; assembly: GCA_007258455.2. Lineage (NCBI taxonomy): Eukaryota > Viridiplantae > Streptophyta > Pinopsida > Cupressales > Cupressaceae > Sequoia > Sequoia sempervirens. Next base: position 99,640,322 of record VDFB02373365.1, on the reverse strand, counting down.
TTATGCAATGTGAAATAATGCTTTGAGTTTGAAAGATGTGCAATGCAATGTAATCAGCAATATGAATATAAACTACATAATATTTAACCATTCTTTTTATGCTATTGTACATTGATATTTAACCATTGCTCACTTGATTAAATTTTCAAAGAGTTTAATCATGCACATGAGGAGGAAACTAAATTTTGATTGTCAACTTCTATATATCAAATTATCCAATAATCAAGTGTATGTCCATATACAAAAATGGCATCAAAAACTCAAACAAAGTTTTACAATATGTGGCATATGCCATCTCGGTATCTATTCAAAATTTACATGCCAAAATGTCTATCTCATCCTAAACTACTAGTGGATCATCAAAATGGAGCCTCTTTGAAGCACTCGTTGGCTCAAGGTAGCTGCACAAGAAAAAGCCAAACCACAATTGAGATTAGTTATACTATATAATTTAAAATTGAATAATTAACATAAAATTAATACACATTGAATTATAATTGAACTCTAAAATTGAAATCTTGATTACGAAATACGTCTCTTTGAAGGGTCGAGTCCTAGAATATACCCCTCTCAAAGAACTAACCAAACCAACTTTTGTAACGTCAATCTATATATGTGAACAAAAACATGAAATTGATCCAAGTTAGCATAGAATTGTCAGTAATAAGAACATATTTACCAAGCAAAAAATAAAATAAACGCGCACCTCTTTAGGTGTCTCAACACCTCCTCCTTGAGGTGTTTCAACACCTCCTCCTTCAGGCATTCAAATACCTACTCCTTCATGTGTTGTGGCACTTATCAACAATGATGTATATCTCACAACCACCTGTACATAAAAATGACAAGTACATATGAAACTATGAATCTATGTCAATGTATGCATAATCAATAAAAGATCTTATAAATTTTAATTCAATCAAATTTGAGTTCAATTACCTTTCCCTTATCTAACACTATTCCTCCATAGTCTGGAGAGCATCGTACCTCACTCACACTAGGTGTTTCCTACAAGAAGAGAGTAAGATAAACATATAAGTTAATATATAATTTCATTATTGACAATTCAAATGACAAGCAAATATACAGTAAAAAAATGTAAATGAGTGAGTGCAAAAATACATACTGTGTGTGTGTCGAGGCAAAATGAAATGGCCCTAAGGGTGCTATCAATCACTTGTGTGAGCTCCTCCTCAGACATTAACTGTTAAATAGACCATGTAAATAAATATTAGTACTTGATACTATCTATTATTAATATTCATTTTTAAAAAAATGCAAGTTATGAATTTACACCTTAAATGTTACCTGTGTAACTACTCAAATGTCCACCTCCCTAGCAGGAGAGGACTTTGTAGGGTGTGCTCCACTCCCCTGTGTGTGACCTGCTATAATCTCCACATCTTGGATGTCATAATCGGAAGTGTCTAATGGATGCTCAGGGGGTTGTACAATAGGACCCAAGCATATTTTTTGGCACGTATTTCAAATATGTGGCACACAAATATGTGGACCCGAGGAGGAGGATGCAATAGCACTGGATCCATTTCCAAGATCACCAGACTATGGATAAGCTACTAAAGAAGCATGGGAAACCAAAAGACCACTCAAAGAGTGAATGGCCTGGATAGTTTGTGTGGTTGCATCCTCCGCAATATATGGATGTTGTACTGGAGGTGGCGGAGGAAGGGGGGATGGGGAACATGTGGGTGCCTAACTACTCTAGCTGCCCTTGGCCTATCCTGAGGCATACCTCTACCAACGCCCTGGAATGGTTTAATGTCAAAGTAATTGACATGATTCCCTAACAAAAACTCAGCATATAATTTTTTAATAAAGTAAAAAGGTACATCAAGATTATTGTTGGGTGGTTTATCAAAAACCATACACCAACGATCCCAAAATTTATCTACTATGCCCCTATGCATGGACCATTTTATAGAAAGTTTTGGTTTGTTAACATTAACTAGCAAACTAGTGTTGGGGTTAATAAATAAAGAGGCTATTTGGGCTTTTGTTATTTGGAGATATTTCACATCATCATAAGACAATCCACATGCATAATATTCCTTCATGGTTTCTCACCATGAATGAAAGGCATTATGTTGGGTGGAGAGGGTTTCTACATTTGTAATTATTCCTAACAATGTGTTTGATGTATGGGATAATCAAGGGATTTTATTATAAACATCACAAATGCCCATCAATTGCTCCAATTTTTCATGAATTAAGTCTTCATTTGATGGTTGCAGAGGTGGTGGAGCATTTGGCATTTCTGCATTTTGATTCTTAGGTGGATTTTCATTCTCAACTAGTGGAATTTGTGCATTCTCATTTTTGGTAGCCATAATGCCTAATTAAAGTTAAAAAATAATTAATCTAAAATTAGAAAATATAAATGAAACACTATTTTTAAATCAAAATCCATTAAAAACATTCATTTTTTTATCAAAATCTATTTTGAACTCAATTGTTTCATAAAAATTCAATCAAAAACCCTATTTTGAAAAAAAATCTACAAAAAACATTCATTTTTTTATCAAAATCCATTCTAAATTCAAATTTTTCATAAAAATTCAATCAAAAACCCTATTGTGAAAAAAAATCCACAAAAAACATTCATTTTTTTATCAAAATCTATTCTAAACTCAAATTTTTACAAAAATCAATCAAAAACCCTATTTTTTAAAAAAAATCAACAAAAAACCATATGAAATTATTCAAATATAAATCAAAATTGAATCAAATCAAATAAAAATAAAAAAACTTACCTTTCCAAATCGAATTTAGCCTAAATCGGATATCCATTACGCGAAGAATGGATGCACCGTGCGCCCGCGGGTTCTTCACTGCCGAATGACTTCAAAACAACGACAGACATTTTTTATATATGCTTTTTACAAATCGGATATCTAATTTGTAAAAGTAGGTTTGGTGTTTGGTATGGTGACACCTGAGCCTTAAAAAAGTCAACACGTTCTTTTTCGTGTTTTTTCGGTAGATGAAAGATGTGTTTTTTTCCTCATTGACACTTTTTGGCCCACCATTATCCTACACATACCCTCATACAAGGTGATATCATTTACATATTTCATGTTTCATGCTTCATTTCATCATTTGGTTTAATTACCTACAAGGGGTTTGACCAAGGCATACCCCCCTTCACTAAAAATCAACAAGTTTTCCCTCTCTTGTGTATTTGTATTTGTAGATTTAGGTTGAAGACTTTAAGATCAGAAATTAGAGTGCAAGATTGAAAAGGTGCAAAGTTGCATTACCAAAGTTGTCATCTTCATAGAAACTCACCTATAGGCCAGATCTGGAAGTTTCAAGACCTTATATCTGGCGAGAAGCAAGTGCAAACCTTGGAGCTCAAGATCACTTTCAAAGATTTCAAAAATTTAGAATGAGACTAATACGCCACTTTGGGTACCTTAGTCCTCCACAGGGTATTTTTCAAAGATTCTTTGGGATTCTGTTTGGGTGTCTTAGTCCTCCACGATATATTTCGACAGCTTCTTTGCATTTCCAGAGTCCTTGTCACATCTCCAAACTTATCAAGTACACATACCCTAACATGGTGTTGCATAATTTCATCATTTCTATCTCTCATTTAGCTTACATTTCTAGTTTTAGGTCATTTTGCATATCACACTGCATTTTCCAACATTTCCTTTTCCAAGGATTAGCTTGGTGGTGAACCCCGTAGAACTTAAAGAACCCCCTCCTAGGACCTTCCTAATTGTGAATTGACTCACCTTGTGAGGTTGTTAGTCAATCCAATTGGGATCCCTAGGACATTAGTGAATGATTGAGTGGAAAGAGTGTGATATCTTTAGGTATCCATTTTCCTATTCATCGGGTATATGATGTCATATTTTTCACTACATGGAAGAATTCACTGTGTGCGGAAGTTATCAAAATCAATAGAACAATTGGTTCAAACAAAGTTCATGTTCACTTACAAACCACTTGGTTGCCATATTCTCACAATGTGAAAAAATCTATTAGAACCTGCTAAATATTGGTTAAGTTCCAGTTCACTTAGAGACTTCCATAAACCACAAGTGGTTGCCATATTCCTACAATGCAAAATAACCTATTGAAATCTATTAAATTTAGGTTAATTTTTTATTCACTTCAAAAATCTTGCAAAAGTTTTGTTGCGGCCTAAAATCTCACAACTAATAGCAAACAAAAACTCTACAAAGCTATAACTTTACCATTTTTTTAGTAAATATTCATCAAATATGACATGTGGATTCCTATTAAAAGCTCTTCTACAAGGTGATATCATAATATTTACAAATTTTTTTTTGGAAAATCCTCCAAGAGGAACAACCAAACAAATAGAAGGAAAATAAAACCACATAACTAAAAGGAAATATTTTTGGTTGATGCAAGATTTCTTGTAGACCCAAAAGCTCCTATATCATAGTTGAACTTCTACCATACATAAACACAATCACATACACATGCATGTATATATATATATATATATATATATATATATATATATATATATATATATATATATATATATATATATATATATATATATATATATATATATATATATGTATATGTATGTATGTATACATATATATATACATACATACATATATGTGTATGTATGTATGTATACATATATACATACATACATACATGTATATATATACATATATACACATACATATGTATATATACATATCTATATCAATTTTGAGAGAGAGAGAGCCCCTTTCCCTATATATATATATAGGGAAAGGGGCTCTCTCTCTCTCTCTCAAAATTTATATAGATATGTATATATACATATGTATGTGTATATATGTATATGTATGTATGTATGTATTTATGTATGTATGTATACATGTGTATGTATGTATGTATGTATGTATGTATGTATGTATGTATATGTATGTATGTATGTATGTATGCATACATAGATACATATATATACATATATACACATAATGTCATATGTATATATACATGTCTATATCAATTTTGAGAGAGAGAGAGAGCCCCTTTCCCTATATATATATATATATATAATTGAAACAAAATATCAAAATGTCAACTAAAATTACATTAAAAATGGATGAATGCTACAACCTAAAAAAATATTATAAATCCCCACAAGACCAATAATAAAGGGAAAAAAAACATTGATTAGACTTTGAATCCCACCACCCACCCACACCATTAGAGCCATTGAGAGAGTCATCCAAAATAGGTGATGTAAAATTCCATCACTAAGATTCTTCATCACCTCATTGGAGAAGGAATAACATAATAACCATTATTCACTAGAGCCTCAAAATATATAATATGAATAATTTTTTCTCTTTTTGGACCACACTAAAACTCCAATTGAAAAAGGGGGGAGAGTGTAAGTACTAAAAAATTTAAGGATTATTCTTATGGGAAGCTAACTTAGCATTTCTAGCACTAGGTACATAAATATTCGCAATAGGATGTGAGCTCCTAGAGCTCACAATTGATAAATATATATTTTTGTTCAAAACGTGAACATCACTAATATAATCTACATTCAAAAGATACTCATTTTAATTCTCTAAAAGAACAACCACTAACATCATCCTATTCAAAATACTTAGCCATAAAGACCTTAGAATGAAGCAAAAAAAAAACTAGAGATTTATTCCTTAGTTTTCACTAAGAAAACCAACTTCTCTAATTTCTATCATTCAAAAAACCACTAAAATTAGAGCCTGAAAGCACATATGACCATTATATTGCAAATCCTTTCGAACCAAAATCAACTTAATTAGCTTGAGAGAATAAGAGATTGTGGCAATGGAAGGTGGCATGCAAATGAAATTCAAAGACTTTGTGATAAAAAAACAGAGCACTAGAACCACCAAACTTATTCCTTTGTCATGATCCTATTAAACCAACAAAGCCCCGTACCACCACACCAAAACCAAGGAAAAACAATGAAGCATCAACCATGAGTATAATCCAAAAACCAATGATAAAATAAAAATTAAACATAATTACATTGATTACTAAAATGTAAGGGAACATGCAATAAAACCACCCAAACTTGAAAGTTGAATTCTATTGTAGCCCATTAAAAATAAATGAAAGGTTGATGTCATAGAGGAAATTTAGGAGGGACCCACCAAAGGGAATTAGGAAGCTCCATCATCAAAGAAAAGTCTATTAAAAAAGGATCATGTTTTAAGAATAAAATAAGTAAAGTGAAGAAGGGTGCTCCCTTTTGACCATTTTGTTTCTTTGAATAAACAATATCCTTCTTTAATATATGCTAGAAGATATATTACATATAGCAATAGCCTTGTTTAGCATACTTTAATTTTTGTAATTCACAATTCTTTTAGCTCATTAATCACATTTAGTTAGTTGCATTTCACAATAATATGCTTATATCCAAATTCTAAATGCATACTAATCCTAGCTACAACCTCCATCTTTTAAAACTAACTATTAATTAAATTATGAATTATGAAAAGAGATCTACTTGTATGAAAGAACATAATGAATCTTAGAGAAAAAACCCATTTCTAACTAGACTAGAGTTCCCCTAAGAAACATTCTAATAGTTGATAAATTCCAATACTCAAAGGAATCATGTCCACAAAGATAAGTGGATGTTTTCCCATCATGACTGCATTATTTACTAACATGAATTTGTTTCTTCTTAAAAAAAATTAAAATCTATTTTGATCATTTTTTGGTCGACCAATTGCATGCACATACATATTTTTTATGTAATACTATAACTAAATAAATAATCCTATAGCTAAATATTAATCGTGATATTGCTATCAAGATTCAACCGTCTAGTTTTACGAGTCAAACTCATTGACCCATGTATCATGAGTAGTGGTTCACAAGAACCCATCTCTCATGATAATGAATGGTCCACTTAGCACTCATTGCATCTAGGTGATGCTCACTGAGGTGAAGCACTGGACTATCCTGGGAGGTCACCCATCCCAGTACTACTCTAGCTCAAGTGTGCTTAACCACGAAGTTTCCCCCAAGGTTAAGCCCACTTAGCTTGCAACCCCATTTGCAAAACCTTTGGCAAGTGTTGTACCTCATGAACCATTCATTATAGAGCCCCTTTAGCTCATCAATTGATAAGTAGGAGGTATTTTCCACAATGTGTCAAATTGTGATATTGCTATCAGGATTCAATTGTGTAGTTTTACGAGTCATAATCATTGACCCATGTTTCATGAGTAGTGGTTCACAAGAACCCATCTCTCATGATAATGAATGGTCCACTTAGCACTCATTACATCTAGGTGATGCTCATAGAGGTGAAGCACTGGATTATCTCGGGAGGTCAATGGTCCACTTAGCACTCATTGCATCTAGGTGATGCTCATAGAGGTGAAGCATTGGACTGTCCCGAGAGGTCACCCATCCTAATACTACTCCAGATCAAACACACTTAACCATGGAGTTTCCCCCAAGGTTTAAGACCACTTAGCTTGCAACCCCATTTGCAAAACCTCCAACAAGTGTTGTGCCTAATGAACCATTCATTATAGAGCCCCTTTAGCTCATCAATTGATAAGTAGGGGGTATTTTCCATAGTGTGTCAAATTGTGATATTGCTATTAGGATTCAACCGTGTAGTTTTACGATTCAAACTCATTGACCCATGTTTCATGAGTAATGGTTCACAAGAACCCATCTCTCATGATAATGAATGGTCCACTTAGCACTCATTGCATCTAGGTGATGCTCACAGATGTGAAGCACTGGAGTGTCCTGAGAGGTCACCCATCCCAGTACTACTCCAGCTCAAGCACACTTAACCATAAGAAACCATTAATCTTTTATAATTCTTTCTAAAATTTATTAAATTTAATTATAAATGTTATATTATCATATTTTATTTTATTTTATTTCATGATAAACATTTAGGATAGCAAAAAAAATAAAGACTCATTGAAATATATAGTGTAGGAAAAAATATTCCTTTTTCACACTTAATTTAGAAATAACGAGCTTAATTAGATATTCATAGTTGTCATTTGTTATTATGATTTGCAGCATGGAAAGCAAAGAAAGTGAACGATACTTTGGACTAGATATATGACGTAAGGTAAGCTGAGCTTTGAAGAGATGTGAATGATCAAGACAACGTTGTTAATCCAAGGTAGATCCAAAGTTTACGTAGGGAAGTCCTGTTGCGTAGCAAAATGTCTGTAAATGCTCAAAGACTTTACATTCTTTTGGTACATATATGGTTGACGGGTTACAATGTCCGACGGCCAATGTGAGCCACCCATTCTCTACTCTGTATTGATGTAGCTAATCTTCAACGCCTCGTTTGATTATTAAAATAATCTAAGGACTACTATACTTGCAATAAAATCACCCAAACCCACTGCTATTGTAGCCATTAAAATTAATGGAAGGTGGAAATCATAGGGTAGAGAGGCTCATGCAAAAGTAATAATATGTTTGTATCTAATGTCTAATCGATATTAATTGTACCACAATTTCCATTTTTTCGATTTTACTTTAGTTAAATTACAATTTATAGAAAAAATCTTTTTGGATGAAAGCACCCAGAGAATCTTATAGAATAATCCCACCTCTAGATAGGCTAGAGTTTCCTTAGGCAATGTTCTAGAAGTTGATTAAATCCAATACTCAAAGGAGTCACATCTACTAAGGCTGAGTGGATGTCTTTCTAATAAGATCACATTATTTACTAACATGATATTGCTTCTTCTTAAAACAAATTAAAATTCACTTTGACCACTTTTGATTGATCAATTGCATGCACATACCTTATTACATATTTTTATGGATTAATACAACATGTAAACATTTGATAAACAAAATAAACAATCTTACAACTAAAGATTAGTTATCAATTAAGTAAATCATAAGCAACCATTAATCTTACATAATAATTTAAAAAATCCATTAAATTTAAATATAAACATTGGATTATATAACTAAAATATTTTTATACGAATAAAAACAAAGAATATAATTTAAATTTCACAAAAAAAATAAGATTCATTAAAAATATACATAAATCATCATTTTGGTCCTATCATAAAAATAATTAAGATATTAAAATATGAGAACTCTTTATAAACACTCATAGAAAGATCATTACAGATTGTATTTTGGTAATGGTTGGACTATAATTTCTTTTTTCAATCATTGTGCCTATTGTAATTGTTTTATTTTATAGTTGTGCCTTGTATCATTGTCTATTTTCTTAATTCAATAAAAATAAAATAACATTTTAATTACACATGTGATAAAAATTAAAATGTTTATGTAAACTTTTATGTTTTATCAATTAAAAATAAAATTTAATTAATACTATCATATGTTCATTTTTTTTATTGAATTAAGAAACAAAGAAAGAAAATACAACAGTTGTAAGAACAAGCATCATCAAAGAAACAAAGTTGCTATGAATTGGGTTAGTTGGCAAATCATTAAGAACAACTTTTGTCTTAACAACATGTTTAAAGACTGTCATTTTTCTAAGAGCATTGGTTCTTATGGATCTGTTTATTAAACTTTGCACTCCTAATGTGCTCAAAGATTGGCAGTGGTTGTCCAGGTTTCAGTTTGGTTGCTTTTTTTTCTTTTTTTTTTAAATTATCTTAAGTTTCTTCCTTCTTTGTCTTTAGATCCTAGACTTAATCAGAAATGCGAATGCAAGTTAAAAGAAAGAACTTGGGGGCGGGGGCCCTAGCTCGGTTGGCTAAGTAATTCTGTTGCGGCTTTGCTGGTCATGAGTTCTAGTCTCCCCCCGTCCCGTGGTACCGGAGGGCGTGTCCAGGCGCCGGTCTGCAGGCGCACTGAAAATTCCTGTAGTCTAAAAAGAACTTGGAGAAGCTCAAGTGTTCAAATATGGAAATTGAAAGCTGAAACAAATGCTCCAGTTTTGGTTTAGAAATTACTTCATTTCAAACTGCCTATTGATGTCATATTGAAATTCATTGTTGTGCAACTTGTTAAAATGTCCATTATGCCAGCAAAGGGAAAGATTAAAACATGTTTTTGGGATTGTTCATGGGCTAAAAGAAAATAGAATACAATTTTCAAACTCCTCCCTGATATCTTTCAACATATTGTAAATCAGAAAATTGTTGTTTTGGGCCTCGATCTTCAAAATAATGTTGTGATTGACTTTATGAGACATATTATTTTGTTTAACATATGGAAATGTAAATATTTAGCAGTTTTTCTAAGCATAATGTTCACTAGGAAGGAGAAATGTTAAAATTTTACTCTGATATCATCTTCCAAATTATCTTTTTGCGCCCTCAATTATAGGGGGTCCCAAAGGAAAATGTAAAGATTATCAATCACTTGGACAAAATAAAGTTATAGTTGTTTCAGCTACATGAAAATGTTTCCTTATATTCCAAACAACTTCAAAGCATGGTTAAATTCAAAATCTAAGCCAATATATTGTGTTATATGAGGTATATCCCAATTGTCATGGAATAGTTTTGATGGTTTGTAATTGTGTTTACTTATATGACAGTCTGTTAACTGCCTATTTATTATTTTTATATGTAATTTTCTACATTTAATTCAATAAAAAAAGACAAACAAATAGAACTGAAAGACAAATCAGAACAAGTCATAGCCCAAACAGCCCACAAGGAAGAGTAAAGACAAAGGACACACAAAATAAAGAGGAGTTAAACTCATGAAGGCTCAAGATTATTTGTTCACAAAATGCTATTTGGCCCTGATGGGCATGCCTATAATAGAATGTACCTAGAGTACTTTAATAGTTGTGTTTGAAACGACTACCTACCATCGAATCAATCTTTTTGATACATGTCGTTGCTTAGAACAAGAGCATATGATATTCTTTTGGTACCCATGTGAATCTACGTGCCATTAAGTATGGCTAGCTGGTTACAATTCCAACCGCAAACGTGAGAGACATTTAAGGACTGCGCACAGTCAGTACATACCTAGAATTCCCGATTTAAACACGCTTTTATTAATGTTTACTGACATATGAAAAGTAGAGCCGTGAGGTGATTGATGTGCGTTAAGTCAGGGAGATGGCCATGGCCGTGCGCGTGTCCTTTTCTGTCATAGAGTGTTCTCAGTTCTTGCTCAGATGGCGTTTTCCAAAGGCGGCGACGATGACTTGCAACAGCCGTGTAAGGGCAGTCCAGTCCACCTGAAAATGGTGAGACTCCAACCCATGAGCGTAGAGAGGCTTATGCAAAAGTAATACCAGTTGAAAAACTCCATAGTTATTTTCCCTGCTTGGGGTCCTCGTCGAATTGGTCCGGCCCAAAAGCCACCACGCACATCTGAAGTTCAGGGCGGTTAACAAAAAATGTCAAATAAGCATTCTGTTCCAAGCAAGTGGTCATAAAGTTTAATCCTTCTACCTGTATGATACCGAAAGAGTGTTGCACCAGGATTACCAAGATCATCCAAAATGTGTTGCATTAACGTCACTGATCATGTTAAATATTTTAACACCAGCCGATTCCTAAATATAAAATAAAGAAAAAAAAGAATCCACAACCTTTTGGAGGATGCTCCGTTACAGAGAGGCGTCAAGCTGTTCGTGTGTACAAAATTAGTTAGCTTTAATAGAGGCAAGTTTTTCTGTCAAATATGACACCATGTCTGCCAATAACCCCACCATTGCCAGCTTCTCACACAGCTTGTTTGCCAGCCAAAAACAAAAAACAATGTAAGTCACCTCGTGGCCCATAACTATCATCTCCCATCAAATGCCCTCAACGACAGTAATCATAATCATGAGAGTACATACATGCCCACGACCACTGTCCCCCATCAAATACTACTTTCTCATTATCTGTTACAGGATGCTCTGTTACAGAGAGGCGTCAAGCTGTTCGTGTGTACAAAATTAGTTAGCTTTAATAGAGGCAAGTTTTTCTGTCAAATATGATACCATGTCTGCCAATAACCCCACCATTGCCAGCTTCTCACACAGCTTGTTTGCCAGCCAAAAACAAAAAACAATGTAAGTCACCTCGTGCCCATAACTATCATCTCCCATCAAATGCCCTCAACGACAGTAATCATATTCATGAGAGTACATACATGCCCACGACCACTGTCCCCCATCAAATACTACTTTCTCAGTACAGCCTGAGTTGGCCTAATGGTGAAGAACTTGTACTCTTGAAAGAGAGGTCACAAGTTCAAATCCTGCAGGGGGTAAGGTATGAACACCTCATATTGTGGAGCACGAGTTAGGTGCCTCCCTCATATCGGGAGTACGAGGAGTCCCATATACTGCAAGCCGTCTGTAAACCCAAAAACAGATCGCCTGGTATTGTGGACTATAAAATAATATTATTATTATTATTATTATCTTCTAATGTGTACAGTTGCCATTTTCATCAGAGTACATCACCATGCGCATGACAATGTGGTCGATGGTGGATAGCTGTTTATGAAAATGACAACAACACTGTAGTCAATACAGTATATGAAATGTACAAATAAATCCCATTGCTCGTGGAGCCTATCAGAAAGTGAAAGTGATTCACATAATCAATTAATTTTTTATTGTTTTTGTCTTGAATCAATGTAAAAGAATTACACAAAGAATGGCAGCCATAAGTTGTTCAGAAGAAGTTACAAAACAAAGACCAACCGTCCAACCATGGTGGATCAAGACACCACTAACCAACAACGAACAACTGCAAGAAAAACATTTTAAACACTAAATTTTAACATACATTGAAGCTTTTTGGAACATATTACATCATTTTTGTGCACCTACAATAATTGTCATTTAATCTTTGTCCAAATGAATGTTGACTTTCAGGTTAATTTTGGGAACTCCCTACAATTGTGAACATAAAAAAACAATTTGCAAAATAATGTCAAAGTAAAATCTTAGCATTTTTTATTCTAGATGAACGTCATGATTAGAAAAAATAGCCATACATCTACTTTTCCATATATTAAACAAAATAATCTGTCTTATAGAATCAGCAACAAAATTATTATGTAGACCCAAGCCAAAGATGGTTTTTTTCCAGCTCAAAGCATGCTAAAAGATTGTAGGGAGATAAGCAAAAATAAAACCACCTTCAATTTCCTTTTCGTCAAAGGACAATACTAGAATATATGTTTCACCCCAATCAGTCTCTCGAGCATGCATGCATAAACAACTGTATATCCAAGAAGGAGAACATCCTGAGGCTCTCCAAACTACCTCGCGACCCTATCTAGAAAATATCGCTCAATAATACGGTGATGACGACCCATGATCCATCGAGTTGGTCAGGCATAGAATAGCTCTTGCTAGTCATCATCCCATGCAAGCATCAAAAGCCAAGGTCGCCATCTGAATGAAGTCATGTCGTCAATTACACGATGCCAATAAGCAATCCCTATGACTCCAGTGTGATGCAATGTGATCATAGCCCTGTATCTATATACCACAGACTCGTCAGGATCTATAGCAACCAAATTGTTAGAGCAAAGCACCCAGGAGCAACTGCAAGCCAAAACAAACCTTCACAAACGAGAGAAGCAATAGGAGAAGCTATTTCACTAGGAGTGAAAGCACATGAATTTATATGAAAATTAATGTACACAATATGCCTTATAAAGGCATGAGAAATCTAGTGCGGGAAGGCAACCAAAATTTAAAATACAGTTATAAATATTAAAAGAAAAACTACCCCTAAGTTAACTTAAGAAATGTGAATGGTAAAAAACCATTCACTCTAACACCCACCCTTAAGTGCAACTTAGGGAAACTAAAAAAGAAAAATGAGGTAAAAGATGGGTCCCGACAACAAGGCCATGTTAGGTACCCATGCACAACTACAATGCCAAAGGTTTAGTGAAGATGTCTGCAACCTACTGCTCCGTAGGCAAATACTCCAAGCTCATAACACCCTCTTGAATGAACTGTCGAATGAAGTGCATGTGGATCTCAATATGCTTCGTGTGCTGATGCTCCATTGGGTTGCGAGAAATATGTATGGCTCTCTGATTATCACACCATAGATTAGTGTGATGATCAACAGGAAATCCAAACTCAACCATCAATTGTCGAAGCCACAAAACCTCTTGACTAGCCAAAACAACACCTCGATACTCAGCCTCGATCGATGATAATGCAATAGTAGTTTGCTTCTTGCAAGACCATGCAATCAGACTAGAACCAAGACAAAAAGACAATTTAGCTAGAAATAGACTTTTGATCATCAACATCACCAACCCAATCAGAGTCAATGAAGCCCACAATCTGAGTAGCCCCTGATGTGTAATGAATGCCAAACTGTGTAGTGCCTTGAATGTACTGCAGGATGCATTTGGATACCTTCTAGTGACTCTCATGAGGGTCTTGAGAGAAATGGGAGACAAGACCAATTGCAAAGGAAATATCAGGATGACTATGTGTCAAACACAAAAGGCTACCAACCAACTGCCAATACAAGGTAGCATCCACTAATGGAGTACTACAATTGGAAGACAACACAACACTTGACTGAAAAGGAGTGAGGGTTGGCTTGCAGGATCACTCTCACACCATGTATGGGAACGCGTAGAATGCACCAAATTTCCTCCAATGTGATCGTGGCCTCCCCAATCGAAAGATGGAAGGAAGAAGTCTTTGAGCGTCAGCGTTCAACTAACACGATCATCATAGCTAAGTGAGAAATAATCTCAGGCATGTGGGTAATGAACCCTAAACCAATAGCGGGTATGTGCAAGATCATGATGGGCCAAAAAGTGGCAATATGATGGGTATGTGGTTGACGAATATTTTTTTACCCAAAATTGACGAAACGAAAAGGGTTTTAAAGGACATTCTCCTTTCCACCGATATAAATTATGCTTTACTTTGAATTTAATAAGTAATTATTATTTATTTTCTATTCAATTACGAACTAAAGTCACATTGAATCATTCTATGCTTCATATACTATAGGATTAAAAGAAGAAAAAATAAATTTCATGAAGTTTTGACCAAGTTAAGGTGGTCAACATACGATTTTTTATATTTTTTAAAAGTTGTAATAAAAATTCATAATTAATTATTTACTTGGAAAAAAATTACAAAAAAATATGCATCACATCGGGGAATAAGTCCTCTACTTATATATAAAATATTATAAAACATATTATCATTAAATTATTGTGGTTAGGGTGGGGAAAGACAACTACTTTTATTTTTTCCCTAAAATTTAAGTACCACTACATTGAAATTTCAAATTTTCACCAAATAGACTTTAAAAAAACTAGTAGTTTAGAAACTACATTCAATTTTCTACATATTCTATTCTTACATATTTTTGAAATAATATAGATAACTTATTCAAATTTTTATGTCAATTTGCCTAACTCTAATTTTTCTAATTTTTTTGCCACTTAAGGGCCTATTTTTTCCATGATGATCCTGCACATACCCTAGCCCCTAAAAAGAACATCTTGCCATCTCCAAATTGGTCCACCAGTCTCAAAAACTAGGTCTATGCTCCTTAGACATGAGTGGGCGCATAGTCTCCTACATGAACAAAGCACACAATGTTAAAATAGCTATTTAATCTAAAAAAAATCAAGTTTGGGGTCCTAAAAAAGGCAAAGTGACACTTTTTACAATTGCATCATTGTTTCAAATTAGCATATGTGTGGCAATTTGATAAGTGCACGACTGTATGACAAGTGCATTGCTATTTAAAATTGCACGGCACTGGCCAAATATACAATTGTGCGACCCTAAGACAAGTTTGCTAACACTTACATATGAGTGGCTATATGCAACCCTAACTAGAGTGTGGTAGTTTTTCAACTGTCACAATACAAGTGTGATAGTAACCCTAACTAATGTGTTGCTAAACAAATGCGTTGATGTCCTAGAAAGCGCATCACACTTTTACAAGTGCATCGTTGGGAACACAAGTGCGTTGCCAACTGTGAAAAGTGTGTCACTGAAACAATGACGCACTTGTTTGACCTACTCTAACACCAAAAATAAAGCATTAAAAAGTGTGAACAAGAAATATTTCAAAGGGCATATTGGTGGTCCTACATCGGCGGACCACTAGAACTCACGAACTCTGTCTATGAGGTGCCAATGGAACTCGTTGTCATCCATTGTATCAAGTGCTTAGAGCAAGTTTTCACCAAATCTCCAACCCAAAGTGTGCAACTGAATTGGAAAGGCATCCCAAACTCATATTTAAGCTTGAAAATTAGGTTTTTTGACTTAATTGAAGGGTGGAAGTGGGGTTTTTTGTCATTTTTTATCTATTTTTTAGCTTGGCAACCTATTTTGAGGTGTTTTTTAGTGTCTCGATGCCTATTTTTGCATCTATGTTGAAATTGAACTTATGTTGAATTTTTTGTCGCGATCTCGACCTAAAAATCAAAATTTATGCTCGATCTCTCAAGGAGGCAATAGTGGGGCATCCAAAAAAATAATGATTTTTTAAATTTTTTTATCTAAGTAGGAGCGTTAATCTGAAAAGCGTCAAGTCTTTGAACCAATGTAACACCTGGTACCTCACTTCAAAGAGGGGAAAAATGTAGACACTTAAAATTGTCCTAATAAATATTATGCATCTGAAATCAATTACTAACACCATTTTCATTCTGATTTGACCCCTTTCTTGACTATTTAATTAAATAATCATAATTGTTTCATTAAATTCACCAATTTCTTCTATTAATCAAATAATCGACATTATTAGGTTAATTCACCCCCTTCCATACTAAGTTTCATCATGTTTAGTTAAATAAGGTGAATTATTTAATTGAATTTCCTAAGTCCTCTCATTTGATTAAATAATCTGAATTATTTAATTAAATATCATTAATTTCTTTTTTTTATTAAATGAGTAAATCTTTTAATTTCTTCACCTTGCACAATTAAATAATATTCTAGTTATTTAATTGACTAATTTCTTTCATCCCTCCAATTTCTCCCACTTGCAATGGAATATTCCTATGGAATATTCCTCTAATTCAAATTCAAACAATTTCCCTCTTAAATGGAAATATCTTGCACATTCCTCCTAAACTTTACAATTTGTGTTTCTTCAAATTAGTTTCCACCCTTTATTAATTGCATCAATCCATGTGATTATTCAATCTCCTCCATGGATTGAATCTTTGATCCATGCCAATTCTTTTAATCAATTTGTATCCATTGATTGATGAAATTGATCTTAACCATTGATTCACTCAAAATTCCTATAAATAGCCTTTGTTTCATGAGCGATTCATCTATATTCAATAAGGGAAATTATACTATAATTTTTTTTTAGAGCATTTAGCAATTTAGCATCCATTTTAGGCATTTTATCCATTGGAGCATCATCTTCAAGCTTGTTTAAATCAATGGCATTGGAAAAGAGTTGACATTCCACATCAATTCAACACCAATCCCCCAATGGGATCATGTTTTCATTGGTTAATTAGTTTCTTTTTTATCAAATTTGAGTTCATTTCATGTTTTCATGGCTTCTAGTTAATTCATTTCAAAGATTTCATTAGGAATGTGGTTTGATTTGTTCAATTGATTTTTTAATTGCATAATTCAATTGTATTTGATCCAAATTATAATCATGTTCACAATAGATATAGAGGTCTAAGAAGAGGGAAAGGGGGAGAGAAAGGGAGAGAGATGGATGGATAAAGATGGAGAGAGAGATAAAGGAGAAAAATAAACAACAAGACATGGAGAGGTAGAGAGAGATAGGGAGAGAGAGAGAGAGAGAGAGAGAGAGAGAGAGAGAGAGAGAGAGAGAGAGAGATAGATATAGAGGGAGAGGGAGAGGGAGAGAGAGATATAAAGACATATAGGTGGTGATATAGAGTGATAGAGAGATATAAGGAGATATAGAGAGAAGGGGAGAGGGAGAGAGAGATAGAGAAGTAGAGGTAGAAAAATAGCTAAAAAGAGAGGGGGAGAGAAATAGGGGAGATATAGAGAGGGAGAGAAAGATATATGGGAAGAGAAATAGGAGAGGTAGATATAAAGAGATATATAGAGGGATAGGGAGGGAGTGAGGGAGAGATATGGGGAGAGAAATAGAGAGAGGAGAGAGAAGTAGAGATATATAAAGAGGGGGTCATAGGGAGAGAGGGAGAGAGAAAGAGATAGGGATAGAAAGAGGGAGATATGGGAAGATAGAGATAAAGGGGAAAGAGTAAGAGATAAAGGAGACAATAGAGACAAGTGATAGAGAGAGGGAGAGAGATAGGGAGGGGGAGATATAGAGAGGGGAAGAGATAGAGATAGAGATAGGGAGGTGTGAACAAAGAAAATGGGGTCACAACTTCTCTTATCCACACCTAAAACGGGAATGAAGAGGAATTCAATTTTGCAATGCTCACATTCAAGAACAATTCCATGAGATTCCAATGCAATAGAGATTGAAATCTTTCAAAGGAGATTGTTCCTAAGGTAGGAAAGTGATAAAGAAGATAAAATATGGATGCAAAACTAAGAAAATGCAATTTTTTTGAAAACACAATGTGATATACAAAATGACCTAAGAATGCAAACAAACTATAACAAAAATTTTAAAATGAGATTGAAGAGGTGCACCTGGGAACTAAAAAGTGATGGAGAGGAGCTCTGTAATCTTGCATAAATCACTGTTGAAGCCAACTGGGACACTTACGCCAAGCTAGGTGACTTAGTCCTGTTTCAAGGAAATTCTGTTAAAACAGGTTTCAGCCAAAAGGGTACTCAAAACTGTAAAAATCACTTTTTAGGCTTGCAAGTGGGACTAATTTTCCACTGATGGTGACTTATTCCACTTTCAAATTTTGGGAAATTCAAAGATGCAATTTGTAGCTCCCAGTCTGCACTTCAACTCTTGATAGGTTTCCGGATCCGAATCTGCAGAATCTGGTCTATAGGTGATCTCCAAGCTTCTTTTAGGGTTTTAACCACTTTGAAAGAATTTTAAAAAATTGACACCTTTTCACACCTTGCTCTTTGAAAAATATGCACACAAGACCTGTAAAAAAACACATGCAAAGAGGGAAAAAAGTGTTAAGGGTTAGTGAATAGGGGTTTTCCTTGGTCAAACACCAGTTTGGTAATTAAACCCTTGAAAATGAAATGAAATGAAAAGAGATTGATGAATGAACAACATGCAATGCTACAACTCACCAAACCCTTGAAGTGGAAATCTGAAGATATGCAAGTAAATGCTCCAAAGTGCTTGAATACTCTTGTAGACAAAATGCTCGAATGCTAAATCACTTGATTGCTTGATTAGAAAATTAAGAAAGTGTTGGAGATTAAGGAGATATTAGGAGGATGAAATGAGAGTAAAAGCACTATATTTATACATTATTATACAAAATTTCTCGAAAATACCACATCACAGGCTAATCTCAAGGCTTAGAAAATAATATCTTACCAAAATTTTGAAATAATTTTGATTTTTGAGCCAAATGGGACTAAGTTGCCCCTAGTGGCGACTTGGTCCCACTTAGGAATTTTAAGTGGGTGTCGGGAATTAAGGTGTATTAAATGATGTTTAATGGGATTATTCTCAAAAATACACTTAAGTAGGGCCTGTAAGTGTATGATGGGGCCATTTAAACATAAGAAATGGTCAAATTATTGATGACAAGCCTAGAAAAGCATGAAAGTTTGTTACAGCACCTTACAACAGTTTGAAATAAGGCTTGGTAAGTGATAAAAAGAGGTTATTTAGATGAATTATATTAAGAAGGTCCTAGAAAAGTTTGAAAATGTATTAAGACACTTAAATAAGGTACCACTTAAATTCTTTTAATTTTCTAGGGCCCAAGACCTAATGTGAATGTGTTGACCACATTGCAACATTAAATCAAGGCACAACTAGGCCAAGGTCACAAGGAGGACCCAAACGAGACAGAAAAAGTAGAAGGGTTACTTTTTTGTTGTCCACATTTAGCCCCCACTTTAGTGAGAGGATGAACTTTCACTTCAAACTCTTACTAAAGTAGACCCATGCACAATCAAGAGGGGTTCCCATGAACTAATGCTAGCAAGATGGGAAAAAAATGATCAAGAGGGGTGATCAATCCCCCAGGACCAAAATCTCATAGTGAACCAACATAAGAGCAAAGAGAACACACATGATATCAAGAATAATGACAAGGCACAAGCACACAACACCAAAGATGAAAGAGAGAAAAAGGAAAAAGAAAGAATGATTCAGATCAAGCTTCGACCGTTTGTCGAACATGATGTGGATCAAATCTAGGTCTTTTTCTGGAAAATGCATACTCACTCTGAGGCGACATAACTCATGGTTGCCCACCGGGTGAGAAGCCCTAAAAGGTGAGAAACATACACTCATGGCTAGTATGCGCTCACACTCATGCAGGTGGCTATGGGGAAAGTCATGCCTTGGAATGGGCTTCCCGCTCAACCATACCAAATTTAACCTCCTGATAACTTTTATAAGGTGCCACAAAATAGAATGACTTTTTGAGCTTCATGAGATAAGCAAAAATTCGTATGCTTGGAGCTCATGAACAAATGTGATGGCTCCAAGAGAATGCAAGTTGTGTTATGCAAGGTGGCCATATAACAAATGCAAAATGCAACATGCAAAGGATTTTCAAAGGATTCTTGCCTAGTTCATGTGAGATCTTTAACTTTGGGAACATTGTGTCTAATGTCTCCAAAAGAGGACCAATCAAAGAATAGAAAATTCACAACTTAGGGGATGTAGTGTGTCGCATCAAGACACTAAGAGGAATGTAATATGCTAATATAGATCATGCTCATGAAGGACATCACACCCAATGTTGTCCACAAAGCGACAAAATGCATTGTATGAAGTAATAAGGATGCTCTAAGAACCAAGAAAAGGAAAAAAAATGCAAATGAATAATGACAATGTATGCATCCACTTTAAAGGAATTGCTACACACTGTACTATGAGCAATTACTTTAAAGTAGAAAATGAAAAATGCAAAAAAAAGGAGAAAGAAGACATGAGAGCCAGCTTGGAAATCCCTTATGCCAAGTCATATGTTTCCAAGTAAGGATATGTCATGCGAGAGAAAAAGAAGCAAGAGAAAAAGAAAAGAAAGGAAAGGGGTTTCCCCCGAAATGAAAAAACCAAACACATAAGAGATCTATGGATTTGGGGTCAGTATGTTCTTTGCTACAATGTTTGGTTATAGAGCTCGGAACTGTCATCATCCCCCAAATACATAAAACTGGAAGAATGACATAAAGAGAGTGAAAACAAAGAAAAATAAAGAAAATTTTGGATCAACATGGAAGATACATAGGGTGTTGCAACGCTTTGCATCATCCCCAAAAGGAAAACACAAGCCAAATTAAAAAGAAAAGGTGAAATAAAAATGAATGGGTCAACATGAAGGATACATGAATGTCTCGATGCCTTGCATCATCCCCAAAAGGAAAACACAAGAAAAGAAAAAAGAAAAGGCAAAGAAAAAGAAAATCATTTTGGGTCAACATGAAAGAGACATGAATGTCTCAATGCCTTGCGCCATCCCCAAAAGGAAAACACAAGAAAAGACAAAATAAAAGTCAAAAGCAATGTACAACATAGAGAAAAATAAATGTAAAAATAGAGGAATGTGACAAAGAGAGAGAACATCAAACAAAACATCACGGGGGATCACATTAAGCACATGCAAACACACAAAATAAAATACAAAAGACTAGTAAGGCAAATGCAATTCAACCGTCAAGCAAGTCATCCACCTCCTAGTCATGTTCAGGATATGTCGAGGGCGAGCAACTAGCCAAAGGGACAAGAGCAAGTGTCGAACTAGGGGAAGCACTAGGTTCAACACTCACTAGAGGATATTTTTTGTTTAAGCTCGTGGAAGAGGAAAACAATGTGTTCAAATCATTATGCACCTCTTCATCGATTTTAGCGATCTCGTCATTGTCATCAAGATTAATCACAACAGGAGGATGAATGATAATGTCCAATGAAGACTGTAACTCTTGTTGTGATTGTTGTATTGGATTGTTTTGTTGTGGTTGGGGAGGTGGGTCATCATGCATTGCTTCTGTCAAGTGTGGATTTTTATTTTCTTTGTTTTATTCTTCATGTAACTTGCGAGCAAGGGCACTACGCCTACACCTATGCTCCCTAGCTCCTCTATTTCCTTTGATTTTGTTGTTGAGTTGTGTTTGTGAAGGAGCAAGTTGGTCAACCATTGTATATGCATAAAATTGGTCATGTCTGATTAATCCTGGCATTTAATTAAATATTTATTATATAGTTAATTTTTCTTAAAGTCTTCTACATATGATTAAATTTAATTAATTTAATTATATTGTTCATTCAATTTATTCTTCTATCATGATTAAATAAATCAATTTTTATTTAATTATTTCACATTCATATGTCCACTTGATTAATTAAATAAGTACGATTTATTTATTTTAATTAATTATCACTTTTTGGATTTAATTAAATCTTTTTGATTTAATTAAGTTTAAATATTTCTTTTCAAATCTTTCTTCTAATTAATTAAATATCTTATTTAATTAATTTCATTTACATGCCATTTCTTAAAAAGTTTAATTAAATATCTTTATTTAATTAAATATCTTCCATATCTTTTCAAAATCATAATTAAATATTTTATTTAATTATGAAATCTTCCATTATTCTTCAAATCTGGGGTGAATATTCTATTTTAAGAAAAATCTCCATGTCACCCATAAATGAATAATTGAATTCAATAATTCATTATTTATCTTCTTCAAAATCTTTCCATAATCTCACAAAAAGATGATTTTTTACAATTCATCTTTATCATCTTATCTTACCTCTTTTACAGAAAAGAAAAAAAAGTCTTGTTTTTTGTTTTCTTCTGTTTTTCTTCAGTCTTATCCATCTTCAACCATTCAATTTGCCAGGAATTTTCACAATCATTGATCATATCATCCAATCAAAAGCTTTTGAAAAACTCTTTAAATAGCACTTCCAATCCAAGCAATGGTTACAACACACAACAGATGAATTAGAGATTAATTGCATTCTAGCATTCTAGCATTCTAGCATTATCATTATAGCTTTATTATTCATAGCATTATCGTAATCTTTCATTTTAGCAATCATGTTTAGCATTAGAATAATCATGTCTTAGCATAGAATTACATGCATTCATATTCAATCTCGTTCTCTAGGAGACCATTTGTTGAGCCTAGCAAAAGATCTGAGAGCTAGCTGGAACCGACAAAACACTGGAGATAGAGGATGATACTTAGACGAAATCAATAATAAGATACTGAGTTTGCATCTCTATTATTTTAATATTCTATTTTTGATATAATGTCTTATTGGTGTGTTTGATTCATTTGCTTTTATATAAATCGATCACACAACCATAAGTTTCTTTTCATCCCTAAGGGGAGGAACTGAAGGAACCATAGAAGGTTGGTCATCCACTTTCTCCTTTGCTTTGTAAACTCGTTTTATTTGAGGAGGCATGAAAAAGTTACTTTCATTGTCTCATGGTCTCTTGGATGATGTTGGGGAAGTTTCTGGTGTTGGTTGGTCTAGGTTGTTTGGATCTTGTTCGAGTTGAAGCATGGTTTTTTCTAGGATAGGAGTGTTAGAAGTAGATGTAGACATGTTGCAAAGAGACAATTCTAATATTTTCTTTTCTTTGAATTTTTTGTAAGCTATTAAAAAAAAGTATTATCGAGGCGTTATAGGTTCCATGGGCTTAGGCCAAAAGGCTTCTAAGGAAATTTTTCCTTCGGAAGACAAGGGGTTAAAGCCACTATGGTGGACAGTGAATATTTCATTGTCAAATGGAAACTTTAAACATTTATGTATAACTAAAGGGAAAAATTTCATTGAGCGAAGCCATGGATGGCCTAGCCTCAAACGAAATTGGCCCGACTCCAAGATGATGGAGAATGTGACATCCAATGTTTTGGTCCTGTTTGTAATGGAAGGATGATTGATCCTATTATAGGGAAAGAAAAACCATTGTGTGTCTTGATCCATGCTTTCAGTTTATCATAGTCATCCTTATAAAGGTCATGTAATACCAAAAATTCTTTGGTGATCATGTTCTCTCTACAGGCAGGATCTATTAGTATCCTATTAGTGGGTTTATCATATATATGGCTAGCTATGTAGAGAGGACCATCGGGTAGATTTTTAAGTATGTCCTTAGAGGAGAAAGCAATATCAAGAGATTTCTTAGGTTGGCCCTTACGAGGGATAACGTCTATCACACCTACCATTTTATCCATAGGATTATCATGAGTAATATGTGGGAGAGGATCAGGATGTTCATTATCGACATTCATCACATCATTCTTTGTAGTTTCACTACCTTTGACAAATGAAATATTATGTTTGGGCATTGGATTAGTGAAAATTTGCAATTTTTGATTTGGAGAGGCAACAGACTTATTACCTTGATCATTAACACCTAAAATCCAGATAGACAACCAAAATCAACGAGGTCTTGCACAAGATGTTTAAGATGCTTACAATGTTTCGTATCATGTCCATTTTGTCTATGATAATGGAAATAAGCATTGGATTTAAAGTTCGAAGGTAAAGGCTTAGTAGGATCAGGTGCTTTGACATCAGGCAAGGTAATCATTTGTTGTTGTAAAAGTTGGGACATTGTGTTATGAAGGGTATCAGGTAAAGGTGTGAATTGTCTTTTTGGATCTCCATAACTAAAGCGTACCGCGGTTTTAACAACTACTCTTTGGTTGTTGATAGTTTGAGTTGGTGGTTGAGGGGGATTGAACTGTAAGAACCCTTTGTTTTGATTTCTAAATGGTTGGGAATTTTTTGGTTAGCGGACTCAAATTTCTCAGTTTGGCTAGAAGTGGACCTTGTATCTTGACTACTAACTGAATTGTGATAATCTTAAAGGGCATACTACATAGGTGCATGAAGGAGGGGAATTTCATCATAGTGAGTTTGTCATGAAGCTTAGTTTGAAAGTTTTCTATAAACATCTTTTGAAGGTGTGGGTCAGGAATCTTGACATCGATTTGGGAATAAAGCAATTGATAGCGTGAGATAAAATCAGTTATCTTTTCTTCCTCATTTTTCTTGCATCTCATCAAATCAGCCAAGGTTTTCTTGGGAGTCATATGCACTTGGAAATGATTTATAAATGCATCAACAATTTCATTAAATGAATGAATTGAATTGTTTGGTAAAGATGAAAACCATTCCAAGGCAGTGTCTTTTAAAATCCTAGGAAATAGTTTTGCTAACAATTTATCATCAAGGACAAAGTCACTACATAAGGCGGTGTAGGCATTAACGTGGTTAGAAGGATCTCCCTTCCCTCTATATTTCTCAAATCTAGGCATCTCTACTCCTTGTGGCATTGGTGTTCGCAATATTTCCAAAGACAATGGGTTGCTTCTAACATAATATGTCGGTAGGCAATTCTAATTTTGGTTTATGGTGGATATTTGTTTTTGTATGGATGAAATAGTTTGGAAAAGTTATGTTATGAGAGGGTCAGTGTAAGTGGAATGGGGTGGAAGTGAAAGTGGTGATGGAGTGTATGTAGTGGTAGGGAAAGTGAATGGAATGATTATAGATGGTATTGTAGAAGAGGATAGAGCATGTGATGCCACATAGGAATTAGGGATGCTAATAGGAATACTCGAGGAAGGAATCACATTACTAACTTTTTGTAGTGTTGTGACGTGAGGAGTGGTATAGGTAGGTATGGAGGATATGGTTGAGGGAGGATGAGTTTGAGGTCCTCCTTGGCTTACCACATTGTTTGATGGTTGAGGAGCACTAGAGGTTGAAGGAACATGCTTTGTATATATCTCAACTATTCATTTCACAATGTCCAGGCCATCTTCACTTTCAAGCATGCAATGGATGTTTTCTATGGTAGGAATTGTAGTGGCTGAAATGTTGTCAAGGCTTACTTGATGTTGGAGATGTGTTAAGTCCTCATGAATGTGAATTATTTTATCTTGCGGGATATGATCAGTTTGTGTCTCAACTTGCATGTTATTTGAAGGAAAAGAGTTGCTAAAGGTATTATCCATGCCTAGTGTACTAGTTGCAATACTAGGAGTGGAAGCTTTAGATAACCCAAGATCCACAACGAGTGTGTTATCATGGGATAACATAAGTATTGAACTTCTTCTGACTAAGGTATTAGCAATAGGACACCAAACACTCATGCAAAGGTCTCTAAATGCAGGGTGAATGCAAATGCAATGTAAACTAATAAGAATAAAATGCTTAAAACTGAAATTCTAAAACATAAAACTGAAATACAGACACAACAAATAGAAATTCATAAATTGTAGATTAAATCCCAGAAAATGCAGTGACAAATATGCAACTGGACTAAGTCACCCAAGGTGGAGAATAAGTCCAGGTAGTGATTTTTTTGAAAAATTTTAGAATTTTTAAATTGATTTTTATGCTTTTTAGGTTTTCATATGCAATTATAATATGAATATGCAAAATTTTGTTAATTTTGAATGAAATGCAATGCAAAAAGGCAAGCTAGATGAGCTTTTCACTAATGCAAATTAAACAATGCAAAATGCAATGCAATGTTAATGTAAGCTATTCCTAGGATGCACTTGAAATCAAAAATATAATGTTCTAAAGTCAAGTTCACCAAAATGTGAACAAAGAAAATGGGGTCACAACTTCTCTTATCCACACCTAAAAGGGGAATGAAGGAAGAGGAATCCAATTTTGTAATGCTCACATTCAAGAAAAATTATGTGAGATTCAAATGCAATAGAGATTGAAATCTGTCAAAGGAGATTGTTCCTAAGGTAGGAAAGTGATAAAGAAGATAAAATATGGATGCAAAACTAAGAAAATGCAAAATGTTTGAAAACACAATGTGATAAGCAAAATGACTTTAAAATGCAAACAAATTGTAACAAAAATTAATGAGACTAAAGAGGTGCACCTGGGAACTGGAAAGTGTTGGAGAGGAGCTTTGGCATATTGCAAAAATCATTGTTGAAGCCAACTAGGACATTTACGCCGAGCTGGGTGACTTAGTCTTGTTTCGGGGAAATTCTGTCGGAATAGGTTTTAGCCAGAAGGGTATTCAAAACTGTAGAAACCACTTTTAAAGCCTGGAAGTGGGACTAATTCACAACTAATGGTGAGTTAGTCCACCTCCAAGCTTCTTTTAGGGTTTTGACCACTTTGAAAGAATTTGACAAATTTTTGACACCTTTTCAAACCTTTCTCTTTGAAAAATCTGCACACAAGACCTACAAAAACACATGCAAAGAGGGGAAAAACTGTTAAGGGTTAGTGAATAGGGGTTTTCCTTGGTCAAACCCTGGTTTGGTAATTAAACTCTTTAAAATGAAATGAAATGGAATGAAAGGAGATTGATGAATGAACAACATGCAATGCTACAACTCACCAAACCCTTGAAGTGGAAATATGAAGATATGTAAGTAAATGCTCCAAAGTGCTTGAGTTCTCTTGTAGGAAAAATAATTGAATGTTAAAACACTTGATTGCTTGATTAGAAAATTAAGAAAGTGTTGGAGATTAAGGAGATATTAGGAGGATGAAATGAGAGGAAAAACCCTATATTTATACATGATTATACAAAATTTCCTGAAAATACCACATCACAGGCTAATCTCAAGGCTTAGAAAATAATATCCTGCCATAATTTTGAAATAATTTTGATTTTTAAGCCAAATGGAACTAAGTCGCCCCTAGTGGCGACTTGGTCCCACTTAGGCATTTTAAGTGGGTGCCGGGAATTAAGGTGTGTTAAATGATGTTTAATAGGATTATTCTCAAAAATACATTTAAGTAGGGTCTGTAAGTGTATGATGGGGCCATTTAAACATAAGAAAAGGTCAAATTATTGATGACAAGCCTAGAAAAGCATGAAAGTTTGTTACAACACTTTACAACACTTTGAAATAAGGCTTGGTAAGTGATAAAAAGAGTTTATTTAGATGAATTATATTAAGAAGGTCCTAGAAAAGTGTGAAAATGTATTAAGACACTTAAGTAAGGCACCACTAGGCCAAGGTCATAAGGAGGACCCAAAGAAGATAGAAAAAGTAGAATGGTTAATTTTTCGGTGTCCACGGGAGGGAGAAATAGGAACTGTGTGTGAACGAGAGATAGATATACAGATTAAAAATAGGGAGGGGGGAATAGGGAGTGTCTGTGAGTGAGATAGATATGGAGATAGAGAGAGAGAGAGAGAAAGGGATAGAGGGAGGAAGAGAGACGGCAATAAATAGAGAGAGGATAGAGAAGTAGAGAGATATAGAAAGAGGGAGTGATAGAGAGAGATGGATAGATAGAGATATATATATAAAGATAAAAAGAATGATAGATAGAGAGATGCATATATTAAGAAAGATAAGGGAAGAGAGAGATATGAGAAGAGGTAAGGAGATAGAGATAGGGGAGAGATAGAGAGAAAGATAGAGATATATATGGAGATGGAGATAGAGATGGAGATAAGGATTACTAAATAGAGAGGGAGAGAGAGAGGGGAGATGGAAGGAGACAAGGATAGGGAGAGGAAGAAATAGAGATAGAAAGAGGGAGAGACAAAGAGAGAGAATGAGAGAGAGAATGAGAGAGGTGAAGATGAAGGGATAGAAAAGTAGAGATATAAAGTCATATATAGAGAGGTAGAGAGAGAGATAAAGAGGGAGAGAGGGAGAGAGGGGGGGTGAGTGGGGAGACAAATAGGTATAGCAAAAGAGATTATAGGAGAGAGATAGGGAGAGGGAAAGAGAGAGGGGAAAAGAAAGAAATATAGAAGGGAAGAAAATTATAGAGAGAAATAGGGGAGAGAAAGGAAGAGAGATTGAGAGATAATGAGAAACATAGAGATAGAGAGGGAGACAAAGATATAAAGATATCTCTCTTTGTTCCCATCTCTCTCTATCTCTCTCTCTCTATATATATATATATATCCCTATCTCTACCTATATATATATCTTACTTTTTTACTCTTTTCTCCCTTTTCCTCTTTATATCTTATCTTTATCTCCCTCTCCCTTCTCTCTTCCTCTCTTTTCTCTTTATCTATTTTCCTCAAGTGTACAATGGGTACATTGAAAACCTGTTTTAAAGGTGAATTATCATATCCTTAATCAAATGGCATGCTACTCTAAGCATATAACTCCCTGGGATCCTTAGATTGTTGGCATGAAATGATTGATCAAAAGTTAGTTTCTCTCTCTCTAAATTTTAATTTAGATTTTATATTTTAAATTTATTTTATCATATAAGTTAAAGTTAAAATTCAAAATATAATTATTCTACATTAATTAAAATTTTAATAAGATAATTTTTTTTTTGTAATTTCATAAGATAATTTTTTTTTTTGTAATTTCATAAGACATAAATGATTAAAATAAATTTAAAAATTAAGTCTAAATTAAAAATTAAAATAGCATAAACTAAATTATGCAAAATCAAAATATATCAAAATACAAATATTAATAAAAAGAATAATTTAAAAATATTATTAATAAATAATAAACTTATTAAGTATAATTAAATAAAAATTAATACTAAATTTAAATTTATTAGAATTGAAATATTAATAAAATATAATTATATTTTTCATTTCAATCTTATTAACTTCTTTTCTTTTCATTATTTTTAAAACAAAAAGCCAAATTTTAAATTGTTAAATCATTTTTAAAAAAGAGAGAAAGTTACTAGAATTGAAACATTAATAAAATATAATTCTATTTTTCATTTCAATCTTATCAACTTCTTTTATTTTCTTTTTTTTAAAAATAGAATGCCTACTTTTGAATTGTTGAATCATTTTTAAAATAAAAGTACAAAATGATGGTTGAGATTAATTCCATGGTCTTTCATCCTTCTCCTCAATTCTCAACCATTGATTTCAAAAAGCAGGTTGCCCATTTTATATAGGGAACACCTTCAATGTAATAATAAAAAGGATAGGAATTACTATTATTTTTTTATGTTTTTGACAACTAACATGTACTAAGCAACATCTTGGCATGAGATTCCAAAATAGGTGGCTTATCTTATCCACACCTTACCACACTAGCTAAGTTGGCCAAGAATTATGAACAAACATGGCTTAAATTCATTGTGTGCTATGCATTAATATCCATATCAAACAAACATTTTTTTCCTACATGCAATATGATAGGAGAAAGATCAAAGGGAGGGGTAGATAGTAATAAAAAATAATATGAAGGGTAAGAAAAAGAATGATATATGAGGCTAAGTGGATAATCAAAAAGAAAAGAAAAAGTGAAAGTAGGGAGGGTACTAATAGGGTGATAGAGAAATTTATAGTAATAAAAATTTTAATTTTGATTTACATATTTGGTTGCTTCAAGTGTGGAACATGGTAAAGGATATACATGGAATATCATGTGTTGGTTTGAGGGAGGCTATGGGTTCATTACTCCTTGACCTAAGACAATTCATAGGTATAAAGAATGTGCTCAAGACATTCCATAGGTGCTCAGTTCTTCTACAACACTCTCTATGATGGTTGGATATTTTATGCTTCATGAAGATGTTTCAAGGGTCAATAAACAAAATGAATATTTCCACAACTATTATTTGGACCACTTCAATCATCTCATGGTTAGGCTGGAGAAACTATACAAGTCCAACTTAAAGATGCAATCAACGTGAAATTGACTACTAGTATGTTGTGGGGGAATAAAAAATATTGTGACTCTTTGGATTTAGAAAAAGAGTTGAGTATTGCTATTAGTTATTTTTAAGCTTTTGTAAGACACTAGGGGCTTCTATATTTTGCTCCTAGCAAACATGTCTTTTTGTAGGTTAATTTTTATACATGTTGGTTATCTATTACAATTTATGTAATACTAAATAGACAAAGGTTTTATGTTTAAGTGTTATCAATGCTTGTAATGAAGGATCTAATATACCATATATAATTAGAATACATTCTCAATTTTTTATAGCCCCTAAGTTCCTAAGTTAGCTTATTTAGAACATACATAAATATGTACGTATAACCCTATGTTTTTGAGCTAATGACCAACTTGCAACCATTTTTTTTTAAATAGAATCTATGCTTTAAAATCTATAAAAAATTATTAAATATTTTTTAATTATATTTAATTTACCCCTAGTTTTGAAGAGGTGGAATGAAATTTATGTGGACAATCAACAATGATGTTTTAAACACATGAAAGTGATTCTAAAATTCCAACTCTCTCACTCCTACTAGAAATTAAAGACATCAAATTTCCATAATCCATGATATTGGTCACCACTACTTTTGGATTAGACTACAT
This sequence comes from Sequoia sempervirens, assembly GCA_007258455.2. Taxonomy (NCBI): domain Eukaryota; kingdom Viridiplantae; phylum Streptophyta; class Pinopsida; order Cupressales; family Cupressaceae; genus Sequoia; species Sequoia sempervirens. The sequence continues at coordinate 99,609,037 of VDFB02373365.1, read as the reverse complement.
GAGAGTTTTTTGCATCAACGTTTTGGATCACACTTTATGATCAATCTTTGGGATGATAGAGTTCTATCAAAGGTGAAGATGGGTTGATAATAGACCAAGACATGTGTTGTGTTAAGGGGTGTTTAACTAAAAATTATTTAATAGAACACCATTTGGATAAACATACCATATAGTCATCCTCTAGTGCAATATTCTATCTAATTTGATGCAGTCGAGATTAGGGAAACCTATCAAATTGACCAATCACAAAGCCAAAATTTAATGTTCAACATAAATCAAATATTCATATTACAATGAAACTAAAATTCTAATATCTAGAAGAAAAATTACTATAAGAATACAATAAGATTGTTCCTAATCTTTGTCACCACTCTACAACTTCCCAAAAAATTCCCCAAATGTATGCCTTCCTTCTCCCTTTATCCATTAGCATCTCAAAATAAAAAATGGAACTACTCTTATCAGTTAGATAAATTAAATCACTATAAAAACCCCATATTCTAATAGCAAGAAGAAACTCACAAATGTAATCCTGCTCTAGTTCAATTGGTTAGTTATTTCTCATAATTAGTACAGGCTAATATCATTGGGCATCATGTTGACATCATTGGCAAAATAATTCATCAAAACTGGTTTAATAAACTATTAAGGCTTAATTCACTAGATTTTACCTATAAATGTGGATGGCTACAAGATACCTGCAAAAATTTAGATGCACATGAGATTCCTGCAAGGGTAAATGATGTCATAGTTTTCACTACATGGAAGAATTCAGTGTGTGGGGAAGTTATTAAAATTGAAAAAACAATTGTTTGAAACAAAGTTCTTATTCACTTAGAGACTTTCACAAACCACTTGGTTGCCATATTCTCACAATTCAAGAAAACCTATCAAAACTTGCTAATTATAGGTTAAGTTCTAGTTCACTTAGAGACTTCCACAAACCACAAGTGGTCACCATATTCCCACAATGCAAAAGAACCTAAATCTATTAAATTTAGGTTAACTTTTGATTCACTTGAAAATCTTGCATAATTTTTTTGTGGCCTAAAAGCTCACAAATAATAGCAAACTAAAACTCTACAAAGCTATAAATTTACCAATTTTTTGGTAAATCTTCATCAAATTTTACATGTGGATGTACCTATTAAGCTCTTCTACAAGGTGATATCATAATATTTCCAAACTTATTTTTGGAAAATCCTCCAAGAGGAACAACCAAACAAACACAAGGAATATAAAATCACATAACTAAGAGGAAATATTTTTGGTTGATGCAAGATTGCTTGTAGACCCAGATGCTCCTATATCATAGTTGAACTTCTACCATACATAAACATAATCACACATGCATGCATGCACATATACATATATATCTACATATATGTATACATACATACATATATATATGTATATATACATATATACATATTTATATCAATATTGAGAGAGAGAGAGAGCCCCTTTCCCTATATATAAAATTGAAACAAAATATCAAAATATCAACTAAAATTACATTGAAAATGGATGAATGCTACAACAAAAAAAATCATAATAAATCCCCACAAGACCAACAATAAAGGAAAAAAAGAAACATTGATCAAGACTTTGAACCCCACGACCCACCCACATTATTAGAGTCATTTAGAGAGTCATCCAAAATACATGATGTAAAATTCCATCACTAAGATTCTTCCATCACCTCATTGGAGAAGGAATAACATAATAATCATTATTCACTAGAGTCTGAAAATATATAATATGAATATTTTTTTATGTCTTTCTAGCCCACAATAAAACTAGAATTAAGAAAGGGGGAGAGTGTAAGTACTAAAAAAAATTAGGCATTATTCTTATGGGAAGCTAGTAGGTACATAAATATTCACAATAGGATGTGAGGTCCTAGACCTCACAATTGATAAAAAAAAAAAAAAATCAAAAAATGAACATCACTAATATAATCAAGAGCTTGAAGACCATTCTCAACCTCAAGTGGATCCAAAATACTCACATTCAAAAGAGACTCATTTTAATTCTCTAAAATAATAACCACTAACATCATCCTACTCAAACAACTTATCAATAAAGACCTTAGAATGAAGTTAAAAAAAAAACTAGAAATCTATTCCTTAATTTTCACTAAGACAACCAACTTCTCTAATTTTTATCATTAAAAAAACCACTAAAATTAGAGCCTTTAAGCACATATGACCATTATATTCCAAATCCTTTGGAGCCAAAATTAACTTAATTATCTTGAGATAATAAGAGAGTGTGGCAATGAAAGGTAGCATGCAAATGATGTTCAAAGACTTTACGACATAAAAATAGATCACTAAAACCACCAAACTAATGCCTTTTTCATGATCCTATTAAACCATAAAAACCTCATACCACCACACCAAAACCAAGGAAAATAAATAAATTATCATCCATAAGTATAATAAAAAACAAAGGATAAAATAAAAATAAACTTAACCACATTGATGTCTAAAATGTAAGGTAGCATGTAATAAAATCACCAAAACTTGAAAGCATAGTGCTATTGTAGCCCATTAAAAATAGATGAAAGTTTGATGTCAGAGAGGAAATTTAGGAGGGCCCCACCAAAAGGAATTAGGAAGCTCCATCATCAAAGAAAAACCTATTAAAAAAGGACCATGTTTCAAGAATAAAATAAATAAAGTGAAGAAGGGTGCTCCCTCAACCCTAGCATTACTTTGTTTCCTTCTTGATAGGAATAAACAATATCCTTGTTTAATATATTCTATAAAATATATTACATATAGAAATAGCCTTGTTTAGCATACTGTAATTTTTTCAATTCACATTTTTTTTAAAAACTTATTAATCAAATTTAGTTAGTTGCATTCTATAATAATATGTCTATATCTAAAGTTTAAATCCATATTAATTCTAGCCACAACCTCCATCCTTTAAAACTATCTATTAATTAAATTATGAATTATGAAAAGAGATCTACTTGGATGAAAGAACCCAAGGAATCTTAGAGAAAACCCCACTTCTGACTAGACTTGAGTTCCCCCTAAGCAACATTCTTATAGTTGATCAATTCCAATACTCAAAGGAGTCACATCTACAAAGATTAAATGGATGTTTTTCCATCATGATTTCATTATTTACTAACATGAATTTGTTTCTTCTTAAAAAAATAAAATCTATTTTGACTATTTTTTGGTCAACTAATTGCATGCACATACAAATTTTTATGTAGTACTACAACAAAATAAATAATCCTATAGATAAATATTAGTCATCGATTAAGTAAACCATAAAAAAACATTAATCTTATATAATTCTTTCTAAAATTTATTAAATTTAACTATAAATGTTATATTATCATTTTTTATTTCATTTTATTTCATTGTAAACATTTAAGATAGAGAAAAAAAAAAGACTCATTAAAATATGCATAAATGATATTTTTTTGGTCCCATCATTAAAAATATAAGGACTTAAAATAAAAACTTCTCCTTACAAACACTCAAAAATGGATATTAAAAAGAAACATAATAATCACACAAATTGCAAAAGTTAAAATGTCCATAAATTTGTTGTAAACATTTATATTTTATGACTAAATGTAAATTTTCGTTAATATTATCATATTTCCACATTTAATGAAAACTCGAGATTAATAGTTTAGATGAAGTGCTAAAGGTCAATTGTGTTAAATTATGTATGTTTATTTTGATAGCTATTCTTATAGTGGAATGTACATAGATAGGTACATTTGTAGTTGTGTTTGAATGGATAATATTGACATAACCACCACTAAATCAATCTTATATATAGATTATATTATAAAACAATTTTATCTGTTGGATATTGGTTTTGACACATGTTATTTGGGGTAAGTATCTTTTCTCAATAAATTTTGGTAACTACATCTCTTAATTATTTAACATTTACTTTTTTAACCAATTTTGAAAAAGGTGGTGAAATCGGTACACAAATTTTAACTTTTCATTCATAATTTTTACTATATCTGAAGAAAATTTACTTTTCTATTTACCTAGATATTTATAAAATAATTATTGAAAATTATATAACATTTTATAGAAACTATTTTAGCAACCCTATGATATTTTCTTTCATATCTCTTCTCATGGTCGCACAAAATAACAAAAAATAGAGATGACATCAAAACTAGTGTACTTTTAACACTTGAAAGGTGGAAAATTGTCATTGCTTATGGTTTAGGACATAGAACAACAATCTTCTACATTATCATTCAATAAAACCCTAGATATCTCAATCCAAGGATGAAATAAGGGAAAGATATCATGCAATAGGGTGTCCTAGGGTTTGATTAATGACTAAAGAGGGGTTCACTACCAAGCTAGGGCTTGGGAAGAAAAATTATATGCAAGACCTAATTATGAAACCTAATGATATGCAAAGCTTCACTAAATGGCCTAGAAATGAATGCAAAATAGAATAAAAAACTAAGAGATCAGGGGTGTGCACCTAGAAATTTGTGGGAGCTTGAATGGAGATCTGAAATTCTGAAAACACTGAGATTAATGCAGATTGGGACTCATACACTAGATTGGGTGATCTAGTCCCAAATTAGGGTTTTTGGGCATGAACATAAATCTAGCAAAGACAAGTCTAGAACTCTTGAAATATGCAAATTTGACTATATTGTGACTCATACGCCAAAAGTGGCATGTTAGTCTATTTTGGATTTTACGAAGAATCAAGATTTGAATCTTCTCTTCAATCCCTACTCTACCTTCTTGACATGATTTTTGGGTATGAATTGTTGAATTATGCTCTGTAGATGTCCTTCAATGATCTTCTAAACAAGGTGACAACTTGAATTACTTTGAACACTTGATAACTTCTTTCCAATCTTTCTCCTTAGAGGGTCTTCAACCTAGATCTGCAAATCACACACTAAAGAGGGGAAAAATTTATTTTGTTAGTGGAAAGGGTTTTTTGGTAATCAAACCTTGTAATGAAATCAAATGAGATAAAGGAATGATGAATGAATAGCATGTAATGTTTCAACTCACCAAACCCTAACAATAAAGTTATGCAAACATGTATGAAGTGGCTCCAATGGATGTAGATCTTGACTCTTGCTTGAATGTGATAGATATTGATTGGAATGCTATCTTGAATCATAAAGCCCTACATCACAATTGTTAGCTTATAAACAAACATGATGCATGATGACTTTGACATGATGCTTGATACTTGAATTATGCTCCAAAACACTTGATAAAACAATTCTTGAAGACTCTTGAATTTTCTTGTAAACACTTGAATGCTCTTGTGAACTCAAATTTGCTAGAATGCATGAATACTCAAGTTGCTAGGTGAAAAATGAAAAAAAACCTTGTATTTATACTTTCTTATGCCAAATTTCTTAAAATTACAACACTACAACCTAACATTAGATCTAGGAGAATAAAATCCCACCAAGAATTTGAATTAAATTTCATTTTGGGGCACATAAGACTCATACGCCAAAAGTGGCATATGAGTCCCATTAGACTAGGCTATGGGACACATTTTTAAGAAAAGCTTAGATTCATGTGAAATTGAGATCGAGGCCCCGAAACTTAAGTGGGACCCATATACCCAAGGTGACGTATGAGCCCATACACTAAATTTGGGCCATACAATCCAAAAACACCTGAATTATGATTAGATACTAGTTTATGTCAAGATTATCCTCAAAAAGATGCATTAATTAAGGCTTGTGGATGCAAAATAAGGCCAAATAAGGCATAAAGAAGCCCCATTAATAATGAAAACCCTAGATAAGTGTGAAACTATGGCACAAAACTTTACAACATTCTAAATAAGGTACAATTAGGTCCATTTAGTTTATAAGGTCCCAAGACCTAATGTGAATGTGTTAAACACATTACAACACTAAATCAAGGTAACTTTAAGCTCAATTTAATAGGGAGGACCCAAACAAGTGTGAAAATGTCACGAATGACATTTTTTGACACTACATTTAGCCCCCACTTGAGTGAGAGGATGAACTTGCTTCAAACACGCACTAAAGTAGACAAAAACACATCAAGAGGGGTCCCAATAAACCAATGCTAGTAAGATAGAATGACAATGATCAAGAGGGGTGATCAAGCCCCCAGGATCAAGATCCTATGACAAACCAGCATAGGCACAAAAGGACACACATGAAAATGATATAAGGAGCAACAACAAGGCACAAGCATACACAATCAAAGACAAAGAGAAAATAAAAACAAAATGCAAAGGAAGGGGGGTGGATCAAGCTTTGACCATTTGTCCATCGTGATGTGGATTAGATCTAGGCTATTTTTATGAAAATGCATGCTCACTCTGAGGCAATGAAACTCTTGGTTGTCCACTAGGTGAGTATCCAAAGAGGTAAGACACATACACACATAACCGATATGCACTCACACACACAAGCAAGTGGCTATGGGAAATTCATGCCTAAGTTTGGCTTCCCGTGCAACCAAACCAAAGCTATACCTCCTGATAATTTTGATAAGGTGCCACACAAAAATGAGCTTCGAGCTTCATGAGGCAAGCAAAACTTCATATGCTTGAAACTCATGAACAAACAAGATGGCTCCATAGGCCTGCAAAGTGTGTTATGCTAGGTGGCCATATAAAAAAAAATTGTAAATACAACGTAGGGAATGTTCAAAGGAGTTTTTCTTAGTTCATGTAAGGTCTTTAACTTAGGGAACATTGTGCCTAATGTATCCAAGAGAGGACCAATCAAAGAATAGAAGATTCACAACTTAGGGGATGCAGTGTGTCATATCAAGCCACTAAGAGGAATATAATATGCTAAGAGAGATCACGCTCTTGAGGGACATCACACCTAATGTCAACCAGAAAGCAAAAGATTCATTGCATGAAGTAAGAAGACTACACAATGAAACATGAAATGCAAAAAAGGATAATGCCAATGTATGCCCCCTTTAAATAAATTTATAAACACCATGTTGTGAGCAATTACTTTAAAGTAGTAAATGATAAATGCTAACAATAAAGAAGACACAAGAGCTAACTTGGAAAGACCTATGCCAAGTCATATGTTTCCAAATAAAGCTATCATGAAAAAGGAAAAGAGGGGTTGCCCCCAAAATGAAACTCCAAACACATGAGGGATCTATGGATTTGGGGTCAGCATGTTCTTGCTACAATATTTTTAGAGAGATGGGAATTGTTAGCATTCCCCAAATATGTATAGAACTAAAAGAATGACACAAGGAGATTCAAAACAAAGAAAAAATCCTTTCAGGTCAACATGGAAGAGACATGAATGTCTGTACGTCTTATGTCATCCCCAAAAGGAAAACACTAGAAAAAGAAAAAGATAAAAGGAAAACCTTTTGGGTCATCATGGAAGATACATCAATGTCTTGACGCCTTGCATCATCCCCAAAAGGCAAACACAAGACAAAGAAAAATATAAAAGGAAAATATTTTGGGTCAACATGGAAGATACATGAATGTCTCAACGCCTTGCATCATCCCCAAAAGGAAAACACAAGACAAAGAAAAAGATAAAATATTTATGACATAGAGAAGAATGTAGGTACAAATAGAGGAATGTCACAAAGGGAGAGAGATACATCACATAGAACAACACGAGGGATCACATTACAAACATACAATCACACACAAAACATGAAAAAGAAAATACTAGTAAGGAAAATGTGAGTCAACCTACTAGAAATTCATCTGCATCCCAATCATGTTCATCATATATGGTAGGCAAACAACTAACCAAAGATACAATAGAAAGTGTTGAACTAGGGTCATTACCAAGTTCAACAGTCTTCCTAGCAGAATCATCATGTAAGCTTGTAGAAGAGGAAAACAATGTATTCAATTCATTATGCACCTCTTCATCATCTAAATTAATCACAATAGGAGGTCAAATGATAATGTCCAAAGAAGTATTTGGATCTTGTTATGGTTACAATATGGGATCTTGTTGTTGCGGAAAAGAGGGAGACTGATCACGTATTATTTCAGTCAAGTTTGGATTTTGATTTTCTTTGTTTGTTTCTTCATTAATATTTTGAGCAAGAGCACGATGCCTATGCGTACACTCTCAAGCATGTCTGGTTCATTTTGTATGATTGTCAAGTTTCATTTGTGTAGGAGCGGGTTGATCAACCATAGGTTTATTTTCTTCCCTAAGGGGAGGAACAAAAGGAACCACATAAGGTTGTTCAACCACTTTCTCTTTAGCTTTGTAAACTTGCTTTATCTTAGGAGGTAGGATGGGATTGCTTTCATTATCTCTTGGTCGTTTGTAGGAAATAGGTAAAGAATCTATCTTGGGTTGGTCTTGGTTGTTTGGAATTTCTTTAGGTTCAATCATGGTTTTGTCAAGGATAGTAGGTTTTTTCCACTAGTAGAATTTGGCAAATAAATGACTACGTGACTAAAAATTTTAGTCACATAACTAAAACTTTTAGTCACGTGACTAACACTAGTAGTATTTGGAAAATAAATGACTAATTTGGTCATTTATAAGTGACTAAAATCACAACTAAATGACTAAATAAATGACTAATATCAAAAAAATAAAAATGACTAAATAAATGACTAAACAAATAACTAAATAATGTGCTCATTATTAAAATCTTGGCCATAATTTTTATTTTAATAAACATACTCTAAAACCTTCGTCAAGACCTTATTTTCAATTGTAGCCCGCCATAATTAATAATAAAATATTACAAATAAAATTACTAATAAATATTTTTTGTGGAATTAATATTTTGTTTTGTGGTGTCATCATATGAACACCAAAGTTTCTTCTAAATTGACAAAAAACCACCAAATTATAAAAATTAATGAAAACCATAAGAGAACCTAAAAAAATAAAACCCAAAAACCTTGAAAAATAAAAAATAAGCAAAAGGAAGAGAAAAAACAAAAAATAAGAATAACCAACCAAATAATCTAAGAGGAAAAAGGACCAATTTTTTTTTTATAACCATAATTTTCATTTTAATAAACATACTCTAAAACCTCCATGAAGACCTTATTTTCAATGTAGCCCGCCAAAATGGAGCAGTGAGTCAAAACCTTATTTTCAAGGTAGCCCACCAAAATGGAGAAGTAAAGAACACCTGATTTTGGATTGCAACCTCTGCCCATTTTTCTACATTAGACACAATTTGTGCAGAATCTTGTGGTAAGTCACTTTCCATGGTTTCAATTAATTTTACTTTTCAAATTTGTACGTGGTCAGGCCATATGATCCATATGATCCATTCTTTTTAATAATTTTACTAGTTGCTTGTTGACTAATAGTGATTATGTTCTTTTTTCGGATAATTATGGAAAAGCAAATCCATCTTGTGTTGCAGAAGTTAAGGATTTATATAGAGAACTTGGAATCAAGGTCTTTTTAATATTTTATTTTCCGTTATGAGATATTAAAAGTGATCTTTTTTTTTTTCGAAGTTTCCACTATCAAAATGCATAGTTCACAAGAGAACTTAATTTTATCTATAAAAATGATATTAAGGGACATGTAGATTGAGTTGTCTATACAAATTTCAGAACTTGAACTCTTAAAATTAGCTTCCACTTTTTGAGGGGGCATACAAATCACTTTTGAAGTTGAGTGTAAAAAATAGAGTAGCACGTAACAAAAAAGGATGAACACTAATAAAGTGAAAATTGGCTCTTCTTATATCAACCATGTAGATTACAATGAAAGGAGTGTAGGGATGGTAGGGGTTTAACATTTACAGTGCAGTGGAACAATAGTTCAGTTGTACAGTAGATGTCATCGTACTTTATTTGAGAACTCTTACTAAATTCCCAAAAATAGGAGTTCCCAAATGATGCCAACAACAAGAGTTGATTCATAGGCCCTATGAAAATCTCTAACTTTTTGGCTCCCATTTGATACTTTTTTGCATACTTATAGATTACATCTCCATGATTAATATGGACTAGAAGGGTTGAAAGGGCACATGTTAGTATTTTCCATTTATTGGGCAATAAAGAGTTTGAAGTGGATAGCTGAAAGAATCAAATGTAGCTATTTACTCTAGATGCTTTATTCTCATTCGGTTATTAATTAATCTAGATATAAACCATGATGACTTAAATCAGAACTAGAAGAAATCTCATGAAAACTACAAGAAGAGATCAGTGATTAGATGAATCATGGACATGAAACCAACTCCATAAGCCACAACAAACAAAATATGTAATGCAAATGAGAATACAGGCATTCAAAGGAATTGTCATGGATAAAGAATCATCCTCCCTTAGATCTCTTATGAGAATTCCTGAAAGTTCTTCAGTTATCCACAATATCCACATGCTATGAGCTCTGATACAAAGATTGTGCATAGTTTTTCTCAGTTTATTCAATTTGGTGCTATTATTTTTATCTTGTGATTTAGGCTTCAAACCAACCCCTCTCATTAGTATTTCTCTTCTAGAATTGTCTAGAAGAGGGTAATCAAAATCAGTACTGGAGTATCTGAAAGTTGAAGATCCTTTCCCTCAAACTGAAGCTTTTTTCTCGACAAACCAGAGTTGAGACACACCAAAAACTAGTGGAAGGGAAGTTGAATGAAAACTGAGAGCAACTAAAAGCCTTCCTAAGAAAAGTTCCCTTTCCACTATAACTGTTAGTTCTAGTGTCTCCTTGTTCATTTTTTCTGGCATCTCCTCATTTTTCATTTCTTGATAGAGAGCTTCTAAAAGATGTGTAAGATGTTATTTAATCTCAACAATCAATGTTGATATAAAATGGAAGCATTGCTCTTGAAAATAAGGTGTTAAATCATTTATCATTGAAGGATATTTATGTGAATGAAGATAACTTAGGTCTTCCAAAATATTCTTGGATGGTCCCTCATCTATGGTATCTTTTTTTTCACTAACCTCAGTTGCAAAATAAGCGTTAAGGTGACCAAACTAGTCTTCATCATTTGTCATCATAAATATAAAACTCAACCTAGTTAAATTGACACTTTTTTAGGTCCCCTCTCTTGACAAGCTAGCCCTCACTAGTAGTTAATTTGTGCAAATGGGTTTCAACATCTTTGTAACTTGCCAGAGATGTAACTATGGCTTCAAGGCATTTACCAACCTTAACTCTAGTTGACCTCCACCCTCATGCTCTTGTTTCAATTCAGTCTCTTCCCAACCCTACAAATCACAAACTAATAAATGGTAAGCCTTGAAATCATGGAACAAAAAACTACAAGAGACGGAGCAAGCATACAACATTAAAATTGTGACTTGCAACAGTAAAAGAAAAGAAGCAGTAGGCAATTTGATATACAATCAGAAAAGGGAATTTTATGAGGCTGCCTTAAGGAAGCAAATTAAAAATTAAATAAAATCATGCTTCAAATTCCATGTTTAAATGTTTAGTTGTACAATAGATGTCATCCTACTTTGTTTGAGAACTCTTACTAAATTCCCAAAAATAGGAGTTCCCAAATGATGCCAACAACAAGAGTTGATTCATAGGCCCTATGAAAATCTCTAACTTTTTGGCTCCCCTTTGATACTTTTTTGCATACTTATAGATTACATCTCCATGATTAATATGGACTGGAAGGGTTGGAAGGGAACATGTTAGTCTTTTCCATTTATTAGGAAATAAAGAGTTTGAAGTGACTGAAAGAATCAAATGTAGCTCTTTACTCTAGATGCTTTATTCTTGTTTGATTATTAATATATCCAAATATAAACCATGATGACTTAAATCAAAACTAGAAGAAATCTCATGAAAACTACAAGAAGAGATGAGTGATTTGATGAATCATGGAAATGAAACCAACTCCATAAGCCACAACAAACAAAATATGCAATGCAAATGAGAATACATGCCTTCAAAGGAGTTGTCATGGATAAAGAAACATCCTCCCTTAGATCTCTTGTGAGAATGCCTGAAAGCTCTTCAGTTATCCACAATATCCACATGCTATGACCTCTGATACAAAGATTGTGCATAGTTCTTCTTAGTTTATTTAAATTTGGTGTTATTATTTTTATCCTGTGATTCAGGCTTCAAACGAACCCATCTCATTAGTATTTGTCTTCCAGAACAGTCTAGAAGAGGGTAATCAAAATCAGTACTAGAATATCTAAAATTCGAAGATCCTTTCCCTCAAGCTGAAGCTTTGTTCTTGACAAACCAGAGCTGAGACGAGCCAAGAACTAGTGAAAGGGAAGTTGAATGAAAACTAAGAGCAACTAAAATCCTTCCTAAGAAAAGTTTCCTTTCAACTATAACTGTCAGTTCTAGTGTCTCCTTGTTCATTTTTTCTGCCATCTCCTCATTTTTCATTTCTTGATAGAGAGTTTCTGAAAGATGTGCAAGATGTTCTTCAATCTCAACAATCAATGTTGAGATAAAATGGAAGCATTTCTCTTGCAAATAAGGTGCTAAATCATTTATCCTTGAAGGAGATTTATGTGCATGAAGAAAACTTAGGAGGTCTTCTAGAATATTCTTGGACCACTCATCTATGTTATCTTTTTTTTGACTAACCTCAGTTCCAAAATAAGCATTAAGGCGACAAAACCAGTCTTCATCATTTGTCATCATAAATCTAAAACTCAACCTAGGTAAATTGACACTTTTTAGGTCCCCTCTCTTGACAAGCCAGCCCTCACTAGTAGTTAAATTGTGCAAATGGGTTTCAACATCTTTGTAACTTGCCAGAGATGTAGCTATGGCTTCAAGGAATTTACCAACCTTAACTCTCTCACACAGATCTGCAAATCCATCTGCTATTATTTGTTTCATTCTACTAGCAAACACGCTTTCAAAAAGTTCATCCCACAGACTCTGAGTGCTTCAAAACAATCTCACACACGCATTGGCATGGAAACTCAACATTGAACCAGAAACCATTTTTAGCCACTCCAAGCTCCCTTCAAATGCATCTAGACTATCCAATGTTTCTCTGCAAGTTCCTTGCCACTTTTTACAAGATCAAGCAAATACTTTCCCCCAAGCCTATATACAGAGAGAATATCATCTGCACATGTCTTAAGCCATGCTAAGCAAGAATATGAGAGGTTGGTAATGTAATTTTTCAATAAACCCTACCCCAAGCTAGTGTAAAGTGAGGGTTTTTAGTTACAGAGGTTAGATGAGAGTTTTCCCATCTAAAAATTGTTGATTGATTGTTGAGTGGTTCATTATGAGATAAAGTCAAAAATATGGGTCTGCAAACCTACTAGATAAGTTGAAGAGTTTTGTGAATCAATTGGTTGTTTGAATCAACTTGTTTTGTGATTATTTGTTCAAAGCCAAATTTCTTTGCATCAAAAACTTTCCATAATATTTAAGCTTGATGGGAAGAAGGCTCCATTGAGAGAACTCAAGGGGTGTTACTTGCTACCTAAGAGGACAGAAGTTGTGGAGTACTTGTTGGCTTGAACAAGTGACTAATCTCACCTTCCTTGTATTGAAGAGGATGTACCAGGTATGTATTTCCTCAATCAGGATTAAATTATAACTGATGGTTCTGTGATGAGATGGTGTTGATGAAAAATCATATAACTGTGATAGTTGAAATTATTTTGGTGGTCATATGACATTCTTTTTTACAACATTTATAAAGAAAGTATAGATTAAATTTTGTTGTGCAAAAGCAGTGAGTAGGCTACATTCCTCTGCTTGCCTCAAATCTTGATTTGGGTGATGAGGACAGAGGTATAATTCCTTCTGTTACCTCACACTTGTTCCAGTCATGTAATCACCTTGATGACTGTTACCTCACCCATGTTCCAATCATGTATTTACATTGTTGAATGACTAACTTGTTTTTAGGGATTACAACTTACAAGAAAAATGAAGGCCCTTTGACCTTTTAGATCATCTGTGATAATTTAATTACATCAACAAAAAACCATGGAAGGATTTAAGTACTTAGTGTTTTGTTGAAGATATCACTGTACTATTTGAAGATTATGGTTTGTACCTGTTTTAAGCCAAATGTTATGCTTTTGGCCTTGAGAATGAGTGGGACTCTGAAAACTTACATTTTTTGGTCCTGACAACAAACTTTTAGTATGATATGGTTAAGATGGTTTGATTGAGAATTTGAGAACAACAAAGGATAAGCCTCAATCTTTTATGTCATTTAAAGATTGGAATAAAGATTATTGGGCAAGACAACTTAAGACCTTAGATTTGCACCAATTATATATCAGCTCTAGAGAGACCTGACCTATACCTCATGTAACTCTTCATGACTGTAAATATGGTCTTCAAATTAGAATATATACATTCTATGCAAGATTTATTAGTTTAGTAGATACTTAGGGAATGCGTAAACATGATAGTCAATACCTTGAACTAGATAGCTTTATATCTACTAGTTACTTTTGATCAACTAAGGACATTTATATTTCAATTTTAAATAAAATTTCAATATTGAACTTCAAAATTTAGACAATTTCCACTTGCACTGCACATAAATGGAGGTGCCCTTTTAACACATTTCTTTGATTATTTTTTCATCTCCTTTCACATTTGAGTATAATAACTTATTTTGAAAAACAAATTGATTTCAGTGTTCTATCCCATGGCTCAATTCTTGTTTTTGTGTTGAACAAAAATCAAACACTAAGCTTCAGTGTCATGTTGGATTGTCAAAAAGCTACAATGTGAAAATAGCTTCTTTAGAGTCTTCATTCTATTCTATCTTTGCAACTCTATTCTTTCCAAATTTATTTTTACATACTAACAGTGACCATGAAAAATTATTGCAAGAGTGGGAGGTTATTCTTACTTATATGAGCCACTTTGGTGGGTAGGCATGATTACCAATAAGTGCTTATTACTTATTAAATCAGGTTTAGGTGACAACTGGAGAATATTAATGTTTGATAATTGATATAGATTACTTGCATTCAAACTATTAATTTCCTTATTTACAATCTTTTTTTAGATTATAGTTGTATGGATGGAGAGTTTATATATTCATTATTTGCAAAATTTACAGTTTATCTGCAGTGACTTCACTGCCAATCCTTAACAACTATTTTAGAATCAAAATTTTCACTAAAAATTACATTCACCATCTTTTATGAATAAATACTAACTATCCTACAAACCAAAAACTCCTTTTCGTTGCCCACAGTTTTGTAAAAACCCCAAAAACTAACTACAAACAGCCAAAAAACTCAAATTCATGGCAGAGGATTATGTTAACTATAGAGTTGTAGATGAGCTACTCGTCATAGTTTCCATAGAGGTGTTGTTCTTCTTCCTCTTCCTCTAAGGTCGCTGCTCCAACTTCTCCAACTACTCCAACTTCAGCCACTTTGCTGAAAGCTTTGCCTTCTTTACCACTGCCTCAACCTCTATTAATTCCACAATCAATTTCAAAGCCTCCCACCTCTGTGCTACTCCCTCTCTCCATCTAGCTTTACGTTTTCCTTCTAGCCATTTCACAAAGGGTATGCATTTGAATGTTTCTTCATCCTCTTCACTTTCAATTCCCTCACCGATATCCATCCCAACTCTTGGAATCGTCCATTCCAATAGTGAGTCCATGTTGTTCAGATAATCCTTATGCACCAGTGCCTTCATCACCTTTTTCACAACTTCAATCGACTCTCCCAAATCTATGCCCCAAGCCATTATGAGCGAATAAATTTCCAAATTAGTTATGTATCTGTGTGTGAGCTGGACGAATCCTCTTCCCATACTTAGTTGCACTGACTGCACTAATTGTTCATCGTTGTACAGGAAACACCACATCAATCTCTTTATCGATGGTTCTCCATAAAAGTGTGATAGTTGTTTCTTCATTTTAAGCATGAAACCAACCTCCATCACCTCTACAGTGACAGAGCCACCACCTCCTATACACCATTTTCATACCTATTGTTTGCCACAATAGAGGAGCATCGAGTAAGTAATGCCTCAAGAATATATTGAAATAATGAAATGAAATAATTTAATAACTTCATTCACATTCCTTTCCATAAATGCTTGACATACATCAGTCATCATCACCACCTAACTCCACACACTTCTCTCATTCACTTCAAGAATTAAAACGTGCAAGTACTCCATTTTAGAGCTCCCTAAATGCACCACTCATTTCAGTCTTGTCATCGGGGGAGAACATTAATTTTAAATATCTCGACGATGCCTCGGGATGTCACATCAGTTAGAATAATCATTATCGCCGTATTGGTGAGACTTTGATTCTTATTCCACCAATAGCCACCTTCTCCACCGATGAACAACTTTCCTTAGGTCTATCGGTGGGACACTAGATAATGTCACCCCGATGCACCCCAACTCCACCGATATACATTATGCACTTGCTAATCCATGCTTATATCGAGCCATCGGGGGAATGCAAACATTTGTTCCACCGATGGTCATGTGTCACAACAATGTGCTTACTTTTGTTGACTTTTTCGGTCTATCAGGGAGAGCGCCTTAGGATTCATCCTAATAGGTTATTGTTACACCGATACTAGGTTATGAGCTACTTTCATCGGACCATCGGTGAGGCTATAATGGGGGTTCTGTCGATGAGGCATTGTTAGGCCAATAGTGCTAATTTTTATTTAGGGATGGGGAAAGATTTATGGAGCCTCATACTATTATGCTTTTGATAGATTTTTTCCAAGGTAGTGAACTGTTTGACAAAATGCTTTGGTAGACATGTATGGAAAATGTGGTAGCATAGACAAGGTAGTGAACTGTTTGAAAAAATGCCTCAAAGAAATGTGGTCTCATAGAATGCCATGACAAGAAAATGCAATTGGCAGCTACTCCTAGTTATTAATTATGCAATGTGAAGTAATTGCATAACTACTTAGGTTGACTTTGTAAAAACTATATTATTGTAATTGAAATTTTTTCATCTATCAACATCTAGTTATTAGTTATTCAATGTGAAGTAATGATTTAAGTTTGAAAGGTGTGCAATGCAATGTAATCAGAGATATGAATATAAACTACATAAATCTATTTTTTACAATTCATTAGTTAAACTCTTTATTTTATCTTCTCTCCATATCTCTAGGCTATGGAAATGCCTTTCAATTTCAAAAAAAAAAGATTTTATCTCTGTTCTACAATTTTTTACTTTTTTTTTAAATCCGATTTTTTTTTCTATTTTTGAATGCATGGGGTTATGTTAGTAATGCTCTCATATTGCATGTATGGTAATGTAGTGTTTATATTTGTGGCCTTTGTATCTAATTAGCATGAAGCTAATAGTAATATTGTAATGGTTTTTTAGTAAATTAGATTGATCATTGCAATTATTTTTGAAATTTTCCTTTTGCAATTATTTTAACACACACATGCAAGTACTATTTAAGCAAGTAATGGTTGTTTTATTATGCAAACAAGGGTAATCATTACATATGTAATATAATGTGTTATTTTTTTTTCTTTTTGCAAAAATGTATTGATAAACTCAAAGAAGGGGATAAAGTTAGGGGGTCAACTTGAAGACAAAATAGATGGAGTTGTTCATCTAAAAGAGAAAGAGGGAACTTTCACATGATGGCCACTAAAATATTTTTAGAAAATTACATAGTTGAACATGTTTATCATGTACTAGTTAATGTTAGACATCTTGGCTCACTACTTTATGCAGTATTTTGAATGTGTTTTTTAGGGATCTTAATTATCATGGTGCATTTGAAAGAGTTGGAAACTCTTAGACAACTTTGACATCTTGTAACTTTATATATATATATATATATATATATATATATATTTGCATTAAATTGTTTATTGTAGATTACCCTTATTTATCATGATCTTGAATCAATCTTTTAATTCTAGCATGTTGTAGCTTGTTCGTATATGTAATATTTTTATTTGCTTTTATGTTTTAGTTGAAGTTTAATATTATGTTAGTTTTTCATTATAAAATTTATGGTACTTAATAAATTATTCATTTCATGACTATATTTACTACCAATTAATGGAAACCAGTAAATAAAAATGACTAAATTAATGACTAAATATATGAATAAATATATGACTAAAGTAATGACTAAATTAATTACTAAATATATGACTAAATATATGACTAAAGTAATGAGTAAATTAATGACTAAATATATGACTAAATTAATGACTAAATATATGACTAAATAAATGACTACCATGACTAAATAAATGACCAGTTAACAACAATCAATGACTAAATTAATGACTAAACAAATCACTACCATGACTAAATAAATGACTAAATTAACAATTAAATCAATGACCAAATCAATGACTAAATAAATGACTAAAATATTTTAGTCATAAATTTAGTGGTGCTATAAATGACTACAAATAAACCACTAAAATAGTCGCGTGACTAAAATAAATGACTAAAAAATATGACTACATAAATGACTAAAAAATATGACTAAATCAATGACCAAATCAATGACCAAATTAATGACTAAAATCAATGACTAAATAAATGACTAAAATTGTTTAGTCATAAATTTAGTGGAGTTATAAATGACTACAAATAAACCACTAATAGTCACGTGACTAAAGTTAGTCATTTATATGCAATTTTTAGTAGTTTATTTAGTCATATATTGTTGTTTGTGTACTACTGGTCATAGGTTGAGGCATTTTTTTAATGAAAATTTTTTCTATTCATTTCACTTTGAACTTTTGGTAGGATTTGAAAAATAAATCTTCTTGAAGTTTAATAGGTTCCATAGGCTCAATCTAAAAGAAATCGGATGAAAAGTTCCCACAGAAAGACAAGGGGTTAAAGCCACTATGATGCATAGTAAATATTTCATTGTCAAAGGGAAACTTTAAGCATTTATGCACAACCAGCGAGACAACTTCCATGAAGCATAGTTATGGGTGACCAAGCTTCACATGGAATTGATCTAACATTGATATGATGGAGAATGAGACATCTAATGTTTTTGGTCCTATTTGTAAACGTAAGGTGATCGATTCCATCATAGGGAAAGCAAAATCGTTATGCATCTTTATCCATGCTTTCGGTTTATCATATGTTTACTGATAGAGCTCATACACAAATAAGAATTCCTTGATGATCACTTTCTCTCCACGGACATGATCAATTAATATCCCATTAGTGGGCTTATCATAGATTTCGCTGGCTATGTAAAGAGGACCATTCACTACAGGATTTGACACCATTTTCCGACGGTCGTTCGTTGGTCGTTCGAAAAATATCTGTCGGAAGAGCGACGCAATGGCCAAAAATTTTCCGTCGCTGTTTTTTCGTCGCAAGGACGACGAAAAAGTAAACGTCGAAATAACGGCGAAGAATCGTCGGTCGGCAGGATCGCGACATACGTCGGGATTTTGTCGGAATATCGACGAAAACTTTGTTTATCCACCGACGAACTGCACCAGAAGTTCGTCGTCGGCTCAACGAAATGGGCAAATATTTAGCGTGGAAACATGGAAATTTCGTCGAAATAGCGATGAAATACAAAATTAGTAGCGTCGAAAGAACACCAAAAGTTCATCGAATATGCGACGAAATAGGCAAGTAGTAGCGTCGGAAGAA
>VDFB02373365.1:99441692-99589393 GCA_007258455.2 Sequoia sempervirens | reverse complement strand
AAAATTCCAGGGACAAACTAGCATATTAGAAAGAGGGTTATTTTAGCTTTGTAGCTTGCATGTATTTGTAGAACTTGGGGATTTGAGATCCTCTACATGTAAGAAGCTCCATTTTCTGAATAATAAAATTATTTTCTTGTTTGTGGGTTATTTTTTGTGTCTCAGGTTGCATCCTCATCATTAATTAAATAAAGATATTTAATTAATTTTTTTTTAAGAAATGACATGTGGATGAAATTAATTAAATAAAATATTTAATTAATTAGAAGAAAGATTTTGAATAGGAGAAAGAAAATATTTTAAATTTAATTAAATCAAAGGACTTAATTAAATTCAAAAGGTGATAATTAATTAAGATAAATAAAGGGTATTTATTTAATTAATTAAGTAGACATATGAATATGAAATAATTAAATAAAGTGAATTTATTTAAAATTAAGGTGGAAGAATAAAGTGAATGAACAATATAATTAAATTAACTAAATTTAATCATATGTAGAGGACTTTAGAGAAATTAATTAAATAATAAATATTTAATTAAATGCCAGGATTAATTAGACATGACCAATTTTATGCATATACATTTTTTCCCTCTTTGAAGTGATGTGTGAAACACATTGCTTCAAAGAAAATATTCCTGCTTTTAAAATTTGATGTGTTTGATTTTTCCCCTGGGCGGAAAATTTTAACTGATATGCCCTTGATTAAAAAAAAAAAAAACCGTGCCTGATATGCCCTTTTGATTTGAATCTGATATGTTTCTGATTGAAAAAAATGCGGCTGATATTGATGATGCCCCCTCGGGAGGTAAATCACTAATGATGAGAAAAATTTTGAGTTGATGAAATTCAGATGATGAGAGGGATGCAATGATTTAGCTCCCAATAATTGATGAAAGAATGATGATGTATATTTCTTCTTTGGTCGATAGATAGATAAATTGTCCTGTCATCATGTTGATATGGATATAAATGATGGAAGATCTGATAAATGATGAATTGATAACTTTGCTTCCCAAAATAGAAAAAAGAGAGTAGATAGCTGATAACTTTGTTTCCATTGAATGAAAAACAAAGAGTAGAATGATTGATATGACTTCTGATAAATTTTCTTTCTGCGATAGAAATCAAATAGTAGATGATGTGATTGAAAACATATTTGCATTCGTGACTGAAGCACAAATAGGAAGATGATTTGATTGTTGATAAGTTTGCTTTCTTGAAAAAGAGAACAAATAGTAAATGATGATAGAGTAGATTGATTTGATATTAAGATAGATAGATTTTGCATTGATTTCATGATATGAGTCACTTAGATAGAGCATTTGATATAGTTCACTGATATGATGCACTAATATGGGTCATTATAGGGATCATTGATAGATAGATATGGGTTGTGATTGCATGAGGCATTGATAGATAGAAAGATTCAGATTGACCTTTGCATAGTCGAGGTGTGTCGGGACCACACATAAATCCTAGGGCAAGAGGTGCAAGAGGCAGTGGACTTCCAGAAATGATAGATTGTGAGGGAGGCTGAGCATTATTGGATCAGATACGAGGAGTTGTGCCCTCCCGACCACAGAGAGCCTTACCCTTGATCCCAGAGTAGATCTAGGAACAGATTGCAGACTACGACACACATCAGAGGGGTCACAGGGCTGCGACAGGATCCTGATGTAGGGGGTAGTGGGAGGCCACCATCCTCTAGACCAGCTCCATCAGGGGGCTCTACCAGACATCCTTGATTTATTGATGCAATATTATTGATGTATATCATTTTTGGAGCATGTACATTTGTTTTTGATCATATCTCATGTATCTCTCCATACTTTTCAGTTTCATTGGACATTGGACATTGGACATTTGTATGTATTTTGGATGAGCGATGATATGCAATGATGATGAGTTTTTGATGACGTGATGTGAATTTATGAGATGATGATGTGATATGCATGTATTTCTGCATGATGTGATATGGATTTTGATATGCATTTTAATGATTTGATGACCATCATGATAGGCAGGATGATTGGATATGATGTTTCTACGATGACGATGAAAAATGATTTATGATGTGTACTAATGATGTCATGCAGGTGGATGATGAAAATAAAATTGCAACATGTTGATGTATGTTTTGCAAATGATGTGGAAATGTAATGTATGTATGAAATTTTTGTTTTTGGATTTTTCAAATGCAAGAATTAGATGATGCGATGGAAAATGGATGTTGTGTTTATGAAATGCATATGAAATGATAATGATGTGATAAATGAAATGAATATTTAAAATGATAATGAAATGAATGAGAATGAAATGATAATGAGATGAATGAAATATGAAATGATAATGATAAACTGATGAAATGTAATGACAATGACAATGATATGATAATGATGTAATGTGAAATGATGATTGAATGATACATATATGAAAATGATAAAAGAATGAGAAGATGAATGATAAGGATAAATGATATGATAAGATGATGCTAAATGAAATGACAATGAAAATGTAATGAAATGATAAGTGAAGTGAAATAGATAAAGATAAAATATGATAATGAAATGGTAATAAAGATAATAAAATGGTATACAACTATGTAAAATGAAAATGAAATGGATATAAAAATGATGGATAAGATGATAATGAAAGTGATATGAAAATGCCTAATGAATAAATGAGTGATATGAAATGATAAAGGATCGAAATGATATGAGAATGAAACAAAGATGATAAAAATGAGAATGATCAATGATATGCAATGAAATGATATGAAATATGATAAATGAAATGATAATGCATCATGAAGGATAAATAAATGAGAAAGGATCTAAATTATATGAAAATGAATGATAAATGCTAAACTATATGATATGTACAAGACCTAGATGAAATGATAATGAAATGAGGATGAAACAAATGTCTGAATGTCCTCCACAAATAGTCCAAAGAGACATGACAACCATTGATGTGTCTGTTTAGCCTTTCAAAACTCTAATACAAATCCAATATGTAGATATGTACATTGATCTAAATGAAATGCAACTAAATAAAACCAATCGTTTGTTGAGCCTTTTGTTAGCTTTCTTGAATAATCATAGAGCCTTGTAAAATGTTGGAAGTATGTACAAGCATTAGAGGGGAAATTAGCACCAATGATGACCTGAGTACAACTTTCATGATTTTTGATATAGCAAGCGAACACAAGCATCGAGGTATAATTGAATCGAGATGACCTGAGCATTTCTTGTGCATAAACAGACAAAGACTAACCACTTTCTGATGCAAATGTGGAACTGTCATCAATGATACACTGTAGAAATCATGTCCCATGACATATTTTCACCAAATCGATAGTTAACCTCAAGACAACAGACAAAGACAAATCATCCTCTTTCCTTGCCACTCTAGTTCAGTACATTATTGAGTGTGCTCCAGAGAGATGATATCGAAAATCAAACAACCATTGTTCAAAATATAATACTGCTATTCCAATCATTATTCAAATTTTAGATCATCTAGATGTGTCATGATATGAATTTGTTGAAAAACTGTTGTGATATGGATCAATGATTGGATAGTTGTTCATAGGATTTGATTGTTTGTTTTGTGTGATTGGATTCTATGTCATTGTCTAGCTATTTTGGTAAACTCTGAAAGTTGATTGCCCCTAGTATTGTCAACGTTTTCCCCCAATATCGACATAACTTGCTAAAAAGGATATGTACAATGATCAAGCCATGGTAAGACGTTTATCACTCTAGGAAAATGGTGACATTATGATGTTGTTATGATGCTAGGATGATAAAAAGATGCATGAAATGAAGGCTGAAAAGCTAAGTGTAGAACATGAACTAATAGATGGAGAGCTACAAATAGCGTCTGTTTGCCAGATTTTCACTATTTGTTTTTATTATATTTTTTTATTTCTTTTTGATTTTTTTTGTATTTTTCTTGTCAATAGACTGCCTGTTGTATTTTTAGATTTTTTTAGATTTTGATGTTTTATGATTTTTATAGATTTTTTTTTTTTAGGACTTTTTCTGCTGTTTTTGTATTTCTTCAAGACTTTTTCTGCTATTTTTGTATTTCTTCAGGACTTTTTTTGTTGTTTTTGTATTTTTTCAGGACTTTTTCTGCTATTTTTGTATTTTTTCAGGACTTTTTTATGTTGTTTTTGTATTTCTTTAGAACTTTTTCTTCTGTTTTTGTATTTTTCAGGACTTTTTATAGATGAGGATAACTGCTTCAGATATAATACTTTTTTAGGTGCATGTTGTTGATGGGTTCATCGAACAGGTCCCCTTCTAACGTTGATAGTTTATATGCTCCTGAACCGTATACTGCTATGACCACGTATGAACCCAGCCAATTTGGTTCAAATTTTCCTTTCTTCTCTCTATCTTGCTGATTCTGTAGGTTTTCCTTCAAAACAAGATCACCGACTTGAAAGGTATGTGGCTTGACTCTGTGATTGTAGCTATGAGACATCATCTGTTGATATGCTTTCAAATGGTCAGCTGCTCGTTGTCTCTTCTCATCAAGAAGTTCCAGCTCTTGCAGTGGGGAAACTCTGTACGCCTCATCTGTTATGAGACCCTTCAAGGATACCCTTAGTGATGGGATCTCAACTTCTAGTGGTAAAATGGCTTCTGCTCCATAGACAAGAGTGTACGATGTTGTTCCTATTGGTGTTCTGATGCTAGTTCTGTAGGCCCATAATGCAGGATTGAGTTGAACGTGCCAATCTTTCCCTACATCATTCATAGTCTTCTTTAAGATTTCTAGTATTGTTTTGTTCGAGGCCTCTGCTTGGCCATTTCCTTGTGGATAATAAGGTGTTGAGTATCTGTGTTGAATATGGAATCTCTCACAAAGTTCATCAACATCCTGATTCTTGAATGGTCATCCATTATCTGTAATGATGGAGTTGGGAATGCCATACCGAAAAATGAGATAGTTGAGTATGAATGATGAAATTTGTTTGCCAGTGACCTTAGTGAGAGGGATTGCCTCAATCCACTTGGTAAAATACTCTATCATTGTGATGATGAACTTGTGTCCGTTCGATGATGATGGATGAATCTTGCCAACTAGTTCTAACCCCCATTGAGAGAATGGCCAGGTTGGTGTGAACGGTTGTAGTTCCTGTGCTGGTGCATGGATGATATTTCCACATATCTCACATTTAGAGCACTTCTTTACAAAAGTGAATGATTCCCTCTCCATTGTAGGCCAGTAGTAACCCATTCTAATCAATTTCTTGGATAAGGTTAGTCCACTTGAATGAGTACCACAAATGCCACCATGAACTTCTTGTAAAGCCTTGTCGGATTCATCACATTCAAGACATCAAAGTAAAGTACCATCAAGACCACGGCGATAGAGAGTGTCGGCGATAAGAGTATAGCGAGAGGATTGGCGAATAAAATTGCGCTTTTGGTTATGAGATAAGTCAGGTGGTAAGATTTCATCTTTTAGGTAGGGATAAATCTTGCCATACCAAGGTGAATCAGATCCTACTAAGTGAAAAATGATTTGGCTTTCAGGTGTATCATAGGTAGGGGAAAATGATTGTTCCACCATAAATTCATAGCGAGCCTAATTTTATGGGAGTTGTAGTAATGATGCGATCATGGCCATAGCGTCAGCTGGCTTGTTATCAAGCCTTGGAATCTGTATGAACTTGATATCTGTGAAGTATTTCTTGAAATCATCAACCATCTTCTTATATGGAAATAGTTTGTCGTCTTTGGTCTGATAATCATCATTGATTTGATTAATGACTAACTATGAGTCACCGTAGACTTGTAAATCTGTGATCCTCCATTCCAATGCTATCTTGAGTCCAGTGATTAAAGCTTCATATTCGGCTATGTTGTTGGTGCATGGAAACATTAGCCTATATGACCGAGGAATGGTATTTCCTTGAGGGGTGACAAAGAGTATGCCTGCCCCCGATCCATGTTGAGTAAAAGAACCATCAAAGTATAATGACCATGGCTGTTTGGATTTTGCGGTGAAGACATTAGCATTTGGAAATTCAATGTGCATAGGATGCTCTGCTTGCAGTGGTGCTTCAGCCAGTTGATCAGTGATAAATTGTCCTTTAATTGCTTTGCGATCATCATAATGGATATCAAACTCACTTAAGATCATAACCCATTTTTCTAGCCTTCTTGTCAATGTAGCTTTGCTTAATAGATATTTGAGTGGATCAATTTTTGCAACAAGATTGATTGTATGAGTTAACATGTAGTGTCAAAAATTTTGTGAAGCAAAGACCACTGCTAGGCAAGCCTTCTCAATGAAAGTGTAGTTGAGTTCATGACCTATTAATGTTCGGCTAATATAATAGATTGCATGTTCCTTTCCTGTAGAGTCTTCTTGTGCTAACAATGCCCCCAGAGATGTCTCTATTGCAACAATGTATAAGATGAGTGGTTTGTTTGAATTTGGTGGTACTAAAACTAGTGGGTTCATTAGGTACTGCTTGATTTGTTGAAAGTCCATTTCACACTTATCATCCCATTTGAAAGGAACATTCTTATGCAATAGATGTGTGAAGGGTAGGCTTTTATTTGCCAGTTGTGCAATGAATCTTTGTATAGATTGAAGTCGTCCTTGCAATGATCGCAACTGACTAATATTCTTTGGTGGAGGAATTTCCATGATTGTTTGTACCTTAGTTGGATCTACTTCAATTCCTTTTTCTGATACTATGTATCCCAAGAGCTTTCCATATGTAACCCTAAAAACACATTTCTTAGGGTTGAGGCGAAATTTGAACTTTTCCAACCTTGCAAAGATTTTAGATAATACCTCGATATGTCATTCTCTTGTGTATGACTTTGCCAATATGTCATCAACATAATATTCCATGAATGTGTGCATCATGTCATGGAAAATTGTAGTCATAGCTCTTTGATATGTAGCCCCAACATTCTTTAAACCGAAAGGCATGACATTCCAATAGTAAGTCCCCCATGGACATGTGAAAGTTGTTTTGTCTTGGTCCTCAGGTGATGTCTTGATTTGGTTATAGCCAGAAAAACCTTCCATTAGTGAATACATGGAATGGCCAGCCATTAGATCAACTATAGTATCAATGCTTGGAAGAGGGAAGTCATCCTTAGGACATGCCTTATTAAGATCTCTGAAATCTGTGCACACTCTAACACTTTTTTTGGGCTTGGATATAGGAACAATGTTGGAGATCCATTCTGCATAGTCAATTGATCTTATAAATCCCACATCGAGGAGTTTCTTAAGTTCCTCCTTAATTAGTAGTGGAACATGAGGATGCATCTTTCTAAGTTTTTGTTTCACAGGTTTAACTCCTGGTTTGATGGACAAGTGATGCATTATAAGATTAGGATCAAGACCTGGCATGTTTGCGTAAGACCAGGCAAAGTTGACTTGATTTTCTTTGAGAAATTCCATGAACTCAGGTACTTCTTTATCTGTCATTGATGCAACTAATTGCATAATCCTTGGTTTTTCTGTAGTTTCAAGATTAACTGCTTTTGTAGGCTCAATCAAGATGAGCGATTGTTCGTGATAGTGCTTTGGGAGAGTGTCAAGCATCCCATCATCTGGTGCCTTAAAAAGGTTTTCACCATTTGATACACTCTTTGTTTTATCTTTTGTTTGATCTAACACTGCCAGATTCTAGTTTTCACCATTAGATCTTTCTTTTTGATTTTTATTTTTGTAGCTAGGAGACTTGACACTCTCCTGATTAAAGACTCTACATTGAAAATCACTAGTGGAACAATCATTTACATCATCTGCAGAAAGGAAGTTCATGATAGATTCGTTGGTTGGAAACATAGGTATATCGAGAGGTTCAGATAGATCCCAGTCAATGAGATCGAGATGTATTAGTGGTAGTGGGTCATTAGGTTGCATGAAATCAGCTATGGTTATGGTCATAATGGAGGTGTCTATAGGATCTGAGGTATGAGGTAGATCAATGATGGTATTGTCCTCACGATAGTCTTGTTTGATTAAATTTGACTCGGTATCACTAGAATCATAGTTGCGCTGTAGTTCAAATTCTTGTGGTTGGGTCCCTAACCCTTCTCCTTTGATCAAAGTAGGTGTATACTTGTGTATCACATCAACCTGTTTGTCCCTCCAAAATTCATCATTGTGGATGGTATCCCATTCGTATTCTCCAGAGTCTGTGTTAGAGTTATTATCGATGAAATTATGAATTGTTGTCAAGTAGGCTTCCCTTGGATCAGAACCTTCTTGCAATGTGAGTACAGTATCATGCAATTGTTTGGATGTTATTTCTTTTGAGTTAGTATCATAGCCTAGTCTTGTCTTATCTTTTTCAACAAGTCCTGGAAGGTGAATAGGCTCAACTACTCCTTTTCTCTTTCCGATAGGACCATTACCATCATAGCCCATATTTTGCATGATTGAATATCCTTTACCATATTGATCAGTAGGTAGTTTGACATTAAGAACTATTTCATCTTCATCTTTATAGAGCCAACTTAGAACTTCTCTATCCTCAGAATCTTCCATAGGGAATTTTTCTTTGATAAATTGTCCATTAAACTTTGTACTTGGCTCTATTGGTGGTTGCGTTGATGTAGATGCTAAAAATATCTGATGTTGTGTGATAGAGGTTTGTCCATGTGACCAAGGTGATGTAGATAGATTAGCAAGATAGAGAGAGTACTCCCCTACTCCGTTGTCCTTGAACCGTAGTTGTTTGTCAAAGATTTTGGTTAACTGACTGATTTGTGTATCAACTTGGGGAGAAGTACTAGTAGGAACTTCTCAATTGTTGGGAACCAAAGTATCTTGACTAGCTTTGATATTGGCACAAGTCTGACTATTTGAATTATCTGCTGGTATTGTGATCTCCTGTCCGTCATAAGGAAGCTTAAGACATTGATGATATGTGGATGGGATAGCTTGCATTTTGTGGATCCAAGGACAACCCAACAAGATGTTGTATGCAAGATCACGGTCTAATACTTGACATAAAGTATTCTTGATAACAGGTCCCACTCTAATCGACAACATGATTACACCCTTGGATTCTCTTTCCTCGTCATCATAGGATTTAATAGTAATCTTCCTTCTGGGATCAATGGATTCCTCAGAAAATCCTAAAGCCTGAAATAATTTCATGGTACATATGTTCAAACCAACACCTCCATCTATTAGTACACGTTTGACACGAAACTTGTGGATCATGACTTCCAAGTATAGTGATGAGTTATGGGGATGAGTCATGGAAACATCATCTTTTTCAAAAAATGAGAGGCATGTGGGTGAGGATAAGTGTCCTACCATGGTTTGAAATCGATCCACATCCAAATCAGTGGATACAGTTGTTTCAACGAGGGCCTTTTCAAGAATTTCCTTATGTGCTGGGGAAATCTTCAAGAGTTCTAAAATAGAAATCTGAGTAGGAGTTTTCCCAAGTTGATTGATTAAATCGTATTGATGTTGAGGTGGGGGCATAGTGGGATTTGAAGAAGCACCCTTTAAAACAACTTTAGCTTGGGCCCTTGTTGTTACGTTAACTTCTCCACATTCCATTTTTTCCTTAACTTTTATAACATTGACCTGCTCGTCGTCAGTGTAGATATGATTGATTATATGTTCATCGATATGATTTACACTTTTTCCGGAAGACTCACCCTTTTGATAGTTGGGAAAAGGGTTTCAAAATGCTTGGTGCTCTTCCTTTGATTGTTGATTTCCTTCTATTATGATGGTGCCATTTTCAATTAAGTCTTGAATGACATTCTTCAAGGCTTGGAAATTATTTGTACGATGGCCCTTACACCTATGGTATTCACAATAGTATGCGTCATTCCAAGATGGCAGCTTCACACTGGGTTCGAAGTTACATTGAGGCGGTAGGGTGATAACATTCTTTGCCATCAAGTCTTTAAGGGCAGATTCCAAGGATTGACCCAGTGGAGTAAAATTTCTTCTATTAGAGAAGAATGAAGATTGTTGTGGATTCGTGTTTGATGTATTGCCTAAGGTATTGCTATTGTTTCCATGATATCCTTGATTGTTGGTAGTACCTTGATTTGGAGCAAAAATTTGATTTACGTTATTCCTCAGAGGAGGAGGATTGTTTCCCTGGTTCGTGACTAAGTTGACATTGTTATATTTATTGTTGCAAGGAGCACTAAGAACAAATGGCTTAGTTGAGACATGATGTGCATCTACAACACCATCATTCACCACGTTCTTGTTGCGAGTCCAAAACTTAGATTTGTCATTGTGGTGATTTGACGAGCTTGGATTGTCCTTATCAAGTTTGATTATCCCTCTCTGGACTAATGCATTTTCAATTGTGATGGTGTTTTCAATCAATTTCTGAAAAGAGGGAGGACAATGAAGATTAAGGCGATAGCTCATCTCTTAATCCAAGCTATTTATGAAAGTGGTGATCTTTTCCTTTTTAGGGACATGACACGGATATCTAGCGAACAATCTTCTCCATCTCTGAAGAAAAGTAATAAATGGTTCACCAGGTTTTTGCTTAGCTTTGCATAGATCAATCATGGTTATTTTGTGTTGTATGTTGTAGGAATATTGTGATATGAACTCATTGATCAATTCCTCAAATGTCTTGATGGTCGGTGCAATTTTTGATAGCCATTCCATAGATTGGCCTCCAAGACTTCTAGGAAACAAACGCATCAAGTATGTATCCTCATGGGAAAACTCTAAAGTCATGTTTCAGAATTCCCTAATATGATCAATTGGATCCAATTTCCCATTGTAACGATCAAACTTTGGGATTTCACAATGTTTGGGAAATGGGATCATGTTGAGAAGTCGATCAAAGGGATAATGACAAATGTCATCAAGAGCATATGTCTTCATTGTGGTTCCCCCTTGTATGTCTTTAATTTTCTCTTGTAGTACCTTAACTTGTTGTGATAAAGTATTAACATCAGACAAGGGCGTCTCGTCAAGACCTTTCTTTAAGTTTTTAATATTAAAATCATGAGGCAACTTAGCTCCTTTGTCAGCCAGATAGAGGAAATATTTTTCTTTGTTGCACTCTAAGATATTTTCTAATGCTCTGTGAAATTTAGGATCTTACTCAGCTTCTCTAAGGTGATGCTCTTCATCTTGTTCATCATCACTAGCTTCAGGAGTTTTGCTCAGATCTCTATTGGAAGTAAACGGGTCCTTTTCTCTTTCAGACATGTCCTCAAAAAGGGGATTTCAACTCACACTATAAAGAGGATCACTATTTTTACCTTCTTCTTGAGTTCTTGGGGGTATGATCTTGTTGAATATATTCCTTCAGCTTATTGTATTGTGATCTTGTAAAAACAGGCATATGATTTCAAGATATTCTTCTAGACTTAGATCATAGTTTGACAAGCGCAAAAATGATGATGTTTTGATCTGATAAGATGAAATTATTATGATATGATAAAAAAGATGTTCCTAATTTGTGATTGTGGCTTCCAATGATAAAGGATGTCAGAATCCTGTTGGGGGAATTTGCATCAGTAATTAGAAGTTTGTTTGAAAGGTGCACTTTTAAGATTTTGATCCTTGTTCTTGAAGAATGATAAGTTTATCAAATAGCCTATTTCACTAAAGGATTTGATTGGGATGTGTTGAATATTCAATAGAAGGTTGTGGTATATAATTGAACTCAAGAGGCTGATTGTGATTGTGTCATTGTGATAAAGCTCTTCTTTGAAAATAGGCTCATGAATCTAATGACTCTATAGCGTATTCGTCAGTAAATCCCCTAACAAAATCTTGGTACCTATGGAGAAATTCGTGGTAATGGAGCAAGACGTTTCGACTCTTGTACAAAAATTTCCTTCGCCGTAAAGTTTTCTTGTAACCTAGACATTTCTTAGGTTTCTTAATCCTTTTAGCAATTGAATTCTTGAAAAATTTGGTTGATGAATCCGCTCTCTAAGCATGAGAGAAATGTCAAGTATGCACCAAGAAATGCCCCATATGCGTTAAAACAGTTTTCCAAAGAAAATTTTTGAACAGTTGTGAGTAGTTTTAGCTGAAATTTTGCATGTTCATTTCAGATGATCTTTTATCTAAATTAGTGTGATTGAAAACACAACAAACACTCTGAAAACAGTTGTTCTTAAGCCCTATACTAAAAATCAAGTGTATGCTCAAAAATGTTTTTCAAAAAGTGTTTTCACAGGTTTTGCACATAAAAAACAATTCAGGCAGACTCACTCTTAGTACTCAAATAGGTCATCATAATAATCACAACCCACATCTTAGAACTGCATCGAATCACATAGTTGTGTCACCCCCAAAGGGGCACTCGTGTTTTTGTCTTTTCTAGGCGTGTACTCAGAGTGACGAAAGTGGATACCAGATCCCCTGAGTAAATGGTCCTTGGCAGTTATATGGTGAGTATCTTGGGGGAAGATTCTTCCCTCCCCTTGCATTGTGATTATTAGGATGTTCAGAAACTAACTTCGGCAGGCTACTACACTAGGTTCATAGTAAGGGTTTCTGTTTGGTGCGGCAATAATAAACTCCCTCAGGAGACCTCCCAACCTTTAGAACAAAGGCTTTGGGGATGGTTATCTTGCACACTACCGACAAAAGTGGGTTTCCCCAGCTTCGCTTTAAATTTTATAGTGGGGTGGAATAGTCTGGCTTTGACTTGAACCCACTTGGGTCGTTCCTCTTGGGTGAGTACTTTTTCCCACAAGAGTAGGCCCTCTACACGATGTAATAAAACATTTAAATTGCATGAATGTAAAAGGAAAGTTTGGTATTTTGGTCACCCAGTTAAGGGGAGACCATAGACCTATTGCCACAAACACAGTAGACAATGTTCTTTTTAAAAACCCAAATCACAATGATCTAAACTATGTGAAGATGTTGCTTCACAAAAAGAATGGGATTCATTTTAACCACAAAATCAATGTGTGGTGACTATCCTAGATTGCTTCATTTTAATCCATGTCTACCCTAGGGTTGCTTATTTTTAAAAACTAAATGTGACTATCCTAGATTGGTTCTTTTTAAGCCAGAAAAGGTTCTATTTGCAGAAGGTGTCAGAGTCAGAAACCTGTTTAGTTACAACCTACATGTGCTAAAAGATCACCTATATGTGCCACAGAAATAAGTAAATGCGCTAAAATAGATCCTATAAGTGCTACAGAAAATCCTAAATGCGCTAAAAGAAATCCTAAATGCGCTAATCTAAGAATGCAATATATATATTTTACAATTTTAAATGAAGTGAGCTAAATGGATGCACCTTTTTGTTCTCTAGATGTGCTGAAACAATTCCTGGATGTGCTAAAAGACCTACAAAAGCACTGAAAGAATCCTTGGATGTGCTAAATAAACCCACGGATGCACTAAAACACAATTTTTTTTTCAAAAAGCCAAACTTCAGAACGTGAAAACTTGTAAGTAGATGTTAAAAACGGGGCAAAAGCCCCACGGTGGGCACCAAAAATGTGTGATTGATTTTAAGTGTGCCATAAATAACGAATGTAAATTAAAACAAATCAAACACACCGATAATACATTATATCAAAAACAGAAAATCAAATACAAAGGGATGCAAACTTAGTATTCTATTGTTGATGTCATCCTATCATCCTCTATCTCTAGTGTTTTTGTCGATTCCAGCTGGCTCTCAGATATTGGGCTAGGATCAACAAACGATCTTCCTAGAGAACGAGATTGGAGATGAATGTAGGATTTGTTTCTTCTTAGAACACACTATTCATTAGATTCATGAAATCTACTGGTGCATTTGTCAGACCAAAGGGTAACACTATAAATCTCCTTCAAGGATAAATGATTTAATACCTTATTTGCAAGAGCAATGCTTCCATTTTATCTCAACATTGATTGTTGAGATTGAAGAACATCTTACACATCTTTTAGAAGCTCTCTATCAAGAGATGAAAAATGAGATGCCAAAAAAAATGAACAAGGAGACACTGGAACCGATAGTTATAGTGGAAATGGAACTTTTCTTAGGAAGGCTTTTAGTTGCTCTCAACTTTCATTCAACTTCCGTTCCACTAGTTCTTGGCTTGTCTCAGCTCTGGTTTGTCGAGAAAAAGGCTTCAGTTTGAGGGAAAGGATCTTTAACTTTCAGATACTCCAGTACTAATTTTGATTACCCTCTTCTAGACAATTCTGGAAGACAAATATTAATGAGAGGGGTTGGTTTGAAGCCTGAATCACAGGATAAAAATAATAGCACCAAATTGAATAAACTGAGAACTATGCACAATCTTTGTATCAGAGCTCATAGCATGTGGATATTGTGGATAACTGAAGAGCTTTCAGGCATTCTCACAAGAGATCTAAGGGAGGATGATTCTTTATCCATGACAACTCCTTTGAAGGCCTGTATTCTCATTTGCATTGCATATTTTGTTTGTTGTGGCTTATGGAGTTGGTTTCATGTCCATGATTCATCTAATCACTGATCTCTTCTTGTAGTTTTCATGAGATTTCTTCTAGTTCTGATTTAAGTCATCATGGTTTATATCTGGATATATTAATAACCGAATGAGAATAAAGTATCTAGAGTAAAGAGCTACATTTGATTCTTTCAGTCACTTCAAACTCTTTATTGCCCAATAAATGGAAAAGACTAACATGTGCCCTTTCAACCCTTCCAGTCCATATTAATCATGGAGATGTAATCTGTAATTATGCAGAAAAGTATCAAAGGGGAGCCAAAAAGTTAGAGATTTTCATAGGGCCTATGAATCAGCTCTTGTTGTTGGCATCATTTGGGAACTATTTTTGGGAATTCAGTAAGAGTTCTCAAACAAAGTAGGATGACATCTGCTATACAACTGAACTACTGTTCCACTGCGTTGTAAACGTTAAACCCCTACCATCCCTACACTCCTTTCATTGTACTCTACATGGTTGCTATAAGAAGAGCCACTTTTCACTTTTTTATTGTTCATCCTTTTTCTTTATGTGCTACTCTATTTTTTACACTCAGCTTCAAAAGTGATTTGCATGCCCCCTCAAAAAGTGGAAGCTAATTTTAAGAGTTCAAATTCTGAAATTTGTATAGAAAACTCAATCTACATGTCCCTTAATATCATTTTTATAGATAAAAGTAAGTTCTCTTGTGAACTATGCAATTTGATAGTGGAAACTTCGAAAAGAAAAGATCACTTTTAACATCTCATAATGGAAAAGAAAAGAATAAAAAGACCTTGATTCCAACTTCTCTATATAAATCCTTAACTTCTGCAACACAAGATGGATATGCTTTTCCATAATTAGCCTAAAAAAGAACATAATCACTGTTAGTTAACAAGCAACTAGTAAAATTATTAAAAATATTGGATCATATGGCCTGACCGCGTACAGATTTGAAAAGTAAAATTAACTGAAACCATGGAAACTGACTTACCACAAGATTCTGCACAAATCGTGTCCGATGCAGAAAAATGGGCAGAGGTTGCAATCCAAAATTAGGCATGCTTTACTTCTCCATTTTGGTGGGCTACCTTGAAAATAAGGTTTCAACTGACTGCTCCATTTTGGCAGGCTACATTGAAAATAAGGTCTTCACAGAGGTTTTAGAGTATGTTTATTAAAATGAAAAATAAGGTTTCGACTGACTGCTCCATTTTGGCGGGCTTCATTGAAAATAAGGTTTTCACCAAGGTTTTAGAGTATGTTTATTAAAATGAAAATTATGCTTATAAAAAAAAAATTGGTCATTTTTCCTCTTAGATTATTTGGTTGCTTATTCTTATCTTTTGTTTTTCTCTTCCTTTTGCTTATTTTTTAATTTTTCAAGGTTTTTGGGTTTTAGTTTTTTAGGTTCTCTTATGGTTTTCGTTAATTTTTATAATTTGGTGGTTTTTTTTCAATTTAGAAGAAACTTTGGTGTTCATATGATGAAACCACAAAACAAAATATTTATTCCACAAAAAATATTTATTAGTAATTTTATTTGTAATATTTTATTATTAATTATGGTGGGTTACGATTGAAAATAAGGTCTTGACGAAGGTTTTAGAGTATGCTTATTAAAATGAAAATTATGGCCAAGATTTTAATAATCAACACATTATTTAGTTATTTATTTAGTCATTTTTATTTGTCTGATATTAGTCATTTATTTAGTCATTTAGTTGTGATTTTAGTCACTTATAAATGACCAAATTAGTCATTTATTTTCCAAATACTACTAGTGTTAGTCATGTGCCTAAAATTTTTAGTTATGTGACTAAAATTTTTAGTCACGTAGTCATTTATTTGCCAAATTCTACTAGTGGATAGAACCTACTATCCTTGGAAAAACCATGATTGAACCTAAAGAAATTCCAAACAACCAAGACCAACCCAAGATAGATTCTTTACCTATTTCCTACAAACGATTGAGAGATAATGAAACCAATCCTATCCTACCTCCTAAGATAAAGCAAGTTTACAAAGCTAAAGAGAAAGTGGTTGAACAACCTTATGTGGTTCCTTTCGTTCCTCCCCTTAGGGAAGAAAAAAAACCTATGGTTGATCAACCCACTCAGGTACACAAATGCAACTTGACAATCGTACTAAAAGAACCAGACATGCTTGAGAGTGTATGTGTAGGCGTCGTGCTCTTGCTCAAAATATTAATGAAGAAACAAATAAAGAAAATCAAAATCCAAACTTGACTAAAGTAATATGTGATGAGTCTCCCTCTTTGCCACAACAACAAGATCCTATATCACAACCACAACAAGATCCAAATCCTTCTTTGGACATTATCATTTGACCTCCTATTGTGATTAATTTAGATGACGAATAGGTGCATAATGAATTGAATACATTGTTTTCCTCTTCTACGAGCTTACATGATAATTCTACTAGGAAGACTGTTGAACTTGGTAATGACTCTAGTTCAACACTTTCTATTGTCCCTTTGGTTAGTTGTTTTCCTACCATATACGATGAACACAATTGGGATGCAGGCGACTTGCTAGTAGGTTGACTCGCATTTTCTTTACTAGTCTTTTATTTTTCATGTTTTGTGTGTGATTGCATGTGTGTAATGTGATCCCTCATGTTGTTCTATGTGATGTATCTCTCTCCCTTTGTGACATTCCTCTATTTGTACCTACATTCTTCTCTATGTCATAAATCTTTTATCTTTTTCTTTGTCTTGTGTTTTCCTTTTGGGGATGATGCAAGGCGTCGAGACATTCATGTCTCTTCCATGTTGACCCAAAATATTTTCCTTTTTTCTTTTTCTTTGTCTTATGTTTTCCTTTTGGGGATGACTCAAGGTGTCAAGACATTCATGTCTCTTCCATGATGACCCAAAAGCTTTTCCTTTTATCTTTTTCTTTGTCTCGTGTTTTCCTTTTGGGGATGACGCAAGGCGTCCAAACATTCATGTCTCTTCCATGTTGACCCGAAAGGATTTATCTTTGTTTTCAATCTCTTTGTTTCATTCTTTTAGTTGTATACATATTTGGGGAATGATGAAAGTTCCCAGCTCTCTAAAAATATTGTAGCAAGAACATGCTGACCCCAAATCCATAGATCCCTCATGTGTTTGGAGTTTCATTTTGGGGGCAACCCCTCTTTTCCTTTTTCATGACATAGCTTTATTTGGAAACATATGACTTGGAGCAGGTCTTTCCAAGCTAGCTCTCGTGTCTTCTTTATTGTTAGCATTTATCATTTACTACTTTAAAGTAATTGCTCACAACATGGTGTTTAACAATTTCTTTAAAGGGGGCATACATTGGCATTATCCTTTTTTGCATTTCATGTTTCATTGTGTAGTCTTCTTACTTCATGCAATGCATCTTTTTCTTTTTGGTTGACATTGGGTGTGATGCCCCTCAAGAGTGTGATCTCTCTTAGCATATTATATTCCTCTTAGTGGCTTGATGTGACACACTGCATCCCTAAGTTGTGAATCTTCTATTCTTTGATTGGTCCTCTCTTGGAGACATTAGGCAAAATTTTCCCCAAGTTAAAGATCTTACATGAACTAAACAAAACTCCTTTGAACATTCCCTACGTTGTATTTACAAATTTTTGTTATATGGCCACCTTGCATAACACACTTTGCATGCCTATGGAGCCATCTTGTTTGTTCATGAGTTTCAAGCATATGAAGTTTTGCTTGCCCAATGAAGCTCAAAGTTCATTGTTGTGTGGCACCTTATCAAAGTTATCAGGAGGTATAGCTTTGGTCTAGTTGCACGGGAAGCCAAACTTAGGCATGAATTTCCCATAGCCACTTGCTTGTGTGTGTGAGTGCATATCGGTTGTGTGTGTATGTGTCTCACCTCTTTGGATACTCACCCATTGGACAACCTAGAGTTTCGTTGCCTCAGAGTGAGCGTGCATTTTCAAAAAAATAGCCTAGATCTAATCCACATCACGATGGACAAATGGTCGAAGCTTGATCCACCCCCCTTCTTTTGCATTTTGTTTTTCTTTTCTCTGTCTTTGATTGTGTATGCTTGTGCCTTGTTGTTGCTCATTATATCATTTTCATGTGTTTCCTTTTGTGCCTATGTTGGTTTGTCATAGGATCTTGATCCTGGGGGCTTGATCATCCCTCTTGATCATTGTCATCCTATCTTACTAGCATTGGTGTATTGGGACCCCTCTTGATGTGTTTTTGTTTAATTTAGTGTGTGTTTGAAGCAAGTTCATCCTCTCACTCAAGTGGGGGACAAATGTAGTGTCAAAAATGTCATCTGTGACATTTTCACACTTGTTTGGGTCCTCCCTATTAAATTGAGCTTAAAGTTACCTTGATTTAGTGTTGTAATGTGTTTAACACATTCACATTAGGTCTTGGGCCCTTATGAACTAAATGGACCTAATTGTACCTTATTTAGAGTGTTGTAAAGTTTTGTGCCATAGTTTCACATTTATCTAGGGTTTTCATTATTAATCCAGGGCTTCTTTATGCCTTATTTGGCCTTATTTTGCATCCACAAGCCTTAATTAATGCATCTTTTTGAGGATAATCTCGACATAAACTAGTATCCAATCATATTTCAGGTGTTTTTGGATTGTATGGCCCAAATTTAGTGTATGGGTCCCACTTAAGTTTCGGGGCCTTGATCTTGATTTCACATGAATCTAAGCTTTTCTTAAAAATGTGTCCCATAGCCTAGTCTAATGGAACTCATATGCCACTTCTAGCGTATGAGTCTCGTGTGGCCCAAAATTGAATTTAATTCAAATTATTGGTGGGATTTTATTCTCCTAGATCTAATGTCAGCTTGTAGTGTTGTAATTTTAAGAAATTTGGCATAAACAAGTATAAATACAAGGTTATTTTTCATTTTTCACCTAGCAACTTGAATATTCATGCATTCTAGAAAATTTGAGTTCACAAGAGCATTCAAGTGTTTACAAGAGAATTCAGGAGTCTTCAAGAATTGTTTATCAAGTGTTTTGGAGCATAATTCAAGTATCAAGCATCATGTTGAAGTCATCGTGCATCATGTTTGTTTATGAGCTAACAATTGTGATGTAGGGTTTTATGATTCAAGCTAGCATTTCATTCAATATCTATCACATTCGAGCAAGATTCAAGATCTACATCCATTGGAGCCACTTCATACATGTTTGCAACACTTTATTGTTAGGGTTTGGTGAGTTGCAACATTACATGTTGTTCATTCATCATTCCTTTATCTCATTTGATTTCATTACAAGGTTTGATTACCAAAATGGGGTTTGACCAAGGAAAACCCCTTTCCACTAACAAAACAAAATTTTCCCCTCTTCAGTGTGTGATTTGTAGATAGGTTGAAGACCTTCTAAGGAGAAAGATTAGAAAGAAGTTATCAAGTGTTCAAAGTAATTCAAGTTGTCACCTTGTTTAGAAGATCATTGAAGAACATATACAAAGTAGAATTCAACAATTCAGACCCAAAAATCATGTCAAGAAGGTAGAGCATGGATTGAAGAGCATATTTAGATCTTAATTCTTCGTAAAAGCCAAACTAGACTAACATGCCATTTTTGGCATATGAGTCACAATATAGTTAGATTTGCATATTTCAAGAGTTCTAGACTTGTCTTTGCTAGATTTATGTTCATGCCCAGAAACCCTAATCTAGGACTAGATCACCCACTTTGGCGTATGAGTCCCAATCTACATTAATCTCAGTGTTTTTGGCATTTTAGATCTCCATTCAAGCTGCCACATATTTCTAGGTGCACACCCCTGATCTCTTAGTTTTTTATTTTGTATTGCATTCATTTCTAGGACATTTAGTGAAGCTTTGCATATCATTAGGTTTCATAATTAGGTCTTGCATATAATTTGTCTTTCCAAGCCCTAGTTTGGTGGTGAACCCCTCTTTAGTCATTAATCAAATGCTAGGACACCCTATTGCATGATCTCTTTCCATTATTTCATCCTTGGATTGAGATATCTAGGGTTTTCTTGAATGAGAATGTAGAAGATTGTTGTTCTATGTCCTAAACCATAAGCAATGACAATTTTCCACCTTTCAGGTGTTAAAGTACACTAGTCTTGATGTCAGCTCTATTTTTTGTTATTTTGTACGACCATGAGATGAGATATGAAAGAAAATATCATAGGGTTGCTAAAATAATTTCTATAAAAATGTTATTTAATTTTCAATAATTATTTTATAAATATCTAGGTAAATAGAAAAGTAAATTTTCTTCAAATATAGTAAAAATTATGAATGAAAAGTTAAAATTTGTGTACCGATTTCACCACCTTTTTCAAAATTGGTTAAAAAAGTAAATGTTAAATAATTAAGAGATGTAGTTACCAAAATTTATTGAGAAAAGATACTTACGCCAAATAACATGTGTCAAAACCAATATCCAACAAATAAAATTGTTTTATAATATAATCTATATACAAGATTGATTTAGTGGTAGTTATGTCAATATTATCCATTCAAAGACAACTACAAATGTACCTATCTATGTACATTCCATTATAAGAATAGCTATCAACATAAACAGACATAATTTAACACAATTGACCTTTAGCACTTCATCTAAACTATTAATCTTGAGTTTTCATTAAATGTGGAAATATGATAATAGTAACGAAAATTTACATTTAGTCATAAAATATAAATGTTTACAACAAATTTATGGACATTTTAACTTTTGCAATTTGTGTGATTATTATGTTTCTTTTTAATATCCATTTTTGAGTGTTTGTAAGGAGAAGTTTTTATTTTAAGTCCTTATATTGTTAATGATGGGACCAAAAAAATATCATTTATGTATATTTTAATGAGTCTTTTTTTTCTCTATCTTAAATGTTTACGATGAAATAAAAAATGATAATATAACATTTATAGTTAAATTTAATAAATTTTAGAAAGAATTATATAAGATTAATGGTTTTTTTTGGTTTACTTAATCGATGACTAATATTTATCTATAGGATTATTTATTTTGTTATAGTACTACATAAAAATTTGTATGTGCATGCAATCAATCGACCAAAAAATAGTCAAAATAGACTTTATCTTTTTAAGAAGAAACAAATTCATGTTAGTAAATAATGCAATCATGATGGAAAAACATCCATTTAATATTTGTAGATGTGACTCCTTTGAGTATTGGAATTGATCAACTATAAGAATGTTGCTTAGGGGAACTCAAGTCTAGTTAGAAGTGGGGTTTTCTCTAATATTCATTGGGTTCTTTCATCCAAGTAGATCTCTTTTCATAATTCATAATTTAATTAATAGACAGTTTTAAAAGATGAAGGTTGTGGCTAGGATTAATATGGATTTAGACTTTAGATATAGACATATTATTATAGAATGCAACTAACTAAATTTGATTAATGAGTTTTAAAAAAAATTGTGAATTAAAAAAATTACAGTATGCTAAACAAGGCTATTTCTATATGTAATATATTTTATATAATATATTAAACAAGGATATTGTTTATTCCTATCAAGAAGGAAACAAAGTGGTCAATTTCATCACTAATGCTAGGGTTGAGGGAGCACCCTTCTTCGCTTTATTTATTTTATTCTTGAAACATGGTCCTTTTTTAATAGGTTTTTCTTTGATGATGGAGCTTCCTAATTCCTTTTGGTGGGGCCCTCCTAAATTTCCTCTATGACATCAACCTTTCATTTATTTTTAATGGGCTACAATAGTACTATGCTTTCAAGTTTTGGTGATTTTATTGCATGTTATCTTACATTTTAGTCATCAATGCACGGTTAAGTTTATTTTTATTTTATCCTTTGTTTTTTTATTATACTCATGGCTATAATTTATTTATTTTCCTTGGTTTTGGTGTGGTGGTATGAGGTTTTTATGGTTTAATAGTTTCATGAAAAAGGCATTAGTTTGGTGGTTCTAGTGATCTATTTTTATGTCGTAAAGTCTTTGAACATCATTTGCATGCTACCTTTCATTGCCACAATCTCTTATTATCTCAAGATAATTAAGTTAATTTTGGCTCCAAAGGATTTGGAATATAATGGTCATATGTGCTTAAAGGCTCTAATTTTAGTGGTTTTTTTAATGATAAAAATTAGAGAAGTTGGTTGTCTTAGTGAAAATTAAGGAATAGATTTCTAGTTTTTTTTTACTTCATTCTAAGGTCTTTATGGATAAGTTGTTTGAGTAGGATGATGTTAGTGGTTATTATTTTAGAGAATTAAAATGAGTCACTTTTGAATGTGAGTATTTTGGATCCACTTGAGGTTGAGAATGGTCTTCAAGCTCTAGATTATATTAGTGATGTTCATTTTTTGATTTTTTGATTTTTTTTTATCGATTGTGAGCTCTAGGACCTCACATTCTATTGTGAATATTTATGTACCTACTAGCTTCCCATAAGAATAATGCCTAATTTTTTTTAGTACTTACACTCTCCCCCCTTTCTTAATTCTAGTTTTATTGTGGGCTAGAAAGACATAAAAAAATATTCATATTATATATTTTGAGACTCTAGTGAATAATGATTATTATGTTATTCCTTCTCCAATGAGGTGATGGAAGAATCTTAGTGATGGAATTTTACATCATGTATTTTGGATGGCTTTCTAAATGACTAATAATGTGGGTGGGTCGTGGGGTTCAAAGTCTTGACCAATGTTTCTTTTTTTCCTTTATTGTTGGTCTTGTGGGGATTTATTATGTTGTAGCATTCATCCATTTTCAATATAATTTTAGTTGATATTTTGATATTTTGTTTCAATTTTATATATAGGGAAAGTGGCTCTCTCTCTCTCAATATTGATATAAATATGTATATATGTATATATACATATATATGTAT
This sequence comes from Sequoia sempervirens, assembly GCA_007258455.2. Classification (NCBI taxonomy): domain Eukaryota; kingdom Viridiplantae; phylum Streptophyta; class Pinopsida; order Cupressales; family Cupressaceae; genus Sequoia; species Sequoia sempervirens. Next base: position 99,566,116 of record VDFB02373365.1, on the reverse strand, counting down.
GTATGTATACATATATGTAGATATATATGTATATATGCATGCATGTGTGTGTGATTGTGTTTATGTATGGTAGAAGTTCAACTATGATATAGGAGCATCTGGGTCTACAAGCAATATTGTATCAACCAAAAATATTTCCTCTTAGTTATGTGATTTTATATTCCTTGTGTTTGTTTGGTTGTTCCTCTTGGAGGATTTTCCAAAAATAAGTTTGGAAATATTATGATATCAACTTGTAGAAGAGCTTAATAGGTACATCCACATGTAAAATTTGATGAAGATTTACCAAAAAATTGGTAAATTTATAGCTTTGTAGAGTTTTAGTTTGCTATTATTTGTGAGCTTTTAGGCCACAAAAAAATTATGCAAGACTTTCAAGTGAATCAAAAGTTAACCTAAATTTAATAGATTTAGGTTCTTTTGCATTGTGGGAATATGGTGAACACTTGTGGTTTGTGGAAGTCTCTAAGTGAACTGGAACTTAACCTATAATTAGCAAGTTTTGATAGGTTTTCTCGCATTGTGAGAATATGGCAACCAAGTGGATTGCAAAAGTCTCTAAGTGAACAAGAACTTTGTTTCAACCAATTGTTTTTTCAATTTTGATAACTTCCCCACGCACTGAATTCTTCCATGTAGTGAAAACTATGACATCATCTACCCTTGCAGGAATCTCATGTGCATCTAATTTTTTGCAGGTATCTCGTAGCCATCAACATTTGCAGGTAAACTCTAGTGAATTAAGCCTTAACAGTTTATTAAACCAGTTTTGATGAATTATTTTTCCAATGATGTCAACATGATGCCCAATGACATTAGATTGTACTAATTATAAGAAATAACTAACCAATTGAACTAGAGCGGGATTACATTTGTGAGTTTTCTTCTTGCTATTATAATATGGTGTTTTTGTAGTTGTTTAATTTATCTAACTGATAAGAGTAGTTCCAATTTTTCTTTTGAGATGCTAATGGATAAAGGGAGAAGGAAGGAATACATTTGGGGAATTTTTTTGGGAAGTTGTAGAGTGGTGACAAAGATTAGGAACAATCTTATTGTATTCTTATAGTAATTTTTCTTCTAGATATTAGAATTTTAGTTTCATTGTAATATGAATATTTGATTTATGTTGAACATTAAATTTTGGATTTGTGATTGGTCAATTTGATAGGTTTCCCTAATCTCGACTGCATCAAATTAGATAGAATATTGCACTAGAGGATGACTATATGGTATGTTTATCCAAATGGTGTTCTATTAAATAATGTTTAGTTAAACACCCCTTAACACAACACATGTCTTGGTCTATTATCAACCCATCTTCACCTTTGATAGCACTCTATCATCTTGAAGATTGATCACAAAGTGTGATCCAAAATGTTGATGCAAAAAACTCTCACGTAATCTAATCCAAAAGTAGTGGTGACCAATATCATGGATTATGGAAATTTGATGTCTTTAATTTCTAGTAGGAGTTAGAGTGTTGGCATTTTAGAATCACTTTCATGTGTTTGAAACATCATTGTTGATTGTCCACATATATTTCATTCCACCTCTTCAAAACTAGGGGTAAATTAAATATAATTAAAAAATATTTAATAAATTTTTATAGATTTTAAAGCATGGATTCTATTTAAAAAAAAATGGTTGCAAGTTGGTCATTAGCTCAAAAACATAGGGTTATACGTACATATTTATGTATGTTCTAAATAATCTAACTTAGGAACTTAGGGGCTATAAAAAATTGAGAATGGATTCTAATTATATATGGTATATTGGATCCTTCATTACAAGCATTAATAACACTTGAATATAAAACCTTTGTCTATTTAGTATTTTATAAATTGTAATAGATAACCAACATGTATAAAAAATAACCTACAAAAAGACATGGTTGCTAGGAGAAAAATATAGAAGCCCCTAGTGTCTTACAAAAGCTTAAAAATAACTAATAGCACTACTCAACTCTTCGTCTAAATCGAAAGAGTCACAATATTTTTTATTCCCCCACAACATACTAGTAGTCAATTTCACATTGATTGCATCTTTAAGTCGGACTTGTATAGTTTCTCCAGCCTAAACATGAGATGATTGAAGTGGTCCAAATAATAGTTGTGGAAATATTCATTTTGTTTATTAACCCTTGAAACATCTTCATGAAGCATAAAATATCCAACCACCATAGAGAGTGTTGTAGAACAACTGAGCACCTATGGAATGTCTTGAGCACATTCTTTATACCTATGAATTGTCTTAGGTCAAGGAGTAATGAACCCCTAGCCCCCCTCAAACCAACACATGATATTCCATGTATATCCTTTACCAAGTTCCACACTTGAAGCAGTCAAATATGCAAATCAAAGTTAAAAGTTTTATTACTATAAATTTATCTATCACCCTATTAGTACCCTCCCTACTTTCACATTTTTCTTTTCTTTTTGATTATCCACTTAGCCTCATATCTCATTCTTTTTCTTACCCTTCATATTCTTTTTATTACTAACTACCCCTCCCTTTGAGCTTTCTCCTATCATATTGCATGTAGGAAAAAAATGTTTGTTTGATATGGATATTAATGCATAGCACACACTAAATTTTAAAAAAATGTTTGTTTGATATGGATATTAATGCATAGCACACAATGAATTTAAGCCATGTTTGTTCATAATTCTTGGCCAACTTAGCTAGTGTGGTAAGGTGTGGGTAAGATAAGCCACCTATTTTGGAATCTCATGCCAAGATGTTGCTTAGTACATGTTAGTTGTCAAAAAAATTTAAAAAAATAGTAATTCCTATCCTTTTATTATTACGTTGAAGGTGTTCCCTATATAAAATGGGCGACCTGCTTTTTGAAATCAATGGTTGAGAATTGAGAAGGATGAAAGACCATGGAATTAATCTCAACCATCATTTTGTACTTTTATTTTTAAAATGATTTAACAATTCAAAAGTAGGTATTCTATTTTAAAAACAAAGAAAATAAAAGAAGTTGATAAGATTGAAATGAAAAATAGAATTATATTTTATTAATGTTTCAATTCTAATAACTTTCTCTCTCTTTTTTAAAAATGATTTAACAATTTAAAAGTTGGCTTTTTGTTTTAAAAATAACGAAAAGAAAAGAAGTTAATAAGATTGAAATTAAAAATATAATTATATTTTATTAATATTTCAATTCTAATAAATTTAAATTTAGTTTTACTTTTTATTTAATTATACTTAATAAGTTTATTATTTATTAATAATATTTTTAAATTATTCTTCTTAATAATATTTGCATTTTGATATATTTTGATTTTGCATAATTTAGTTTATGCTATTTTAATTTTTAATTTAGACTTAAGTTTTAAATTTATTTTAATCATTTATGTCTTCTTATGAAATTACAAAAAAATTAATTATCTTATTAAAATTTTAATTAATGTAGAATAATTATATTTTGAATTTTAACTTTAACTTATATGATAAAATAAATTTAAAATATAAAATCTAAATTAAAAGTTAGAGAGAGAGATAAACTAACTTTTGATCAATCATTTCATGCCAACAATCTAAGGATCCCAGGGAGTTATATGCTTAGAGTAGCATGCCATTTGATTAAGGATATGATAATTCACCTTTAAAAGAGGTCTTCAGTGTACCCATTGTACACTTGAGGAAAATAGATAAAGAGAAAAGAGAGGAAGAGAGAAGGGAGAGGGAGATAAAGATAAGATATAAAGAGGAAAAGGGAGAAAAGAGTAAAAAAGGAAGATATATATATATATATATATATATATATATATATATATATATATATATATATATATATATATATATAGATGGGAACAAAGAGAGATATCTTTATATCTTTGTTTCCCTCTCTATCTCTATGTTTCTCATTATCTCTCAATCTCTCTTCCTTTCTCTCCCCTATTTCTCTCTATAATTTTCTTCCCTTCTATATTTCTTTCTTTTCCCCTCTCTCTTTCCCTCTCCCTATCTCTCTCCTGTAATCTCTTTTGCTATACCTATTTGTCTCCCCCCTCACTCCCCCTCTCTCCCTCTCTCCCTTTTTATCTCTCTCTCTCTCTACCTCTCTATATATGACTTTATATCTCTACTTTTCTATCCCTTCATCTTCACCTCTCTCATTCTCTCTCTCTTTGTCTCTCCCTCTTTCTATCTCTATTTATTTCTCTCCCTATCCTTGTCTCCTTCCATCTCCCCTCTCTCCCTCCCTCTCTATATAGTAATCCTTATCTCCATCTCTATCTCCATCTCCATATATATCTCTATCTTCCTCTCTATCTCTCTCTATCACTCCCTCTTTCTATATCTCTCTACTTCTCTATCCTCTCTCTATTTATCGCCCTCTCTCTTCCTCCCTCTATCCCTTTTTCTCTCTATCTCTATCTCCATATCTATCTCACTCACAGACACTCCCTATTCCCCCCTCCCTATTTTTAATCTGTATATCTATCTCTCATTCACACACAGTTCCTATTTCTCCCTCCCGTGGACACTGAAAAAGTAACCCTTCTACTTTTTCTGTCTCATTTGGGTCCTCCTTGTGACCTTGGCGTAGTGGTGCCTTGATTTAATGTTGCAATGTGGTCAACACATTCACATTTGGTCTTGGGCCCTACCAAATTAAAAGAATTCAAGTGGTGCCTTACTTAAGTTTCTTAATATATTTTTCACACTTTTCCAGGACATTCTTAATATAACTCATCTAAATAAACGAGCTTTTTATCACTTACCAAGCCTTATTTCAAAGTGTTGTAAAGTTTTGTAACAAACTCACGCTTTTCTAGGCTTTCCATCAATAATTTGACCCTTTCTTATGTTTAAATGGCCCCATCATACACTTATAGGTCCTACTTAAGTGTATTTTTGAGAATAATCCCATTAAACATCATTTAACACACCTTAATTCCCAACACCCACTTAAAATGCCTAAGTGGGACCAAGTCACTACTAGGGGTGACTTAGTCCCATTTGGCTCAAAAATCAAAATTATTTCAAAATTCTGGCAGGATATTATTTTCTAAGCCTTGAGGTCAGCTTGTGATATGGTATTTTGGAGAAATTTTGTATAATCATGTATAAATATAGGGTTTTTCCTCTCATTTCATCCTCCTAATATCTCCTTAATCTCCAACACTTCCTTAATTTTTGAATCAAGAAATCAAGTGTTTTAGCATTCAAGCATTTTGCCTACAAGAGAACTCAAGCACTTTGGAGCATTTACTTGCATATCTTCAGATTTCCACTTCAAGGGTTTGGTTAGTTGTAGCATTGCATGTTGTTCATTCATCAATCTCTTTTCATTCCATTTCGTTTCATTTTAAAGAGTTTAATTACCAAACCAGGGTTTGACCAAGGCAAACCCCTATTCACTAAGCCTTAACAGTTTTTGTAGGTCTTGTGTGCAAATTTTTCAAAGAGAAAGGTTTGAAAAGGTGTCAAAATTTTTTCAAAGTCTTTCAAAGTGGTCAAAACCCTAAAAGAAGCTTGGAGATCACCTATAGACTAGATTCTGCAGATTTGGATCTAGAAACCTGTTAGGAGTTGAAGTGTAGACCGAGAGCTACAAATTACATCTTTGAATTTCCCAAAATCTGGAGGTGGACTAATTCACCATCAATGGTGAATTATTCCCACTTCCAGGCTTGAAAAGTGGTTTCTACAGTTTTGAGTACCCTTTTGGCTGAAACTTGTTCGAGACATAATTTCCCCGAAACAGGACTAAGTCACCCAGCTTGGCGTAAGTGTCCCAGTTGGCTTCAACAGTGATTTCTATAATATTCCAGAGATCCTCTCCAACACTTTCCAGTTCCCAGGTGCACCTCTTCAGTCTCATTAATTTTTGTTACAGTTTGTTTGCATTTTTAAGTCATTTTGCATATCACATTGTGTTTTCAAACATTTTGCATTTTCTTAGTTTTGCATCCATATTTTATCTTCTTTATCACTTTCCTACCTTAGGAACAATCTCCTTTGACATATTTCAATCTTTATTGTATTGGAATCTCACAAAATTGTTCTTGAATGTGAGCATTACAAAATTGGATTCCTCTTCCTTCATTCCCCTTTTAGGTGTGGATAAGAGAAGTTGTGAACCCATTTTCTTTGTTCACATTTTTGTGAACTTGACTTTAGAACATTATATTTTTGATTTCAAGTGCATCTTAGGAATAGCTTACATTAACATTGCATTGCATTTTACATTGTTTAATTTGCATCCTAGGATTTTAAAATTTGCATTAGTGAAAAGCTCATCTAGCTTGCATTTTTGCATTGCATTTCATTCAAAATTAACAAAATTCTGCATATTCATATTATATTTGCATCTGAAAACCTAAAAAGCATAAGAATCAATTTAAAAACTCTAATTTTTTTTAAAAAAATCACTACTTGGACTTATTCGCCACCCTGGGCGACTTAGTCCAGTTGAATATTTGTCACTGCATTTTCTGGGATTTAATCTACAATTTCTGAGTTTCTGTTTGTTGTTTATGCATTTCATTTTTATTTTTTAGAATTTTAGTTTTAAGCATTTTATTCTTATTAGTTTACATTGCATTTGCATTCACCCCGCATTTAGAGACCTTTGTATGAGTGTTTGGTGTCCTATTGCTAATACCTTAGTGAGAATAAGTTCAAGACTTATGTTATCCCATGATAACACACTCGTTGTGGATCTTGCGTTATCTAAAGCTTCCACTCCTAGTATTGCAACTAGTACACTAGGCATGGATAATACCTTTAACAACTCTTTGCCTTCAAATAACATGCAAGTTGACACAAAAATTGATCATATCCCACAAGATAAAATAATTCACATTCATGAGGACTTAACACATCTCCAACATCAAGTAAGCCTTGACAACATTTCAGCCACTACAATTCCTACCATAGAAAACATCCATCGCATGCTTGAAAGTGAAGATGGCCTGGACATTGTGAAACAAATAGTTGAGATATATACAAAATATGTTCCTTCAACCTCTAGTGCTCCTCAACCATAAAACAATGTGGTAAGCCAAGAAGGACCTCAAACTCCTCCTCCCTCAACCATAGCCTCCATACCTACCTATACCACTCCTCATGTCACAACAACACTGACAAAAGTTAGTAATGTGATTCCTTCCTCAAGTATTCCTATTAGCATCCCTAATTCCTATGTGGCATCACATTTTCTATCATCTTCTACAATACCATCTATAAGCATTCCATTCACTTGCCCTACCACTACATACACCCCATCACCACTTTCACTTCCACCCCATACCACTTACACTGAACCTCTCATAACACAACTTTTCCAAACTGTTTCATCCATGCAAAAATAAATATTCACCATAAACCAAAATCAGAATGGCCCACCGACATATTATGTTAGAAGCAACCCATTGTCTTTGGAAATATTGCAAACACCAATTCCACAAGGAGTAGAGATGCCTAGATTTGAGAAATATAGAGGGAAGGGAGATCCTTCTAGCCATGTTAATGCCTACACCGCCTTATGTAGTGACTTTTTCCTTGATGATAAACTGTTAGCAAAACTATTTCCTAGGACTTTAAAAGACACTGCCTTCGAATGGTTTTCATCTTTACCGAACAATTCAATTCGTTCATTTAATGAACTTGTTGATGCATTTATAAATCATTTCCAAGTGCATATGACTCCCAAGAAAACCTTGGCTGATTTGATGAGATGCAAGCAAAATGAGGAAGAAAAAGATAACTGATTTTATCTCACGCTATCAATTGCTTTATTCCCAAATCGATGTCAAGATTCTTGACCCACACCTTCAAAAGATGTTTATAGAAAACTTGCAAACTAAGCTTCAGGAAAAACTCACTATGATGAAATTCCCCTCCTTCATGCACCTGTGTACAACCCTTTGTGATTATCACAATTCGGTTAGTAGTTGAGATACAAGGTCCACTTCTAGCCGAACTGAGAAATCTGAGTCCGCTAACCAAAAAATTCCCAACCATTTAGAAAGAAAAAAAAGGGTTATTATAGTTCAATCCCCCTCAACAACCAACTCAAACCATCAACAACCAAAGATCAGTTGTTAAAACCGCAGTGCCCTTTAGTTATGGAGATCCGAAAAGACAATTCACACCTTTACCTGATACCCTTCATAACACAATGTCCCAACTTTTACAACAACAAATGATTACCTTTCCTGCTGTCAAAGCACTTGATCCTACTAAGAATTTACCTTCGAACTTTAAATCCAATGCTTATTGCCATTATCATAGACAAAATGGACATGATACGAAACATTGTAAGCATCTTAAACGTCTTGTGCAAGACCTCATTGATTCCAGTCGTCTATCCATTGCAAGTGTTAATGATCAAGGTAATAAGTCTGTTGCCCCTCCAAATCAAAACTTGCAAATTTTCATTGATCCAATGCCTAAACATAATATTTCATTTGTCAAAGCTAGTGAAACTACAGAGAATGATGTGATGAATGTCGATAATGAACATCCTGATCCTCTCCCACATATTACTCATGATAATCCTATGGATGAAATGGTAGGTGTGATAGACGTTATCCCTCGTAAGGGCCAACCTAAGAAATCTCTTGATATTACTTTCTCCTCTAAGGACATACTTAAAAATCTACCCGATGGTCCTCTCTACATAGCTAGCCGTATATATGATAAACCCACTAATAGGATACTAATAGATCCCGCCTGTGGAGAGAACATGATCACCGAAGAATTTTTGGTATTACATGACCTTTATCAAGATGACTATGATAAATGGAAAGCATGGATCAAGACACACAATGGTTTTGCTTTCCCTACAATAGGATCGATCATCCTTCCATTACAAATAGGACCAAAACATTGGATGTCACATTCTCCATCATCTTGGAGTCAGACCAGTTTCGTTTGAGGCTAGGCCATCCATGGCTTCACTCAATGAAATTTGTCCCTTTAGTTATACATAAATGCTTAAAGTTTCCATTTGACAATGAAATATTCACTGTCCACCATAGTGGCTTTAACCCCTTGTCTTTTGAAGGAAAAATTCCCTTAGAAGCCTTTTGGCCCAAGCCCATGGAACCTATAACGCTTCGACAAGACTTTTTTTTAATAGCCTACAAAAAATTCAAAGCAAAGAAAATATTAGAATTGTCTCTTTGCAACATGTCTACATCTACTTCTAACACTCCTATCCTAGATGAAAACCATGCTTCAACCCGAACAAGATCCAAACAACCCAGACCAACCAACACCAGAAACTTCCTCGACATAATCCAAGAGACCAAGAGATAATGAAAGTAACTTTGTCATGCCTCCTCAAATAAAACAACTTTACAAAGCAAAGGAGAAAGTGGATGACCAACCTTCTATGGTTCCTTCGGTTCCTCCCCTTAGGGACAAAAAGAAACTTATGGTTGACCAACTTGCTCCTTCACAAACACAACTCAACAAAAAAACAAAAGGAAACAAAGGAGCTAGGGAGCATAGGCGTAGGTGTAGTGCCCTTGCTCGCAAGTTAATGAAGAAGAAAAAAAAGAAAATCAAAATCCACACTTGATAGAAGCAATGCATGATGGCCCACCTCCCCAACCACAACAAAACAATCCAATATGTAACAATCACAACAAGAGTTACAGTCTTCATTGGACATTAACATTTGTCCTCCTGTTGTGATTAATCTGGATGACGATGATGAGATCGCTAAAATTGACGAAGATGTGCATAATGATTTGAACACATTATTTTCCTCTTCCATGAGCTTAAACGAAAAATATCCTCTAACAAGTGTTGAACCTAGTGCTTCCCCTAGTTCGACACTTTCTCTTGTCCCTTTGGCTAGTTGCCCGCCCTTGTCATATCCTGAACATGACTAGGAGGCATATGACTTGCTTGACGGTTGACTTGCATTTGCCTTACTAGTCTTTTGTATTTTCTTTTGTGTGTTTGCATGTGCTTAATGCGATCCCCCATGTGTTCTGTTTGATGTTCTCTCTCTTTGTGACATTCCTCTATTTTTACCTTTATTTTTCTCTATGTCATACATTGCTTTTGACTTTTATTTTGTCTTTTCTTGTGTTTTCCTTTTGGGGATGGCGCAAGGCATTGAGACATTCATGTCTCTTTCATGTTGACCCAAAAGGCTTTTCTTTTTCTTTTCCTTTTCTTTTGTCTTTTCTTGTCTTTTCCTTTTAGGGATGATGCAAGGCATCAGGACATTCATGTATCCTTCATGTTGACCCATTCATTTTTATTTTTCCTTTTATTTTTCATTTGGCTTGTGTTTTCCTTTTGGGGATGATGCAAAGCGTTGCAACACCCTATGTCTCTTCCATGTTGATCCAAAAGGTTCTTTATTTTTCTTTGTTTTCGCTCTCTTTATGTCATTCTTCTAGTTTTATGGATTTGGGGGATGATGACAGTTCCAAGCTCTATAACCAAACATCGCAGCAAAGAACATATTGACCCCAAATCCATAGATCCCTTATGTGTTTGGTGTTTTCATTTCGGGGGGCAACCCCTTTCCTTTCTTTTCTTTTTCTCTCGCATGACATATCCTTACTTGGAAACATATGACTTGGCATAAGGGATTTCCAAGTTGGCTCTCATGTCTTCTTTCTCCTTTTTTTGCATTTTTCATTTTCTACTTTAAAGTAATTTCTCACAGTACAGTGTGTAGCAATTCCTTTAAAGTGGATGCATACATTGGCATTATTCATTTGCATATTTTTTCCTTTTCTTGGTTCTTAGAGCATCCTTCTTACTTCATACAATGCATTTTTTCGCTTTGTGGACAACATTGTGTGTGATGTACTTCATGAGCATGATCTATCTTAGCATATTACATTCCTCTTAGTGTCTTGATGTGACACACTGCATCCCCTAAGTTGTGAATTTTCTATTCTTTGATTGGTCCTCTTTTGGAGACATTAGACACAATGTTCCCAAAGTTAAAGACCTCACATGAACTAAGCAAGACTCCTTTGAACATCCTTTGCATGTTGCATTTTGCATTTTTTATATGGCCACCTTGCATTATAACATAGCTTGCATTCCTGTGGAGCCATCACGTTTGTTCATGAGCTCCAAGCATACAAATTTTTGCTTGTCTCATGAAGCTCAAAAAGTCATTTTCTTTTGTGGCGCCTTATCAAAGTTATCAGGAGGTTAACTTTGGTATGGTTGAGCGGGAAGCCTATTCTGAGGCATGACTTTCCCCATAACCACCCGTGTGAGTGTGAGTGCATACCAGCCATGAGTGTATGTTTCTCACCTTTTAGGGCTTCTCACCTGGAAAACAACCATGAGTTCTGTCGCTTCAGAGTGAGTATGCATTTTCTAGAAAAATAACCTAGATTTGATCCACATCATGTTGGACAAATGGTCGAAGCTTGATCTGAATCATTCTTTCTTTTTCCTTTTTCTCTCTTTCATCTTTGGTGTTGTTTGCTTGTGCCTTGTCATTATTCTTGATATCATCTGTGTTCTCTTTGCTCTTATGTTGGTTTGCTATGAGATTTTGATCCTGGGGGATTGATCACCCCTCTTGATCATTTTTTTCCCATCTTGATTGTGCATGGGTCTACTTTAGTAAGAGTTTGAAGTGAAAGTTCATCCTCTCACTAAAGTGGGGGCTAAATGTGGACAACAAAAAAAGTAACTCTTCTACTTTTTCTGTCTCGTTTGGGTCCTCCTTGTGACCTTGGCCTAGTTGTGCCTTGATTTAATGTTGCAATGTGGTCAACACATTCACATTAGGTATTGGGCCCTAGAAAATTAAAAGAATTTAAGTGGTACCTTACTTAAGTGTCTTAATACATTTTCACACTTTTCTAGGACCTTCTTAATATAATTCATCTAAATAACCTCTTTTTATCACTTACCAAGCCTTATTTCAAAGTGTTGTAAAGTGTTGTAACAAACTTTCATGCTTTTCTAGGCTTGTCATCAATAATTTGATCATTTCTTATGTTTAAATGGCCCCATCATACACTTACAGGCCCTACTTAAGTGTATTTTTGAAAATAATCCTGTTAAACATCATTTAATACACCTTAATTCCTGACACCCACTTAAAATGCCTAAGTGAGACCAAGTCACCACTAGGGGCGACTTAGTCCCATTTGGCTCAAAAATCAAAATTATTCAAAATTTGGCAGGATATTATTTTCTAAGCCTTGAGGTCAGCCTGTGATGTGATATTTTTGGGAAATTTTGTATAATCATGTATAAATATAGGGTTTTTACTCTCATTTCATCCTCCTAAGATCTCCTTAATATCCAACACTTTCTTAATTTTCTAATCAAGCAATCAAGTGATTTAGCATTCGAGCATTTTGTCTACAAGAGTATTCAAGCACTTTGGAGCATTTACTTGCATATCTTCAGATTTTCACTTCAAGGGTTTGGTGAGTTGTAGCATTGCATGTTGTTCATTCATCAATCTCTTTTCATTTCATTTCATTTTCAAGGGTTTAATTACCAAACCGGTGTTTGACCAAGGCAAACCCATATTCACTAACCATTAACACTTTTTCCCCTCTTTGCATGTGTTTTTACAGGTCTTGTGTGCAGATTTTCAAAGAGCAAGGTGTGAAAAGGTGTCAACAATTTTTAAAAGTCTTTCAAAGTGGTCAAAACCCTAAAAGAAGCTTGGAGATCACCTATAGACCAGATTCTGCAGATTCGGATCTAGAAACCTATCAAGAGCTAAAGTGCAGACCGAGAGCTACAAATTGCATCTTTGAATTTCTTGAAATCTTTGAAGGGGTTTGACCAAGGAAAACCCCCATTCACTAACAATCAACAAGTTTTCCCTCTCTTGTGTGTTTGTATTTGTAGATTTAGGTTGAAGACTTGAAGATCATTTTGGAGTTCAAGATTGAAAAGGTGCAAATTTGCATTGCCAAAGTTGTCATCTTCACAGAAACTCACCTACAGGCCAGATCTAGAAGTTTCAGGACCTTAGATCCGGGGAGAAGCAAGTGTAGACCTTGGAGCTCAGGATCACTTTTAGAGATTTTAGAAATTCAGAACATGACTAACGTGCCACTTTGGGCATCAGTGGAAAATTAGTTCCACTGCTAGGCCTGAAAAGTGATTTTTATAGTTCTGAGTACCCTTTTGGCTGAAACTTGTTTCGACAAAATTTCCTCGAAACATGACTAAGTCGCCCAACTTGGCGTAAGTGTCCCAATTGGGTTCAACAGTGATTTATGCAAGATTTCAGAGCTCCTCTCCATCACTTTTTAGTTCCCAGGTGCACCTCTGCAGTCTCATTTTAAAATTTCTGTTATAGTTTGTTTGCATACTTAGGTCATTTTGCATATCACATTGTGTTTTCAAACATTTTGCATTTTCTTAGTTTTGCATCCATATTTTATCTTCTTTATCACTTTCCTACCTTAGGAACAATATCCTTTGATAGATTTCAATCTCTATTGCATTGGAATCTCACAAAATTTTTCTTGAATGTGAGCATTGCAAAATTGGATTTCTCTTCCTTCATTCCCCTTTTAGGTGTGGATAAGAGAAGTTGTGACCCCATTTTCTTTGTTCACACCTCCCTATCTCTATCTCTTCCCCTCTTTATATCTCCCCCTCCCTATCTCTCTCCCTCTCTCTATCACTTGTCTCTATCATCTCCTTTATCTCTTACTCTTTCCCCTTTATCTCTATCTTCCCATATCTCCCTCTTTCTATCCCTATCTCTTTCTCTCTCCCTCTCTCCCTATGAATCCCTCTTTCTATATCTCTCTACTTCTCTCTCCTCTCTCTATTTCTCTCCCCATATCTCTCCCTCACTCCCTTCCTATCCCTCTATATATCTCTTTATATCTACCTCTCTCCTATTTCTCTTCCCATGTATCTCTGTCTTTATTTCTCTTCCCATATATCTTTCTCTCCCTCTCTCTATCTCCCCCTATTTCTCTCCCCCTCTCTTTTAAGCTATTTTTCTACCTCTACTTCTCTCTATCTCTCTCCCTCTCCCCTTCTCTCTATATCTCCTTATATATCTCTATCACTCTATATCACCACCTATATGTCTATATCTCTCTCTCCCTCTCCCTCTATATCTATCTCTTCCTCTCTCTCACTCTCTCTCCCTATCTCTCTCTACCTCTCCATGTCTCGTTGTTTATTTTTCTCCTTCTTTATCTCTGTTTCCCTCTTTATCCATCCATGTCTCTCCCTTTCTCCCCCCCTTTCCCTCTATTTTCTCTCTCTCTCTCCCTCTCCCCCTTCTCTCTATATCTCCTTATATATCTCTATCACTCTATATCACCACATATATGTCTATATCTCCCTCTCCCTCTCCCTCTATATCTATCTCTTCCTCACTCTTTCTCTCTATCTCCCTATCTCTCTCTACCTCTCCATGTCTCGTTGTTTATTTTTCTCCTTCTTTATCTCTCTTTCCCTCTTTATCCATCCATGTCTCTCCCTTTCTCTCCCCCTTTACCTCTATATCTATTGTGAACATGATTATAATTTGGATCAAATACAATTGAATTATGCAATTAAACAATCAATTGAACAAATCAAACCACATTCCTAATGAGATCTTTGAAATGAATTAACTAGAAGCAATGAAAACATGAAATGAACTCAAATTTGATAAAAAAGAAACTAATTAACCAATGTAAACATGATCCCATTGGGGGATTGGTGTTGAATTGATGTGGAATGTCAGCTCTTTTCCTATGCCATTGATTTAAACAAGATTGAAGATGATGCTCCAATGGATAAAATGCCTAAAATGGATGCTAAATTGCTAAATGCTCTTAAGAAATGCTCTAAAAACTTTTATAGTATAATTTACCTCATTGAATATGGATGAATTGCTCATGAAACATAGGCTATTTATAGGAATTTTGAGTGAATCAATGGTTAAGATCAATTTCATCAATCAATGGATACAAATTGATGAAAAGAATTGGCATGGATCAAAGATTCAATCCATGGAGGAGATTGAATAATCACATGGATTGATGCAATTAATAAAGGGTGGAAATTAATTTGAAGAAACACAAATTGTAAAGTTTAGGAGGAATGTGCAAGATATTTCCATTTAAGAGGGAAATTGTTTGAATTTGAATTAGAGGAATATTCCATAGGAATATTCCTTTGCAAGTGGGAGAAATTGGAGGGATGAAAGAAATTAGTCAATAAATAACTAGAATATTATTTAATTGTGCAAGGTGAAGAAATTAAAAGATTTAATTAAAAAATTTACTCATTTAATAAAAACAAGAAATTAATGATATTTAATTAAATAATTCAGATTATTTAATCAAATGAGAGGACTTAGGAAATTCAATTAAATAATTCACCTTATTTAACTAAACATGATGAAACTTAGTATGGAAGGGGGTGAATTAACCTAATAATGTCGATTATTTGATTAATAGAAGAAATTGGTGAATTTAATTAAACAATTATGATTATTTAATTAAATAGTCAAGAAAGGGGTCGAATCAGAATGAAAATGGTGTTAGTAATTGATTTCAAATGCATAATATTGATTAGGAAAATTTTAAGTGTCTACATTTTGCCCCTCTTTGAAGTGAGGTACCAGGTGTTACATTGGTTCAAAGACTTGACACTTTTTAGATTAACGCTCCTACTTAGATAAAAAAAATTAAAAAATCATTATTTTTTTGGATGCCCCACTATTGCCCCAGTGGAAATTTATGTTGATATATACTACCCCCTTAAGAGATTGAGCATAAATTTTGATTTTTAGGTCGAGATCGCGACAAAAAATTCAACATAGGTTCAGTTTCAACATAGATGCAAAAATAGGCACCGAGACACTAAAAAACACCTCAAAATAGGTTGCCAAGCTCAAAAATAGATAAAAAATGACAAAAAATCCCACTTCCACCCTTCAATGAAGTCAAAAAACCTAATTTTCAAGCTTAAATATGAGTTTGGGATGCCTTTCCAATTCAGTTGCACACTTTGAGTTGGAGATTTGGTGAAAACTTGCTCTAAGCACTTGATACAATGGATGACAATGAGCTCCATTGGCACCTTGCAGATAGAGTTAGTGAGTTCTAGTGGTTCGCCGATGCAAGACCATCGATATGCCCTTTGAAAGATTTCTCGTTCACACTTTTTAATGCTTTATTTTTGGCGTTAGAGTAGGTCAAACAAGTGCATCACTGTTTGAGTGACACACTTTTCACAGTTGGCAGCACACTTGTGTGCCCAACGATGCACTTGTAAAAGAGTGATGCACTCTCCAGGACATCAGCGCATTTGTTTAGCAGCACATTAGTTAGGGTTACTATCACACTTGTATCGTGACGTAGTTGAGAAACTACCGCACACTAGTTAGGGTTGCATATAGCCACTCATATGTAAGTGTCAATGAACTTGTCTCAGGGTCGCACAATTGTATATTTGGCCAGTGCCGTGCAATTGTAAATAGCAATGCACTTGTCATACAGTCGTGCACTTATCAAATTGCCACACATATGCTAATCTGAAACAACAGTGCACTTGTAAAAAGTGTCACTTTTTCTTTTTTAGGACCCCAAACTTGATTTTTTATAGATTAAATAGCTATTTTAACATTGTGTGCTTTGTTAGTGTAGGAGACTATGTGCCTACTCATGTCTAAGGGGCATAGACCTAGTGTTTTGAGACTGGTGGACCAATTTGGAGATGACAAGATGTTCTTTCTAGGGGCTATTGGTTTAGGGTTTATTACCCATATGCCTGAGATTCTTTCTCACATAGCTATGATGATTGCATTAGTCAAACGTTGACACTCAAAGACTTCTTCCTTCCACCTTTCGATTGGGGAGGCCACGATCACATTGGAGGACATTTGGTGCATTCTACGAGTTCCCATACATGGTGTGAGAGTGATCCTACAAGCCAACCCCCACTCCTTTTCAGTCAAGTGTTGTGTTGTCTTCCAATTGTAGTACTCCGTTAGTGGATGCTACCTTGTATTGGTAGTTGGTTGGGAACCTTTTGTACTTGACACATAGTTGTCCTGATATTTCCTTTGCAATTGGTCTTGTCTCCCGTTTCTCTCAAGATCCTCATGAGAGTCACTGGAAGGCAGCCAAACTCATCCTGCCATACATTCAGGGCACTACACAGTTTGGAATTCATTACACATCAGGGGCTACTCAAATTGTGGGCTTCATTGACTCTAATTGGGCTGGTGATGTTGATGATCAGAAGTCTATTTCTAGCTTTGTCTTTTGTCTTGGTTTTGGTCTGATTGCCTGGTCTTGCAAGAAGCAAACTACTATTGCATTATCATTGATTGAGGCTGAGTATCGAGGTGTTGTTTTGGCTAGTCAAGAGGTTTTGTGGCTTCGACAATTGATGGTTGAGTTTGGATTTCCTGTTGATCATCCCACTAATCGATGGTGTGATAATCAGAGTGCCATACATATTTCTCGCAACCCAATGGAGCATCAACACACGAAGCATATTGAGATCCACATGCACTTCATTCGATAGCTCATTTAGGAGGGTGTTATGAGCTTGGAGTATTTGCCTACGGAGCAGTAGGTTGTAGACATCTTCACTAAACCTTTGGCATCTCCTCGCTATCTTTTGCTGAGACGATGCTTGGGGTGAAGGAATTTGTCCTTGGGGGGTCTTGATGAATCCTTCCGTCTTTCTCTCTTTTGGAGAGGGGTTTTTTCCCATAGGGTTTTTCTCCTTTTCTCTGGTTGTGAGAGATTTTTATTTTGCATTGTAGTTGTGCATGGGTACCTAACATGGCCTTGTTGTCGGGACCCATCTTGTACCTCATTTTTCTTTTTTAGTTTCCCTAAGTTGCACTTAAGGGTGGGTGTTAGAGTGAATGGTTTTTTACCATTCACATTTCTTAAGTTAACTTAGGGGTAGTTTTTCTTTTAATATTTATAACTGTATTTTAATTTTTGGTTGCCTTCTTGCACTGGATTTCTCATGCCTTTATAAGGCATACTGTGTACATTAATTTTCATATCAATTCATGTGCTTTCACTCCTAGTGAAATAGCTTCTCCTGTTGCTTCTCTCGTTCGTGAAGGTTTGTTTTGGCTTGCAGTTGCTCCTGGGTGCTTTGCTCTAACAGTTTGGTTGCCATAGATCCTGACGAGTCTGTGGTATATAGATACAGGGCTATGATCACATTGCATCACACTGAAGTCACATGGATTGCTTATTGGCGTCGTGTGATTGACGAAATGACTTCATTCAGGTGGCGACCTTGGCTTTTGATGCTTGTATGGGATGATGACTAGCAAGAGCTATTCTATGCCCGACAAACCCGATGGATCATGGGTTGTCATCACCATATTATTGAGCGATATTTTCCAGATAGGGTCGTGAGGTAGTTTGGAGAGCCTCAGGATGTTCTCCCTCTTGGATATATAGTTGTTTATGCATGCACGCTTGGGAGACTGATTGGGGTGAAACATATATTCTAGTATTGTCCTTTGACGAAAAGGAAATGGAAGGCAGTTTTATTTTCGCTTATCTCCCTACGATCTTTGAGCATGCTTTGAGCTAGAAAAAAGCCATCTTTGGCTTGGGTCTACATAATAATTTTGTTGCTGATTCTATAAGGCAAATTATTTTGTTTAATATATGGAAAAGTAGATGTATGGCCGTTTTTGCTAATCATGACGTTCATCTAGAATCAGAAATGCTAAGATTTTACTCTGACATTATTTTGCAAATTGTTTTTTTATGTTCACAATTGTAGGGAGTTCCCAAAATTAACGTGAAAGTCAACATTCATTTGGACAAAGATTAAATGGCAATTATTGTAGCTGCACAAAAATGATGTAATATGTTCCAAAAAGCTTCAATGTATGTTAAAATTTAGTGTTTAAAATGTTTTTCTTGTAGTTGTTCGTTGTTGGTTAGTGGTGTCCTTGTCCACCAAGGGTGGACGGTTGGTCTTTGTTTTGTAACTTCTTCTGAACAGCTTATGGCTGCCATTCTTTATGTAATTCTTTTACATTGATTCAAGACAAAAACAATAAAAAATTAATTGATTATGTGAATCACTTTCACTTTCTGATAGGCTCCACGAGCAATGGGATTTATTTGTACATTTCATATACTGTATTGAAAACAGTGTTGCTTTCATTTTCATAAACAGTTGTCCACCATCGACCACATTGTCATGCGCATGGTGATGTACTCTGATGAAAATGGCAACTGTACACATTGGAAGATAATGAGAAAGTAGTATTTGATGGGGGACAGTGGTCGTGGGCATGTATGTACTGTCATGAATATGATTACTGTCGTTGAGGGCATTTGATGGGAGATGATAGTTATGGGCACGAGGTGACTTACATTGTTTTTTGTTTTTGGCTGGCAAACAAGCTGTGTGAGAAGCTGGCAATGGTGGGGTTATTGGCAGACATGGCGTCATATTTGACAGAAAAACTTGCCTCTATTAAAGCTAACTAATTTTGTACACACGAACAGCTTGACGCCTCTCTGTAACGGAGCATCCTCCAAAAGGTTGCGAATTCTTTTTTTTCTTTATTTTATATTTAGGAATCGGCTGATGTTAAAATATTTAACATGATCAGTGACGTTAATGCAACACATTTTGGATGATCTTGGTAATCCTGGTGCAACACTCTTTCGGTATCATACAGGTAGAAGGATTAAACTTTATGACCACTTGGTTGGAACAGAATGCTTATTTGACATTTTTTGTTAACCGCCCTGAACTTCAGATGTGCGTGGTGGCTTTTGGGCCGGACCAATTCGACGAGGACCCCAAGCAGGGAAAATAACTATGGAGTTTTTCAACTGGTATTACTTTTGCATGAGCCTCTCTACCCTCATGGGTTGGAGTCTCACCATTTTCAGGTGGACTGGACTGCCCTTACACGGCTGTTGCAAGTCATCGTCGCCGCCTTTGGAAAACGCCAGCTGAGCAAGAACTGAGAACCCTCTATGACAGAAAAGGACACGCGCACGGCCATGGTCATCTCCCTCACTTAACGCACATCAATCACCTCACGGCTCTACTTTTCATTGTCAGTAAACATTAATAAAAGCGTGTTTAAATCGGGAATTCTAGGTTTGTACTGACTCTGTGCGGTCCTTAAATGTCTCTCACGTTTGCGGTTGGAATTGTAACCAGCTAGCCATACTTACTGGCACGTAGATTCACATGGGTACCAAAAGAATATCATATGCTCTTATTCTAAGCAACGACATGTATCAAAAAGATTGATTCGATGGTAGGAGTGGTTTCAAACACAACTATAAAAGGACTCTAGGTACATTCTATTATAGGCATGCCCATCAGGATCAAATAGCATTTTGTGAACAGATAATCTTGAGCCTTCATGAGTTAACTCCTCTTTATTTTGTGTGTCCTTTGTCTTTACTCTTCATTGTGGGCTGTTTGGGCTATGACTTGTTCTGATTTGTCTTTTCAGGTTCTGTTTGTTTGTCTTTTTTTATTGAATTAAATGCAGAAAATTACATATAAAAATAATAAATGGGCAGTTAACAGACCGTCATATAAGTAAACACAATTACAAACCATCAAAACTATTCCATGACAATTGGGATATATCTCATACAACACAATACATTGGCTTAGATTTTGAATTTAACCAATGCTTTGAAGTTGTTTGGAATATAAGGAAACATTTTCATGTAGCTGAAACAGCTGTAACTTTATTTTGTCTAAGTGATTGATAAACTTTACATTTTCCTTTGGGACCCCCTATAATTGAGAGCACAAAAAGAAAATTTGGAAGATGATATCAGAGTAAAACTTCAACATTTCTCCTTCCTGGTGAACATTATGCTTAGAAAAACTGCTAAATATTTACATTTCCATATGTTAAACAAAATAATATGTCTCATGAAGTCAACCACAACATTATTTTGAAGATCGAGGCCCAAAACAACAATTTTCCGATTTACAGTATGTTGAAAGATATCAAGGAGGAGTTTGAAAATTGTATTCCATTTTCTTTTAGCCCATGAACAATCCCAAAAACATGTTTTAAGCTTTCCCTTTGCTGGCATAATGGACATTTTAACAAGTTGCACAACAATGAATTTCAATATGACATCAATAGGCAGTTTGCAAAGAAGTAATTTCTAAACCAAAACTTGAGCATTTGTTTCAGCTTTCAATTTCCATATCTGAACACTTGAACTTCTCCAAGTTCTTTCTTTTAACTTGCATTCCCATTTCTGATTAAGTCTAGGATTTAAAGACAAAGAAGGAAGAAACTTAAGATAATTTTTTTTAAAAAAAAAGCAACCAAACTGAAACCTAGACAGCCACCGCCAATCTTTGAGCACATTACATTGAATAGGAGTGCAAAGTTTAATAACCAGATCCATAAGAACCAATGCTCTTAGAAAAATGACAAAGTCTTTAAACATGTTGTTAAGACAAAAGTAGTTCTTAATGATTTTCCAATTAACCCAATTCATAGCAACTTTGTTTCTTTGATGACGCTTGTTCTTACAGCTGTTGTATTTTCTTTCTTTGTTTCTTGATTCAATAAAAAAGTGAACATATGATAATATTAATTAAATTTTATTTTTAATTGATAAAACATAAAAGTTTACATAGACATTTTAATTTTTATCACATGTGTAATTAGAATGTTATTTTATTTTTATTGAATTAAGAAAATAGACAATGATACAAGACACAACTATAAAATAAAACAATTACAATAGGCACAATGACTAAAAAAAGAAATTATAGTCCAACCATTACCAAAATACAATCTGTAATGATCTTTCTATGAGTGTTTATAAAGAGTTCTCATATTTTAATATCTTAATTATTTTTATGATAGGACCAAAATGATGATTTATGTATATTTTTAATGTATCTTATTATTTTTTGTGAAATTTAAATTATATTCTTTGTTTTTATTCGTATAAAAATATTTTAGTTATATAATCCAATGTTTATATTTAAATTTAATGGATTTTTAAAATTATTATGTAAGATTAATGGTTGCTTATGATTTAGTTAATTGATAAATAATCTTTAGTTGTAAGATTGTTTATTTTGTTTATCAAATGTTTACATGTTGTATTACTCCATAAAAATATGTTATAAGGTATGTGCATGCAATTGGTCAATCAAAAGTGGTCAAAGTGAATTTTAATTTGTTTTAAGAAGCAAGATCATGTTAGTAAATAATGTGATCTTGTTAGAAAGACATCCACTCAACCTTAGTGGATGTGACTCCTTTGAGTATTGGAATTAATCAACTTCTAGAACATTGCCTAAGGAAACTCTAGCCTATCTAGAGGTGGGATTATTCTATAAGATTCTCTGGGTGCTTTCATCCAAAAAGATCTTTTTTTATAAGTCGTAATTTAACTCAAGTCAAATTGAAAGGATGGAAGTTGTAGTACAATTAATATCGATTAGACATGGATACAAACATATTATTGTGGAAGACAACTCACTAAATGTGTTAATGAATTTTGAAAAATAAATTTATGTTAAAATTAAAAACTTCAAAGAAACTATTACTATGTGTAATATATTTTCTAACATATCTTTTATTCATTCCTACGAAAAAGGAAAGAAAGTGATCAATCTCATCGCCAATAATAGAATTGAGAAACCAACATTCTTGATTTTATTTAATAGTAATCCTAAAACTTGACATTTTTTAATAAAATTTTGTTTGATGATTGACCTTCGTAATTCCTTTTGGTGGTCATCCTCTCTTAACTTTTCCCTATGATTTCCACCTTCCATTAATTTTAATGGCTACAATAGCAGTAGGTTTTCTAAGTTTGGGTGATTTTATTGCAAGTATAGTAGTCCTTAGATTATTTTAATAATCAAATGAGGCGTTGAACATTAGCTACATCAATACAGAGTAGAGAGTAGGTGGCTCACGTTGGCCGTCGGACATTGTAACCCGTCAACCATGCCTGCCAACAATATATGTACCAAAAGAATGTAAAGTTTTTAAGCATTTACAGACATTTTGCTACGCAACAGGACTTCCCTACGTAAAATTCGGATCTACCTTGGATTAACAACGTTGTCTTGATCATCCCCGTAACATGGACGCCACGTCTCTCCAAAGCTCAACTTACCTTACGTCATATATCTAGTCCAAAGTATCGTTCACTTTCTTTGCTTTCCATGCTGCAAATGATATCAACAAACGACAACTATGAATGTCTAATTAAGCTCGTTATTTCTAAATTAAGTGTGAAAAAGGAATACTTTTTCCTACACTACATATTTCAACGAGTCTTTATATTTTTTGCTATCCTAAATGTTTATCATGAAATAAAAATAAAATAAAATGATAATATAACATTTATAATTAATTTTAATAAATTTTACAAAGAATTATAAAAGATTAATGGTTTCTTATGGTTAAGCGCGCTTGAGCTGGAGTAGTACTAGGATGGGTGACCTCTTGGGACAGTCCAGTGCTTCACCTCTATGAGCATCACCTAGATGCAATGAGTGCTAAGTGGACCATGCATTATCATGAGAGATGGGTTCTTGTGAACCATTACTCATGAAACATGGGTCAATGAGTTTGACTCGTAAAACTACATGGTTGAATCCTGATAGCAATATCATAATTTGACACACTGTGGAAAATACCTCCTACTTATCAATTGATGAGCTAAAGGGGCTCTATAATGAATGGTTCATGAGGCACAACACTTGCTGGAGGTTTTGCAAATGGGGTTGCAAGCTAAGTGGGCTTAACCTTGGGGGAAAATTTGTGGTTAAGTGCACTTAAGCTGGAGTAGTATTGGGATGGGTGACCTCTCAGGACAGTCCAGTGCTTCACCTCTATGAGCATCACCTAGATGCAATGAGTGCTAAGTGGACCATTGACCTTCCGGGACAGTCTAATGCTTCACCTCTATGAGCATCACCTAGATGCAATGAGTGCTAAGTGGACCATTCATTATCATGAGAGATGGGTTCTTGTGAACCACTACTCATGAAACATGGGTCAATGATTTTGACTTGTAAAACTACACGGTTGAATCCTGATAGCAATATCACAATTTGACACACTGTGGAAAATACCTCCTACTTATCAATTGATGAGCTAAAGGGGCTCTATAATGAATGGTTCATGAGGCACAACACTTGCTGAAGGTTTTACAAATTGGGCTACAAGCTAAGTGGGCTTAACCTTGGGGGAAACTCTGTGGTTAAGCACACTTGAGCTAGAGTAGTACTGGGATGGGTGACCTCCCGGGACAGTCCAATGCTTCACCTCTGTGAGCATCACCTAGATGCAATGAGTGCTAAGTGGACCATTCATTATCATGAGAGATGGGTTCTTGTGAACCACTACTCATGAAACATGGGTCAATGAGTTTGACTCGTAAAACTAGATGGTTGAATCTTGATAGCAATATTACGATTAATATTTAGCTATAGGATTATTTATTTAGTTATAGTATTACATTAAAAATATGTATGTGCATGCAATTGGTCGACCAAAAAATGATCAAAATAGATTTTAAATTTTTTTTAAGAAGAACCAAATTCATGTTAGTAAATAATGCAGTCATGATGGGAAAACATCCACTTATCTTTATGGACATGATTCCTTTGAGTATTGAAATTTATCAACTATGAGAATGTTGCGTAGGGGAACTCTAGTCTAATTAGAAGTGGGTTTTTTCTCTAAGATTCATTGGGTTCTTTCATACAAGTAGATCTCTTTTCATAATTCATAATTTAATTAATAGTTAGTTTTAAAGGATGGAGGTTGTGGCTAGGATTAATATGGATTTAGAATTTGGATATAAGCATATTATTGTGAAATGCAACTAACTAAACGTGATTAATGAGTTGAAAAAATTGTGAATTAAAAAAATTAAAGTATGCTAAACAAGGCTATTGCTATATGTAATATATTTTCTAGCATATATTAAAGAAGGATATTGTTTATTCAAAGAAACAAAATGGTCAAAAGGGAGAACCCTTCTTCACTTTACTTATTTTATTCTTGAAACATGATCGTTTTTTAATAGACTTTTCTATGATGATGGAGCTTCCTAATTCCCTTTGGTGGGTCCCTCCTAAATTTCCTCTATGACATCAACCTTTCATTTATTTTTAATGGGCTACAATAGCTCTCAACTTTCAAGTTTGGGTGATTTTATTGCATGCTCCCTTACATTTTAGTAATCAATGTAATTAAGTTTATTTTTTATTTTATCCTTGGTTTTTGGATTATACTCATGGTTGATGCTTCATTTTTTTTCCTTGGTTTTGGTGTGGTGGTATGGGGTTTTGTTGGTTTAATAGGATTATGACAAAGGAATAAGTTTGGTGGTTCTAGTGATCTATTTTTTATCACAAAGTCTTTGAATATCATTTTCATGCCACCTTCCATTGCCACAATCTCTTATTCTCTCAAGCTAATTAAGTTGATTTTGGTTCCAAAGGATTTGCAATATAATGGTCATATGTGCTTTCAGGCTCTAATTTTAGTGGTTTTTTGAATGATAGAAATTAGAGAAGTTGGTTTTCTTAGTGAAAACTAAGGAATAAATCTCTAGTTTTTTTTTGCTCAATTCTAAGGTCTTTATGGCTAAGTAGTTTGAATAGGGTGATGTTAGCGGTTGTTCTTTTAGAGAATTAAAATGAGTATCTTTTGAATGTAGATTATATTAGTGATGTTCACGTTTTGAACAAAAATATATATTTATCAATTGTGAGCTCTAGGACCTCACATCCTATTGCGAATATTTATGTACCTAGTGCTAGAAATGCTAAGTTAGCTTCCCATAAGAATAATCCTTAAATTTTTTAGTTCTTACACTCTCCCCCCTATCTTAATTGGAGTTTTAGTGTGGTCCAGGAAGAGAAAAAAATATTCATATTATATATTTTGAGGCTCTAGTGAATAATGGTTATTATGTTATTCCTTCTCCAATGAGGTGATGAAGAATCTTAGTGATGGAATTTTACATCACGTATTTTGGATGGCTCTCTCAATGGCTCGAATGGTGTGGGTGGGTGGTGGGGTTCAAAGTCTAATCAATGTTTTTTTTCCTTTATTGTTGGTCTCATGGGGATTTATTATATATTTTTAGGTTGTAGCATTCATCCATTTTTAATGTAATTTTAGTTGACATTTTGATATTTTGTTTCAATTATATATATATATATATAGGGAAAGGGGCTCTCTCTCTCTCTCAAAATTGATATAGATATGTATATATACATATGTATGTGTATATATGTATATATATGTATGTCTGAATACATACATACATACATACATATATATGTATGTATGTATGTATACATATGTATACATACATATATATGTATGTATGTATGTATACATAT
This sequence comes from Sequoia sempervirens, assembly GCA_007258455.2. Taxonomy (NCBI): domain Eukaryota; kingdom Viridiplantae; phylum Streptophyta; class Pinopsida; order Cupressales; family Cupressaceae; genus Sequoia; species Sequoia sempervirens. The sequence continues at coordinate 99,539,779 of VDFB02373365.1, read as the reverse complement.
GTATACATACATATATACGTATGTATGTATGTATACATGTATACATACGTACATATATATGTATGTATGTATGTATGTATGTAGGTATGTATGTATGTATGTAGGTATGTATGTATGTATGTATGCATGTATACATACATACATACATACATACATATATATACATGCATGCGTGTGTGATTGTGTTTATGTATGGTAGAAGTTAAACTATGATATAGGAGCTTTTGGGTCTACAAGAAATCTTGCATCAACCAAAAATATTTCCTTTTAGTTATGTGGTTTTATTTTTCTTCTATTTGTTTGGTTGTTCCTCTTGGAGGATTTTCCAAAAAAAGGTTTGTAAATATTATGATATCACCTTGTAGAAGAGCTTTTAATAGGAATCCACATGTCATATTTGATGAATATTTACAAAAAAATTGGTAAAGTTATAGCTTTGTAGAGTTTTAGTTTGCTATTAGTTGTGAGCTTTTAGGCCGCAACAAAACTTTTGCAAGATTTTTCAAGTGAATAAAAAATTAAGCTAAATTTAATAGATTTCAATAGGTTCTTTTGCATTGTAGGAATATGGCAACCACTTGTAGTTTATGGAAGTCTCTAAGTGAACTGGAACTTAACCAATATTTAGCAGGTTCTAATAGATTTTTTCACATTGTGAGAATATGGAAACCAAGTGGTTTGTGAAAGTCTCTAAGTGAACATGAAATTTGTTTGAACCAATTGTTCTATTGATTTTGATAACTTCCCCACACAGTGAATTCTTCCATGCAATGAAAACTATGACATCATCTACTCGATGAATAGGAAAATGGATACCTAAAGATATCACACTTTTTCCTCTCAATCATTCACTAATGTCCTAGGGATCCCAATTGGATTGACTAACAACCTTACAAGGTGAGTCAATTCACAATTAGGAAGGTCCTAGGAGGGGGTTCTTTAAGTTCTAAGCCTCGGTTCACCACCAAGCAAATGCTTGGAAAAGGAAATGTTGGAAAACATAGTGTGATATGCAAAATGACCTAAAACTAGAAATGTAAGCTAAATGAGAGATACAAATGATGAAATTATGCAACACCATGTTAGGGTATGTGTACTTGATAAGTTTGGAGATATGACAAGGACTCTGGAAATGCAAAGAAGTTGTCAAAATATATCGTGGAGGACTAAGACGCCCAAACAAAATCCCAAAGAATCTCTAAAAAATACCCTGTGGAGGACTAAGGTGCCCAAAGTGGCATATTAGTCTCATTTTGAATTTTTGAAATCTCTGAAAGTGATCCTGAGCTCCAAGGTATGCACTTGCTTCTCCCCAGATATGATGTTCTGAAACTTCTAGATCTGGCCTGTAGGTGAGTTTCCGTGAAGATGACAACTTTGGTAATGCAACTTTGCACCTTTTCAATCTTGCATGCCAATTTATGATCTTCAAGTCTTCAACCTAAATCTGCAAATACAAATACAAAAGAGAGGGAAAACTTGTTGATTGTTAGTGAATGGGGGTTTGCCTTGGTCAAACCCCTTGTGCGTAATTAAACCAAATGATGAAATGAATGAAATGAAGCATGAAACATGAAATATGTAAATGATATCACCTTGTATGATGTCTTGTGAAGAAAATATGCAATCTACCATGTAGTGGCCATGAAGAATGTAGATCTTGGATCCTTGGATATGGTTGCAAATAGATCTTCAATGCTACATCCACAATATTGGCTCAACAACATGAATGGGTGCAGTAAACCCTTGACATGATGCTTGAATCTTGATGATGGCTCCAAATACTTGGTGAAATGCTCTTGAATGTATAAAATTTCTCCAGGAATGAATACTTGAATGCTTGTTTTCTTGTTATGAGAAAATGGGAGAAGGAACCTTGTATTTATACTGATTCATGCTTAAAATCTCGAAATTACACCACAACAAGCCGACATATGAAATCATTAAATAGAGGAGGCTAAATCTTGCCCAAATTTGAAAATGAATCCTGAAAATAAGCCAAGGAGGACTAAGACACCCTAGGTGGCGTCTTAGTCCTAGGGCTCAATTTTTGGGGCACAGACTCCATAAAGGGACCTTTTCAAGTGTTTTTAATATCAGGGTCCCAAGACCCATTGACGAAAAAGACGCCCTATGTGGCTTTTTAGTCCCACTCCACAAATTAGGGACACATAGAAAGAAACATTAAATGATCATTTATATTTTGAGGTTTGTCAGGATTTTCCATAAATATATATAGTTTATTAGGCTTGTGGATGCAAAATAGAGCCAATTAATCCATAAAGAATCATAAATAAAGCAAGGCGGGCCCAAAAAAGTGTGAAAATGCAAGGGTATGCATTTTTCTATACTACATTTAGCCCTCACTTTAGTGAGAGGATGAACTTGCTTCAAACTCACACTAAAGTAGCTAACCACGCAATCAAGAGGGGTTGAAATGTACAAATGCTAGTAAGATAGGATGACAATGATTAAGAAGGATGATCAAGCCCCCAAGGTCGAGATCCTATGAAAAACCAACATAGGCACAAAGGAAAACAAATGTGGATGATATATGAATCCATAATCAGATCGCCAACATACACCATCAAAGATAGAAAAAGAAAAAGGAAAAAGAAAAAGGAAAAAGGAAAACAAAAGGAAAACTGCAATGGATCGAGCTTCAACTGGCCGTCCAATTTGGTGGATCGAGTCTAGGCTGTTTGTCTAAAAGGTTTACAAGTGGAACACACTGTCCACTATGCAAACAAAACACATGCTCATGGGGGCTAGTGGGAGCTAGGAGTCCACTAGGTGAGCCTCCATGGCTTTAATAAGGTACAAAAATGCATGCACAGGGGCTAGTGAAGCTAGGTGTTCACTAGGTGAGCCCCAAGGGACCATATTAAAGCCATACCTCCATGACTTTAATAAGGTACAAAAAGGAAAATGCAACAAGAAAGAGAGATGTTCAAAGGGGCTTTGCTTAATTCATGTGAGGTCTTATTCTTAGGGGATATCATGCTTAACGTCTCCAAGAGAGGATAAATACTAGGTCTCATCCTGGGGAACATCATACCCAATGCTTCCAAGAGAGGACAAGCACAAAAGGTCTCATCTTGTTTCCAAGAGAGGACAAGTGCAAGGTCTCATCCCGGGGAACATTGTATCTAATGTTTCCAAGAGAGGACAAGGAAATATCACACTCTTAAATGAAGTCAAACCCAATGACACCACCAAGAGGAAAACACATCGCATAAAGAAATAAATTCACATCAAGGAACATGAAAACAAATGTGAATGAAATCATGCCAAGATTAACACCAATGCATGCCCCCACTTTAAAGGATTTTCTAACACCATGTTGTGAGCAATTACTTTAAAGTAGCCAAAAATGAAAAAAGAAAAGAGGGTTGCCCCCAAAATGCATAACTCAATACGTCACATGCAAGCCAAATTAAGGAATGTCATCCACATCCCAAGCTTGCTCTTGTACATGTACATGAAAGGTGGTCAACTAGCCAAAATAGACAACGACAAGTGACATACGAGGACAGGGCTACCTAGCCCCTTTCCCCCACTTAGTGCAGGACAAGGATGAGCCAAAATGATTGATGAGAAACATGATAGAGTGAAAATCAGTATCAATTAGAGGAATTAGGTTCCCCCCACATAAGGAAGAACACCAGACTCCCTAAGATGTTGAATTTTTCCACTCAAATCTTTACATTCATTAGTAGAATGACCATGAATTCTATGATATGCACAAAATGAAGTCTTGTAATAGAATTTCTTTCATGTTTTTGGAGGGAAAGAGATTAGACAATCTTGGAGGAGTCTCCTCAAGATACTCTCTTGATCAATAGAAGATGTTTCTTTAAATTTTGTGACAAAGATATCTCTTTCTTAGTATTAGATGTCATACATACACACGACTCTTTATATTGCAATATTTTGTTCTCTCCTTTACAAGAGGGCACACAAAATTTAACAAATTCAAATCATTAACATTTTGCGTGATGACATTTACATTAAGCAAGGATTTCTTTGTTTGTTTCATTGCTTGCAAAGGATAACCATCAAGACCACTAGTGTTTATCAATTCAGGATGCACCATTGTTAAAGTCAGCTTAGAAGGATGTTTTGTGATAGCGTTGATATTAAGTGAAGGCTTGTTTATGTTTTTTGAGGGACAATAACCAAGACAACTTGTTTTTTCTTGCATGTGGGGCTCTATAAGGACACAAATACCTTGTTCTCTAGCACCACATCCTTTTCCACTATAACCAAGTTGTTTCATAAGTTTGTAAGCTTTTCCATAAAGCTTTTTCATTTCTTTTGAATTCAGTGGTTGCTCATGATTAAGTTCATCAAAGTTTGTTGTGTACTTTGTTACTTCTTCTAAAGTGGTTGAGGTGGATGCTTTCGAAGGGTCATCCAAATTTTGTGTTGACATTACTGCTTTTTCTTTTCCCTTATCTAAATCTTTGTTTATGATCTTGTATTCTCCCATGAATGCATGTTCAAAATCTAAGGAACCCCAATCATCTTCTAATAGCTTCGTGACTTCCTCAATGTGTTTGTCTTTGTCTTTTTGTTGCACAGGTTCTAATTGTGTGGTTGGTGTCAGTGTTTTCAAAGGATTTTTCTTAGTTTTCTCAAGTTGTAAGACACTATAAGGCTCAGGATCAACTTCAAGTGTATATACTTTGTTGTTGTAGACATACTTCATTTTACAATGGAGGGTAGAAGGCACCACATGCATTTCATGAATCCATGACCTTCCCAAAAGAAGATTATAGGAAAGATCATGAGGCATATCATGAATAGGGCTTTGTAAGGTAGCATTTCCAACTGTAATAGGTAAAGTTATCACTTCAAGCGATTTATTTACCACATTATCAAATCCCTTAATAGATAAAGAGTCAGGTTGAATTCTTGATTTATCAACACCAAGCTTATCCAAAAGGTTTGCACTACACACATTTAAGGTTGAGCTATCATCAACAAGGGTTTGCTTTATTTCTTTGGTATTGTATTGATCTATGATCATGAAAGGATCATATTGTTTTTGCACTTCCAAAGAAGGGAGCTCACTTTGGTGGAAAATAATATTAGCATTCATTCCTCGTATCAGGGCTGCTATGTCATTCAGTTGCGCATTAGAAGGGATAGAAACTTGTTGTAAGGAATTTTGAAGCATAGTGTGATAGTTAGGTGAATTCTGAATCAGGTCCCAAAGGGATATCTTTGCAGGAGTATTCTTAAGTTGTTCAACAAGATCATACTCCTTTCCACTTTGTGAAGGAAAACGAGGGGCACTAGGAAAGATAGGATTAGGCAATGGTAGGGATGTTGAAGGTGTTTGTCTTGGTTGCGGATTGTTCCTAGTGTTGCATGTATGAGCAATGGTATTGTAACTCGGTTGTTGAAAAACATTGTTCTTAGGTGGTTAGAGGATAAGGATGGGTTTGTTTTGAACTTGTGATTTTTGAGAGGGCGGATAAAGGATAAGTTTAGGCTCGAGAGAGTATTGCAAAGGATACCTAATGAGCATAACCTCAGAAGAGTTATCCTTATTTTCATGATCTCTTAGTGAAGAGGAGTCTAATGTTACTTCATCATCTTCATCTAATAAATTACTATTATCAATGTTTTCATTGTCTTGCACCATGATATCTTCCAAAGGGGGAGAGTTTTTAGGAGAACCACAAACTAAATGTTCATGACAGTTAAAGGTTGGTTCTTCTTCAATGACTTCATCACATGCAATGGAGTTATCAATGGTTGAATTTTCTTTTTCAATAAGGGTTTCCCTAGGAAAAGGGAGAAAACTAAGATTATCATGACTTTCATAGATCAAAGTATCTTCTTGACAATGAGGAGAGATACTAGGAGAAGGAAAAGTATGATTTTCATGATCATTTATTATTTTATTCCTTTGTTCACTAATATCTTCCAAACGAGGATAAGTAGGGGAAGGATCATAAAGAGGGTTATAGACCTTAAAGGTTTGATCATCTAACACCAAACTATCATCCTCATTGTTTACAATCTCATTCTCTTCCACTAAATATTCTCACAAGAAAAGGGGGAATGGAGATTAGGTAAAGTAATGTTGAGAAATGTGTCTATGATCTCATTCTCTTGTGCTATAATATCTTCCCAAAGGGGATGAGGAGAAGGAAAAGCAAGATCTTCATGATTCTCAACAATTGTATCTTATTTCACCAAGATAGCTTTGTCACCAAAAGGAGAGGTATTGGGAGAAGAAAAATTATGATCATCATGATTATCTATGTTTGTATTCTCTTCTATCACATTATCCTCACAAATAGGGGAGATAGGAGGGCGTGTAAGTTTAAGGCAAGCGTTAACATTTTCACTCTCTTATGCTAAGAGACTCTCATAACTAGGAAATGCATTGAATGAATGAATAACATGCTTATTGACTAAATTTTTCTTTGCAAACTTGGAAAAGACTGAAACTAACTTTTTGAACAATAATCTATGTAATGCAATGTAAAGGGCTAGAATGAAATGCAATTTTCAAATTTCAACCCAGGTAATTTACTAATTACTTTATGCAATGATCTGAAAATGAAATGTTGTAAATGTAAAATTGGAATGGAGCAATACATGAAATGAAGCACTTTAAGCTAGATTTAGTAAAATGCATGAAACAAAAAGTCAATCCACTGAAACAAATAGCCAATGCCAACAAACAGCAGCACAAAAATGTTGATTCAGATCCTGAAAACTGCAATATGAAATTCCACAAGGAGTAAGATTCCAGGGAGGGTGTCTTAGTCCCCCTGATAAAATTTGAAGGTTTCATAAGATGAAACATATAGCAAATCACTCAGACAGGGTACTGCAACAAAAAACCAGAAAGGGACTAAGACACCACCAAGGGAATTTTAGTCCCAGTAAGGGATTTTTTTATAGAAAATCAGATAATTCTAGGTTGATAATAGTGTTCCCAGGTTGCCTACCCAGTGGCCTAATGTTTGGAAATAAAAAATTATGCAAATGAATGCAAGAAAAAGTAACTAGTGACAAGAAATTGGATGCAAAAGTAAATGCATTTTTTCAATTTTGAATGCAATAAGAATGTTCCTAAATGCAACTAACAATGCACTTTTCAATTTTTAAATGAGATAAAATGATGGAAGAAAGCAAAAATGCAACCTATATGCATTTTCACTAATGCAAATATGAGAAACCCTAGGTGCACTTTCACTAAATATGAGAAACCCTAGATGCAATTTCACTAATGCAAGATGCAATGCAATCTAGATCTAAGTTTTTAATGAGCTCCAAATTATAAAATGAATGCTAAACAAGGTCGGGTTTACCAAAATGATGAATAGCAAAATGGATACCTTAGAGATATCACACTTTTTCCACTCAATCATTCACTAATGTCCTAGGGATCCCAATTGGATTGACTAACAACATCACAAGGTGAGTCAATTCACAATTAGGAAGGTCCTAGGAGGGGCTTATTTAAGTTCTAAGGGGTTCACAACCAAGCAAATGCTTGGAAAAGGAAATGTTGGAAAACACAGTGTGATATGAAAAATGACCTAAAACTAGAAATGTAAGCTAAATGAGAGATACAAATGATGAAATTATGCAAAACCAATTAGGGTATCTATACTTGAGAAGTTTGGAGATGTGATGAGGACTTTGGAAATGAAAAGAAGCTATCAAAATATATCGTGGAGGACTATGATGCCCAAGATGGTGTATTAGTACCGCTGCTATTTTTCGGGGCCAATACAGAGTCTTTGGATGTCAGAACAAAATATTGAAGAATCTTTGAAAAATACCCTATGGAGGACTGAGATGCCCAAAGTGGCATGCTAGTCATGTTCTAAATTTCTAAAATCTCTGAAAGTGATCCTAAGCTCCAAGGTCCGCACTTGCTTCTCCCCAGATTTGAAGTCTTGAAACTTCTAGATCTGGCCCGTAGGTGAGTTTCCATGAAGATGACAAATTTGGAAATGCAACTTTGCACCTTTTCAATCTTGCACTCCAAAATGATCTTCAAATCTTCAACCTAAATCTATAAATACAAACACACAAGAGAGGGAAAACTTGTTGATTGTTAGTGAATGGGGGTTTTCCTTGGTCAAACCCCTTGTAGGTAATTAAACCAAATGATGAAATGAATGAAATGAAGCATGAAACATGAAATATGTAAATGATATCACCTTACATATGATGTCTTGTGAAGCAAATATACAATCTACCATGTAGTGGCCATGAAGAATGTAGATCTTGGATCCTTGGATATGGCTGCAAATAGATCTTCAATGCTACACCCACAATCTTGGCTCAACAACATGAATGGATGCACTAAACCCTTGAAATGATGCTTGAATCTTGATGATGGCTCCAAATACTTGGTGAAATGCTCTTGAATGCATAAAATTGCTTTAGAAATGAATACTTGAATAATGGTTTTCTTGTTATGAGAAAATGAGAGAGGGAACTTTGTATTTATACTTATTCATGCTTAATATCCTGAAATTACAGGCACCACAACAAGTCAACATATGAAATCAATAAATAAAGGAGGCTAAATCCCTCCCAAATTTGAAATTGAATCCCAAAAATAATCCAAGGAGGACTAAGATGCCCTAGGTGGCGTCTTAGTCCCAAGGCTAAATTCTTGGGGCACAAACTCCAAAAAGGGAAGTTTCAGGTGTTTTCAATATCAGGGTCCCAAGATCCTTGGAGGACAAAGATTCCCTAGGTGGCATTTTATTCCCACTGTACAAATCAGGAACACACAGACAAAAAAATTAAATGATCATTTATCTTTTGAGGTTTGTCAGGATTTTCCATAAATATATATAGTTTATTAGGCTTGTGGATACAAAATAGAGCCAATTAAGCCATAAAGAAGCATAAATAAAGCAAGGTGGGCCCAAAAAAGTGTGAAAATGCAAGGGTATGCATTTTTCCTCACTACACTATCCTTGCAGGAATCTCATGTGCATCAAAAATTTTGTGGTTATCTCATAGCCATCAACATTTATAGGTAAACTCTAGTGAATTAAGCCTTAACAATTTATTAAACTAGTTTTGATGAATATTTTTTCCAATGATGTCAGCATTATGCCTAATGACATTAGCTTGTACTAATTGTGAGAAAAAACTAACCAATTGAAGTTAAGTGGGATTCCATGTTTGAACCCGTTGATTGCAATTTTTTCACTCACTACTACATTTGTGAGTTTTCTTCTTGTCATTGGAATTTAGTGGCATCCCTTTCACCCTCTAGCATTCTAGACTTTCTTCCACATATTTAGCGGTATCCCTTTTCATTCCCTTCCAAAAGTACAAATGCTTGATATCAGCCAAAAGCTTTGTCACCCCAGTGTGTCCCAAATATGGTGTAGCATGAATTTCTATTAAAACTATGTTGCTTAACTCACTTGAGTCAGGAACATACATTCTTCCCATATATCGTCTGAGTAGTCCGTCTAATTCAAATTGAAAGCTGTCATATCTAGGGTCTTGAGGGTTATCTAATAGGGCTTTTCTGACTTGCTTATAGTATTCATCCTTACTAGACTATTGTAGAATTTGACTATGAAAACTTGTTCGTACTGATAACATGGAGGAAATATTCCTCCTTCTATTGAGAGCATCTGCTACTCGGTTCTATTTCCCTTTAATATAGCTGATTTCAAAGTCATAATTAGATATTAACTCAAGCGATCTTCTTTGACGAGCATTCAAATTAGGTTGAGTGAACAAGTAACACAAACCCTAGTGATCTGACCTTAATTCAAAGGGTTTACCCAACAAATAATGCCACATCTATAATGCATGCACTATTGCCACTAATTATAGGTCATGAGGTGCATAATTTTTCTCGTATTTCTTTAGTTTCCTAGACTCATAGGCTATTACTTGTCCATCCTGCATGAGTACACCTCCTAATCCTTCTCCTAAAGCATCAGTGGTGACTACAAATTGTCCCTCAGAATTAGGCACTTTTAGAATTGGTGCCATAGTTAACTTCTCTTTCAATATATTGAAAGCCTCTTGACATTTTTCTATCCATTCAAATCTCATCCCCTTTCTCTAAAGTGAGGTAATACAACATGAAATTTTGGAGAAATTGGTTACAAACCTCATGTAATACCCTACTAGACCCATGAAATTGCGAACTTCATGCACATTTTTTGATTCTGGCCATTCCAAGATTGCCTTTATTTTTGCTAGATCTACCATGATCTCTTCTGCAGAGATGATGTGCCCAAGGTATTGTACTTCCTTTTGGAAAAATGAGCACTTGGATAATTTTCCATATAACTTATTCTCTCTCAATTGTTGTAGTACAAATTGTAAGTGCAAGAGATGTTCATCATTTTTTGATTATATCAAGATATCATCAAGAAAAATGAGCACAAATTTGTCAAGGCAATCTCAGAACACACTATTCATTAGATTCATGAAATCTACTGGTGCATTTGTCAAACCAAAGGGTAACATTATAAACTCATAGTGCCCATACCTTGTTCTAAAAGCAGTTTTATGAATGTCTTCATCCCGTAATATTAACTGATGGTATCCTGATTTTAGGTCGATCTTGGAGAATACTATCACCCCTCATATTTAATTGAAAAGATCATCTATGCATGGTAAGGGATATTTATTTTTGATTGTGGCCTTGTTGAGCATTCGGTAATCAATGCACAACCTTAGAGTGCCATATTTCTTCTTGACAAAAATTATCAGTGCGGGCCCCCATGGTGAGACACTAGGTCATATTAGACCCTTATCCAAAACTTCCTACAATTACACTTTTAGTTCTATTAACTCAGTAGTAGTCATCTGGTAGAGAGCTTTGGAGATTGGCTCTGATCCAAGTATGAGATCAATGTAAAAATAGAATGCTCTTTTGGGAAGTAGTCCAGGAAATTCATCAGGAAAAAAATCTCCAAAATCCTGAAGGTAAGGATACTTGTCCCATTCTGAACCCTTCTTTTCTAAAACTTCCCCAACCTCTTCTACTGGTGTTTTCTGCGTTTCATAAAACATTAGGTTGACATCAAAGAAGGTAATGTATTGGTTTACCATTGGCTCTTCTAATTCTTCCATTTTGACCACAAACAATTGACAACCCCTTCGTTTGACTCTCTTGAGTTGCATTGCATAAATCTGCCTTAACTTGACCATTCTTGTAGTTCCTTGGATGAGGACTTTTTTCCTTAGATCATCTAAGTATTCAACTATTTTAGTGAAATAGTCCACCTTTTCTCTGTGTCTCCATAGCCAATTGATTCCTAATATGACATCATTGGATCCTAAGGGAGCCACGTGGAGGTTAACTTCTATGAAAAAACTCGGTAAGTCTACCCTAGCCTCGAATGGACATTGCTCTACCCGAGCCCTTGACTGATTTGCATTTTTGACTGACCAAAAGTTTCACGATACAATAAAGGAAAGAATTTTACTTAAGAATTTCCTTTAGTGTAGAGCAATGTTCATTTGAAATGAAAATTCAAGTCACTAGAGGTAAAGAACTTGAATTTTCATTTTGAGCATCCTTATATATACATGTTTCTTACACTAAATTTACTTAATTCTTTCCTTTAGTGTAAGAAACATGTATATATAAGGATGCTTGAAATGAAAATTCAAGTTCTTTACCTTAAATGAAAGTGTATGGAACCCACGAGCCATTCCAAAACCAACTTGTTTATGAATGCTTATATAAACATATATATACATATATATACATAAATATATGTATACATAAATATATACACACACACACACACACATTAATTGAATACATGGAAGTGTGAATGAAGTCATTTAAATGCTTGTTGATATACAAATATGTAAGTATATATATATTCCATGTATATATATACATACATATACATACGTACATATAAATATATTCAAAATTCATATTGAATTTAAATGGATAACCAATATGTTATGAATCAGACTGTGGAAATGAATGAAGATTACAAGGCAAGCTCATGATGGACGTGGCTTGCCGAATCATTAAGACAATGTTCAAAATTAGAGGGCGGCGACTATGGCAAGAAAAAGCCATAATGTTAGCACCCAGCCTCATGCAAGAAGAGGAGGTTACCATTTTGAATGAAAGTGGTGGAAGAAAAGCAAGGGATCAATTGGGAAGAAAATTGACAAGCAACAAAAAGTAAAGAAGATAAGGAAGTGATAGGAAAAATTTGAGGAAAACTCATTCAAAAAGCTTGACCATTGAGGTAATTCGATTTCTTGAAATAATATTGATTTCAATATCTTATATTTTCATTTTAGCTAGTGTCTATCACTGCATTCGATGGTAGAATCGATAGCACAATAGCATACAATGAGTCTATCTGTGTGTCTTGACTTGAGCTGAAGGTTTAGATTTGGCGACCACCCTCTAGGGAATCGCATGGCCTATGACCTACTCTTGTTTTAGTATCTAGAATGGAGCCATTCAGCTAGTTCTCTGTGCTAGACCGAGGTATTGAACCCCAAGAAGCGACTGCTTAGTAAGTTCGCTCAGTAGTATAATCCATATTATGGCTATCAGAAATCATATTCCGATTTAATGCGTACCAATTGATGTTGTTTTTCTGTGAAGGTTCGCCTACCAAACCTATGCAAAGAGGATAAAACCCTATGTGTTTCCTTGATATGTATCGATAGTGTTGTATTTTTAAAGCATGTCACCTTCCATTATCGGCTAGGCTAATAATGGTAAGGGGCGAAATCGTTTATTAATGCAGGAATGTGGAAAATATATTGTATAAAGAGAAAACCCTCAATTTAAAGAATCAATGGGATGTATGGGTTGGGTTTCATTGTAAGCTTGTAAGGATCAATCCTCATGATCAATAGATTATTCTATTTGATTTAGTATTAGATTTGAGTCTGCATGAAATATAGAGCAACATGCACTAAGGGATAAGTCAGAATGCCCATAAGGGTAATTTTGAATGAAACTTCTCAAGGTTAAGATAGGAAGTACCCGACCATAGAAAATGGGTTAAACCAAGAGAAAACTTGGTTTTTTTGTTGCAGCCTGAATAGGAAAAAGTAATGCTGAACCTGAAACCTCCTTGCATTCTTAACTGAAACATTTTCTTAAGAACTTCATTGACAAGCATGTTGAATTTGGTAACTTCTTTCTATTATTAAATTTTCTCATAGTAATTCCAGTGATGAAAGTGTTCAAGATTTGGATAATAGACATTCTATTCTTAAGATTGAAACTGGGCTATTTGATTTGTTTATTTTCTGTTCATAATGGAAAACCCATTCAGTAGTAAACGAAGAACATTTACTTGCAACAAATCATTTAGCAGGAAAATAGCTTGAGATCAACAAACTGAGTAAATGACATTATTTGTATTTTAATATAATTTGTTTAGTTTGAAACAAAATAATATTGATGTAAACAATAGTTATTCTTTTGCAAAAAACTCTATTTTGTTGAAAAGTTATCATTATAGCTGGGAAACAACCTTGCTCTATAAACTGTTTAGCATGTAAATAGCTTTCTTTATAACTGTTTAGTAGGAAACAATACTTATTTTGTATAAACAATGAATGCACATGTGTGAATAGCTTGCTTTATAACTATTTAGTAGGAAACAATACCTACTCTGTTCAAAAAATGAATGTACATATGTAAAAAAATAGATTTACAACTATTTAGTAGGAAACATTACCTATTTTGTTCAAACAATGAATGTTCATATGTAAACAACTTGTTTTATGATTGTTTAGTAGGAAACAATACTCATTCTGTTTAAAAAATGAATGTTCTTATGAAAACAACAATGTTAGAGTATCATAGCTGTGAAAATGCAATAACAGTATGTGAGAAATTGTTAGCATAGACTTGTTCAAAATACTTATTTTGAAAAGGGAAAACTATTTTAAGATTGCAAATCTGAATTTTATAATTCTTTCATAATGTATGCACAAACTTAAACATTAGTAGGCACATGTATGTGTATGCACATAGACTTTGTCTATGTGCATACACATACTTGTTACATACCTTCTTTTGTTTTTAGTACATTTTTAAAAGGAAAATGCTTAAGATGATAAGTAGAAAATAGTCATAAGAATTATATGACTTATTGTTGTTTTACTCTGTGACTCATAAATCTGATTTCAGTTTAGAGTATAATTCAGCATTTTATTTCTTCTTCTGAAGATATTTGTGAAAGAATATTTTAAAACTTGAACAAAATAGTGATACCTTAGTTGACTAGAGCACCTATGGGTAGATGTTGCTAGAGGGTAGATAGCTATTATAGTAGAAATTTACCTTTTAGAATGGGTGCCGAAATGGATTTCAGAGAGTATAGGTTTGCTTTACCAGAACCTATCATTTGTTGTTGTTGCAACACACTTATTATGCTTGGCCAAGCAATATAGTTCATTATGTATGTATAAATGTTCAAACTCTGTGATTTCACTCTCTATCATTCCTAGCATAGATCTTGCACTTTCTTTTCTAATTTGTAGATAGAAATTACATGTTGGTATTTGGGCACGCACCAGATTCCACCTTGTAGATTGTTCTCTTACTAAACTTTCTATGCAGGGTCAGGCATTCTTCAAGTCAGAAGAATACCAAGGAAGCCTAAGCTTCGTGGTTGGGTGGTAAAGCGTTTCAACCATGTTCTTGTCCACTAGTGGAGGTGAGCACTGAAGAGGAACCTTAGTTGTACACTAGACTATTATAGTCTATGATGTAACTTGATGTAATTCATTCATGTACAAGTGATAGAAAATGTACTATGTAATGACATTGTGGCCTTAGAAGCCAAATAAAACTTGATATTGTAATTTGAATTTTGAAGTGAATATAAGAATCTTTGACTCATTTTAAATGGACATGTATAGCTATGATTAACTTAGCCACTAGTTATGTCTTTTTAATTTGGAGTATATTCATGTGTCATTTACAATAATATTAATTAAGTAATAATTCCTATAGTGTCGAAAATTGTGCACTCTTGAAGAAAGAGGAAATTTCACACTTAATTTGGACCCATTTTGGCACCCTTACTTTATCCCCCTTTAAAAAATCACCTTTTATAGGCCCCTAGGACCCATTATTTTGGATCTCAAGGCTCATTTCACTCAAAAATCATATAAGATCACATAAAAACATTCAAATCCCCGAAAAATCTAAAAACCCACCACAAAAATCTAAGGTGGTACTCATTCGCGACCTTGGGAAAATGAGTCCCCTTAGGTGGGACCCATTCGCCAAGTGTGGCGAATGAGTCCCATTTGAGGTATTTTTCAAATTAAAGCAAGAATTCATTAATTTAAATCATATTTTTGGTAAATGTCAGCCTTTGAGATCAAAATAACGGTCAATTAGGTGTCAATTCCTATAAAATCAATCTTCTAAGTCATTTTTCAAGAGAGGAAAGCATAATTCAAGCAGTCTGAGCAAATACCAAGCATTAAGAGTCTTTCACAAGAGCATTCTAATTCCAAAAGTAAGCAAAGTTGAAGCATTGGGGCAACAAATGTAAATTTTTTTTTGTAGGTCCTCAAGCTAACTTTCTATCAAGATCTAACATTGTTAAGGGTTGATCATGGATACCTATGGTGAATCATGATGGATTCTAGGTTGGGGAGATGCAACTAGCGATCGAGCCAATCCTAAAGACTTGTTTCCTAAGTGATTCCATCTTCCATTACCACTCTACACTCAACCTAAGGAAGGTAAAAGCATCATTAGAGTTCACTTGGGGTGATTGGAGATCATCACAAGTGAAATATTCATCTTTGCATTTCCATTGTTGCATCATATTCTTACACATTAGAATAAGATTGCATCATATCTTAGATTTTCTAGTCTTTAACACACTTAAGGCTAGGGTTTTTATGCACATTTCTTCATTTCTACCAAGGTTTAATTACCAAACTAGGGGTCTAATTCGAACCTAAGACTCAGACTGGAAGAAAAGGGTAGGTGTTAAACTGCAGATTAGAACTTTCAATTTTTAGAAAAGTGGAACTAGATTGATTCACCAATAGTGGTGAATGAGTCCCACTACTACTGTTTGTCATAGCTATCTATAAATTCTGGTACCCTTTTTCTAGAAATGAGCTCCCTTGTAGAAAACAGGTTCTAGGACTGATTCGCCTAGGTTGGCGAATGAGTCCTAGTGGCATAAAAGTCCATATTTCTAGAATTTTAGAGTTATTTTGAGCCTCTTCAAGGTTTCCAGGTGCACACCATTTGCATTCTTACCCTTTTGTTATGTTTTTGTTTGCATATCACACTATGTTTTCAAACATCTTGCATTTTCCAAGTTTACTTGGTGATGAACCCTCATTTGTTGTTATCCTTTCCATAGAACTCTCCCTTTGTTAGATTTCAATCTCCTTTACATTGAAATCTCAAGAGTTTGTTCTTGAGTGAATAATGAAGGTTTGTATCTCTCCTTTTAGGTCAAAAACCCTAGAAGCAAAAGAGACCACAATTTTTTTTTATTCATTTTGGTGAACCTGCATATAAAGCATTATATTTCTAATTGGGAGTACATTTACACCTTAGATTTAACTTGCATTAGGTTTTGCATTGTTTAATTTGCATTCTAGGGTTTCAAACTTTGAATTAGTGAAAAGTTCATTTAGCTTGCATTTGTGCATATATTTTTATATTAAATCACTGAAAATTTGCATTTGCATTCTAGATCTAGGTCATACAACACAAAAAACATAAAAATCAACTAAAAAAATTTGAAAATTCTGAAAAAAATCCCTATTGGGACTCATTCACCACCTTGGGCGAATCAGTCCCAGTGCAAAATTTGTGTTGTTGTTTATAGAATTAAATTCCCAATTTTTAAGCTTCAATTTGTCTTTGTCACTTTTTTGTTTTAGTGTAGTTACTTTCTGTTACATTGAAATAATTAGTTCATAACATCATTTACATTCATGGTAATTATGGATAGCATTAAATTTTTGTAATTTTCATTTTCATCATTTATTCCTAGTTCTCTTAGATTAGATTCATTAGAAAATGAAAACAAAAAATCAAAAACATCAAAAGAAACAATTGAAAATATGATAAACTTTAGAAAAAAGCATATCATCCAAGCCTTTTAGTAGTGATGACTTAGACATGTAAGATGAAGCCTTTGAGGACTTCCTCTCACTAAGATCATCCACTAACGCTTGTCATGAAAAACATAAACCAAGCGAAGTTAACCTACCCATCAAGCCTTTTAGTAGTGATGACTTAGACATGTTAGATAAAGCCCTTGAGGATTTCCTCTCACCAAGGTCATCCACTAAGGCTTGTCATGAAAAACATAAACCAAGCGAAGTTAACCTACCCCTCAAGCCTTTTAGTAGTGATGAATTTGGTATGTTAGATGAAGCCCTTGAGGAATTCATCTCACAAAGCCCATCCACTAAGGCTTGTCATGAGAAAATAAAAACACAAGAAGTCAATGTGATTCAACCTCAACTCATCCTTTACCCACCTTTGCATAAACCACAACCTAAAAACAAACCTGAGTATACCCTTTATCACCTAAGACTAATGTACTGCAACAATCGAGTCATAATACCGTTGCTCATACATACAACACTAGACATAATCTGCAACCATAACAACCAACCTCAACACCCTTACCATTGCCTAATCCCATATTTCCTAGTGCCCCTTGTTTAACATCGCATAGTGGAAAGGAGTATAATCCCATTGAGCAACTTAAGAATACTCCTACAAAGATATCCCTATGGGATTTAATTCAGAACTCACCAAACTATCATAATATGCTTCAAACGACCTTACAACAAGTAGTGCTTCCTCCTGGCACAAATGTAAATGATGTGGTAGCTCTCCTACATGGAATGAATATAGTTAATGTAGACATCACATTTCATCAACATGAGTTGCCCCCTTTGGCATTGCAATAGAAAAATGAGGCCTTTATGATAATAGCTCAATTTAATTGAATAGGCATCAAAAGGACCATGGTTGATAATGGTTCAACCCTTAATGTGTGTAGTGTGAAGCTCTTAGATAAGTTGTGAGTAGACAAATCAACAATGCAACCTGACTCTTTATCAATTCGAGGATTCGACAATGTAGGAAGGCAACCGCTTGGTGTGATTACTTTACCTATTACAGTCATATAGGCCACCTTACAAACTCCTATTCATGTCATGCCTCATGATCTTTCATACAATCTTCTTTTGGGAAGACCATGGATTCATGAGATGCATGTGGTGCCTTCGCCTCTTCATTGCATTATGAAGTATGTCTATGACAACAAGGTATACCAAGTTGAAATGGACCCCAAGCCTAAAAGTTGCTTACAAGTTGAAAAATGAACCAAAAGTCATTTGATCACATTAATTCCAACATCCAATATATAACCTTTACAAGAAGACAAGAAAGAAATGGAAACAATGTCAAAATTGTTAGACAATTATTGGGGTTCTTTGGAATTCACACCCTTAGTTATGGGATAATACATAATCACAAGAAAAGAAGAGGACAAAAATAAATAACAAATGGTCATGTCAACTCATAATTTAGAAGAACACTCACAAACATCTAACTCATCTACTCTTGAAGAGGATACAAGTTATGCAACAAAATTTGATGAAATAAACTACCAACAACCACCAAACCTGAAAGAAATGGAAAAACTTTATGGTAGAGGTTATGAACTTGTAAAACAATTGGGTTATAGCGGTAAAGGATGTGGAAAGAAAGACCAAGGAATTCATGTCCCTATAGAACCTAATACACAAGAGACAAAAACTGGTTTGGGATATTGTCTTTCTAAAATTACACAAGCAATGAAGAAACCGTCATTAAACATCAATACTATCATGTGCAAGCCAAAGATTAATAAGAAACATAGTGAATTGCTTGACATGGATTTACCACCATCATGGGAGAAATTTGACGATGATGAAGCCTTGAAACAAATGTAAGGAGTTTATGATATACCATCTACTCCTCCAAAGACAAAGGTTACATGCACTATGATCAACACCAAGAAAAGCAATGCAAAAGATGAAAGTAATGAGAATGATATAAGTGCAAAACAATACAACCCTAAATTTCCAAAGTCAAATGCACTTCCTTTAGGGGACACAATTGACATACCAATGGATATAATTGACAAAGAAAAAGTCATTAAGATAGGGAAGTGCCTTAATGATGAAGAACAAGAGGATACTACAACCTTGCTCCATGGCTTTACCAAACTCTTTGCTTGGAAATATTCAGACATGCCACGAATTGATCCAAAGATAGTGACACTTAAAATCGTCCTTGTTGAAAATGCCAATCCCATTCAAAAAAATATATGAAAGATGAATCCTAAAATATCTTTTCTTGTTAAGGGTGAACTTGAAAAAATCCTTGATGCTGGTTTCATATGACCTATAGATTATTCTCCATGGATCTCAAACATTGTTGTAGTTGCAAAACCTAACAATCGTATTAGGATGTGTACAAATTTTTGTGATCTAAATAAAGCATCTTTAAAAGATGAATTTCCCCTTCTTAATATAGATATGATAGTGGATTCAACTACTTGACATGCTTTGTTGTCATTCATGGATGGATTTTCTAGATATAACTAAATTTTCATCAACCCTCAAGATCAGTACAAAATGACATTTACAATTGCTTGGGGAACATTTTGTTGGGTTATGATGCCTTTTGGATTAAAGAATGTGGGCACAACATATCAACAAGCTATGACACTGATATTTCACAATTACATACATAAAATTTTGGAAGATTATGTTGATGAAATTCTTGCCAAATCATTAACAAGACAAGACAATGTACATGTCCTTCGAAAAATCTTAGAGCGGTTGCGCAAATACAACATGCGATTGAATCCAAAAGAATGTCTTTGGTGTAGATAGTGGAAAAGTTTTAGGGTTTATTGTATCTCACAGAGGTATTGAGGTGGATACAAATAAGATTGATGCTATTGTCAACATGCTACCTTCTAAAAATATTTCTTAGTTACACACATTACAAGGAGGAATTCAAGCCATCTGCCATTTTGTTGCATCTTTGGCTGATCGAACATTACCATTTACACATCTCCTGAAAAAGGATGTCCACTTCGATTGGAATGACAATTACAAATAGGATTTCAAGAGCTTGATGGAATACCTTGCAACTCCACCTGTTTTACAACCCACTATGCAAAATAAATCATTCACACTTTATATAGCTACATCCGCCCTTGCTCTCACAACATTGTTGGCTCAACAAGACCAAAATGGTAAAGAGCACCTGGTCTATTACATTAGCTGAACCATGATAGATTATGAAAAATGATACACAACAATCAAAAAACAATGTTTGGCCCTTGTGTTTTCTACTAGTAAGTTGCGACATTATTTACTGAATGCTGAAATAAAAGTAATTAACAAATTTGACCCTCTTAAACATCTTTTCAATAAATCAGATTTATCAAGATGTCTACTAAATGGGTGATGTTGTTGACTGAGTTTGACTTGAAGTTTGTTTCACAAAAATCAATTAAGGGTCAGGCCTTGACTGACCAATTGGCTGTTGCTCCTTCACCTTTGGCATTACCTAGTAATGACTCTTTTCCCAACGATAATGTGTTGACAATCGAAGCTAATACATGGGAGTTATATTTTGATGGATCTAAGTGTAGAACAAGCTCTGCCACTAGAGTCATACTAGTCCCACCTGGAGAAAAACCCATTCCATTGTCATATTGGTTAAACTTCTTATATACAAACAACACTGTTGAGTATGAATCGTTGATTGTTGGGCCACTTGTCACTTTAATATTGGGTGTGCAAGACATTAAGATCTTTGGTTATTCAGAATTAGTAATCAAAAAAATAAATGGAACATATCAAATAAAGCATGATAGGCTAGAAAAATATAAAGACCTCATGATGCACTTGTTAGAAAATTTTGAGTCATTCACCATTGACAATGTTCCATGAAAAGATAATCATCATGCAGATGCAATGGCAAGTGCGGCTTCTCTTATCTCACCTCAAGACCCTTTGAAAGATTTCACATTTACTATTCATCCAATCATGAAACCATCCATTGATGAAAAACTTGAGGAGGTATTCAGAACAACCAAGCACGACTCGAGTGAATGGTATGATAAAATGTTTAACGATTTGAAAGATGGTACTGTTCCTGAGCCCACAACCAAAAACACCTGACGTCACTTACAAAAACTAGAAACCAAGTACATCATCCTTGTCAATGTGTTATATAGACAATCCTTTAACGACATTTTGCTTCGATGCCTTAACGAATCCAAAATCCTCATAACACTTGAAGAGGTGCATGCAGGTGCCTGTGGAGGTCATTTTGGAGGAAAATATTTAGTGTAAGAACTCATTTGCATAGGATATTATTGGAGACATGCATATGGAAAAATATTGCCTTGTGTATGTTAAGAGATGTCACAAATGTCAAGAACATAGCAATTTGATTCATGCTTCTACTTCTGAGCTCCGTGCCCAAATTACTATTTGTCCGTTCTTAGTTTGGGGATTGGATTTGATTGGAAAAATATCACCACCTTCATCTGCTAGACATACATTTATAATCGCAACAATAGATTATTTCACAAAAGGGTAGAAGCTATTCCTCTTCGATCCACAACTGCTGATGTAATATGTTGTTTCATACTGGAGCACATTATTGCTCACTTCAGACTTCCTTCCATGATAGTTTCAGATAATGAAACACCATTAAAAACAATGATGTGAAGAAATTCCTTGATACCTTTAATATCCAACATCGCTTTTCAACACCTTACTACCCACAATGTAATGGACAAGCAGAAGCAACTAATAAGATCCTCAAACAAATCCTCAGAAAAATAGTAAATAAAAATAACAAGGATTGGCATATGTAACTGACATACGCATTACGGGCTTACCATACTAGCATTAGAACATCTACTGGAACAACTCCTTATAACCTTTTCTATGGTGACGAGGTGATTATGCCCTTGGAGTTAGAAATCCCCACATTACGAATTGCTCTTCAAGGACTCATCAATGATGACACTTACAAACAACAACGATTGCATCAACTTGAGATGCTTGATGAACATCGCATTAACGCACTTGAGCACCTTCAAGCTTATGATAAGAAATTAAAACGTAATTATAGTGATCATGTCATCCCTCATGTATTCAGTAAAGGTGACTTAGTCTTGTATGAAAATCAATGCAACATCAATGCCGACCCAACCAAAAGAGGAAAATTCAGTCCTAATTGGTTAAGACCCTATGTAATTATCAAAAGCTATGGTTTCAGTGCATACGTATTAACAAAAATGGATGGAACACCTCTCGAAGAACCTATCAATGCCACACATCTGTGCTAGTATTATGTCTAATCATCTTGAATAGTATGAATGATAAAGCAATGTTCTTAGAGCTATTGGATCATATCCCATATGCTTTTGCATTGCTTCATTCCTGACAAACACTTAGGCGTATGTCTTGAACACTAAGGTGATTATGTAAGTCATTTTTAGATAATTAATTTAGGTTTCATGCTATTCAAATTCATCCTCTATGTTATGTTAGATTAGATTCTTATATGCATTCAATGT
This sequence comes from Sequoia sempervirens, assembly GCA_007258455.2. Taxonomy (NCBI): domain Eukaryota; kingdom Viridiplantae; phylum Streptophyta; class Pinopsida; order Cupressales; family Cupressaceae; genus Sequoia; species Sequoia sempervirens. Next base: position 99,517,145 of record VDFB02373365.1, on the reverse strand, counting down.
TCCCCAGTTAGATCATAGGTGCATTTAATTTAGCATAACATACTTAATTACAATGTTGCATCTAAGAGAAACTGTAATAAGTTTTAATTAGATCACATAAAGCATCTTAAATAATGAAGATATTCATTAAATAATCTTACAAAGGTTATTTAATTAATCACATTTCCATTTAACATTTAACTCATAAAATTAACTACTAAAACATCATATATATCAAAGTTTTATGTACATGTCATCAATATATATAATATCACTAAGGTCTGTGGCTACTAGATCCATCAGGATTTGGTACTTGTGTCGCTCCAGTGGTGTTACGTTGGGAGATGGTGGTATGCAATCGTGATCGTGATCTGCTAAGTCTGAGAGTAAACTCTAAGCCTCGTATCTGCCCAAGGGCCTCCTGATGTGCTCCTACTATCTGATTTGTCTCCGCTTGCAACTTGGCTACCTCTGACCCTAGTCTCTCAAACTCTGGTAGGGTCTGGGATGATTGTGCCTCTGGTGCAACATCGGCTCAGTGGACTCGCCTCCTTAAACTCTCATATGCCGCTCATAGTCTCATGAATGGCCTAAGTGACTCTGGGTCCTAATCTTCAATAAGTGGGGGCACATAGTTTGAGTTTATGACCTCCTCATCGACTAACACATGCACTATCTCTACAACCACCTATCGATAGAGATCCCATAAATCTCTCAGAGCTCCTACAAGATAGAAACAATAAATAATCAGTACACATCATGGCATATATATATATATATATATATATATATATATATATATATATATATATATATATATATATATATATATATATATAAAGCATAAGCATAAGCACAAAGCACATGCATAAATAAAATATCATCACCAATATCTTTGGCAGGCTGTGAAACATCAACCTCATCCTATGCAATGGGCATGGAAGACGTGCTAGCTCCTCCATGACTGTGGGTACTGATGCTTGCTGCGGTTGTTGCTCGTGATCTAGTCATAAGAATGGGTGAGGGCTATCCCACCTTGTGTCATGATCGATCCTCAGCTGCTGCCTCATCACCCTCGCTCATGGGTGGCTCCTCCTCCTCCTCCTCCTCCTCCTCCTCTAGGTTCTCATCATCCTCCTCATCTCCTCCATCCTAACCATCATAATCAGGATTTTCATCCTCAACATAGTCCTCATCTATGACATCTGTAAATATTTCCGTAGCCCTATACCATGTCTCCTCAGCCCTATCCTCTATATCATCTCCATCATCTAGAAATGGTACTACATATATCCTATACGCTCATCCATGGGAAATATGGGAGCTTTTCGTGATACTTTCCACCACTCCTCATAGTCATCTATGGCACTGACATCATCAATGTCGAAGACTAGAGGCATATCGTGATCTGAGTACTCAGAGTCAATGTAGAAAACATTCTTTGCAATGAACCATACTGTATCACCAGGTCTCCAAGCACTCTACACTAACCTCCTAAAGAAGGGTCATGCCCTCGATGGTGTCTAGACCTGCCTAAACTGTCATGCAACCCGATTGTAGTAGAAAGGATGTACTACATAATCATCTCGACCAATAAAAAATCTATCCAGCTATAATCTCCTCATCTATCGAGTGTGATATGGCCATTGAAGTGTAAGATGATATGGTATCCAAAGGATCTCATCCTCCTCCAGTCAGTCAAATCGCACTCTCCAAACGTGTAAATCACCATAATACCTGAACCGTCGTAGAGGATAGCTGAAGGCCCGAGGATACCCCATGGCTGTCAGACACATGAAGCTGGTAGGTTTGGTACAAGTGATATGCTCAAGGCACCAAACCTGTAGAAGTGTATAATGTACCATGTTGTCCACCTCCTGAAACAAAAACTGTCCAAGATCAGAGTATAAGTGCGCTAGGATATAGTGCCCCCGGGTGCATACTATCTTGTGCTCTACCATCCCTCGTAGCAGGTGTATTAGTCCTCCCTCTAGGGGGTGATCCCATAATAGTGGTTTACAATTTTTGGCCAAACTAGACACTGAAATTATTATTTTTAACTAAATCTTCACATTTGGGCACCTATAGCGGCTAAACTGTGAGGAATTTGAAGATGGTTCAAACTAGAGTCTCATCAAATTTTGTCTGTAGATTCTAAAAATATTTTTTTCAAAATTTTTGGAATCAAATTGCACTTCTTTTTCCATCTCCCACGAAAATTGATTTTTTTCAGAAAACAACATTTTTAAAAGTGATGCACACCGTATAACGCATAACTATTTTTCCATGAAGGATAAAATTCTAATTATTTCAAATTTAGATTTGTAACTCTAATATCTAGTGCTTCCACTTGGTTAGATAGTTTTTATTGAATATTTTTTCCTTAATCAAGTCTCAAAGTCAAACTAATTACAATTTAGACACACCGACCGTATAACGCGTAACTTTTTTGGTATATGTAAAAATTTAATTTAATTATTTTTGTTGGATCAAGGACTTCAATGTCTGGTGCAATCATATTTTTCAATTTTTTTTTGATAATCTTCTATTTTTCCACATGTGAAGAACAAAGAAATTCATTTTCGATGAAAACCTATGTTTAATAAAACTTAAAAAACAAATACATAACAAAATCAAAACATATTAAAATTATATTCATTGGATAGCTTGTTCTAAGGAATACCATAATCATTTGAAATGAATTTTAAATGAATTCATTTCATCCCCCAAAAGCTAAATCAAAAGTGATTTTTTATCAGAATTTTGATAGGTGTAAAGGAGACGCATTTATAGGTATGGTTTAAAACTAGTGAGGTTTTATCCAAGGGGTTTAATCTAAGGTGATTTGATCAAACCCTCTTCAATTGGAATCCTTAAAATGGAACTTTTTAAGGCTTAAATCATTATATTTTCTAAAAATATGTGATTTCAGCTAAAATTCGTTCCTCTTAGGAATTGTAAACCACTATTGTGACAGCACCCTAGGTGCGCTGCCCACCCATCAGGGATGAGTACTAGTGCAATTGTGTGCATCATAATCTATCTAACCAGTGGGGCTCATGAATACCGTAGCATAGGTAGATCAATCTGTGCCCTCACTCGCTTGTCATGTATTGGTCCATTTAGGAAATACTACATGTCGACTTTCTTCTTGTGGAATGTATGATCTCCTTGGAAGCGTACCTGCTCACCTTGAATAGGAACTCAGAGTATGCGGTGGACTTCGTCTAGGGTGATCATCATCTCACCAGTAGGAAGGTGGAATGTACATGTGTTAGAATCCCAGCACTCGGCTAGAGCCATCGACATTTCATCATGGTACCTCATGGGGGCATGAGGTATGCCCAATATATCCCTACATCTTGTAATATCTTTGTGCCCTCCACTGAAAGTGTGGGGGCTAAGTCCTTGAGAAAGCTAAGTTGTTCGCCACCTAGACGTTGATGCGAATGGGTGGGTACCTATCAATAAAGAAAAATATGTCCTATAAGTAGTCTAATTCTTCAATTTCTACATTAATTATCATAAAAGTGTACTAAAGTTACTCTAGTGTGCTTTCCTAAAGGCCCTAGACACTTTAGACCCCTTTTGGGACACTATGCAAACAAAAGGGACACTTTGTGAAATGATGGGACACTTTGCGAAAAAAGGGGACACTCTACAATTTTTTTTTCCAAGGCCCCAAATTAACCTATAAATATAAAAAATTCATAAAATAACTACACAAAGACAAAGCAAAGGCAGAAAAATTGACTCACCTCATGATGACGTTCATCGTGTGCCACCTAGTCCCACAAGACGTCCAATCTTGCAGGCCTGTAGTCTCGTCTGCTTGACATCTTTCACTATTCTTCAATCAATCTCAATCTACAAAAGGTAAAATGTAAAATTAAGTTACAATTCACATCACTTTTTACTTTTATGAAAGATAAAACTAGGGTTTTTACTACATTAGGGTTAATAAGTGTACTTTAGTAAGGAAAACATAACAGGTGCTAGTGAACTCCATTTTCGATGCTATTTGTTGTGTTGAAATCGTGATTTTAATCCTGACATAATTAATTGTATATCATTATGTGGCATGGTACTTGGAAATTCCCTATGGTATGACTTACCCCATTTGATGTGGCTAGATTGCTGCCTTGATTCCACCTCCATAAAGCAAGCGAAATCAAGGGGGGCATACATCTACCCTCGAATGTGACTTCTAGTTAGAGGTTTAATAAGAGGATTTTGAACAACTAATGGATTCATGTTACAGGATGTGGTTCCTAACGTTGTGGTTTTGCAAATGACTACAATGGGGGCTTCATTCTCCCATATCACAATCAAACTTGTATGTGTATCCTTTTATGAAACAAAGATCATCATTAGATTCCTTTAGCTTGCATATGCATGTAGAGTCATATGGGTGCTAAAGTGGGGGCTAAATGTAGTGTCAAAAATTATGCACTCTTGAAGAAAGAGGCAATTTTACACTTAATTTGGATCCATTTTGGCACCCTTGCTTTATCCCCCTTTAAAAATTACCTTTTATAGGCCCCTAGGACCCATTATTTTGGATCTCAAAGCTCATTTCACTAAAAAATCATATAAGATCACATAAAAAACATTCAAATCCCCCAAAACTCTGAAAAACCACCTCAAGCATATAAGGTGGGACTCATTTTCCACCTTGGGCGAATGTCCCCTTAGGTGGGACCCATTCGCCAAGTGTGGTGAATGAGTCCCATTTGAGGTATTTTTCAAATTCAAGTGGGAATTCATTAATTCAAATCATATTTTTGGTAAATTTCGGCCTTTGAGATCAAAATAATGATCAATTAGGTGTCAATGCCTATAAAAGAAAGCTTCTAAGTCATTTTTCAAGAGAGGCAAGCATAATTCAAGCAGTTTGAGAAAATACCAAGCATTAAGAATCTTCCACAAGAGAATTCTAATTCCAAAAGTAAGCAAAGTTGAAGCATTGGGGAAGCATTAAATAATTTTTGCAAGTCTTCAAGCTCACTTTCTATCAAGATCTAGCATTGTTAAGGGTTGATCATGGATGCCTATGGTGAATCATGATGGATTCTAGGTTGGGGAGATGCAACTAGCAATCGAGCCAATCTTAAAGACTTGTTTCCTAAGTAATTCCATCTTCCATTGTCACTCTACACTCAACCTAAGGAAGGTACAAGCATCATTAGAGTTCACTTGGGGTGATTTGAGATCATCAAAAGTGAGTAATTCATCTTTGCATTTCCATTGTTGCATCATATTCTTGCACATTAGAATAGGATTGCATCATATCGTAGATTTCCTAGTCTTTAACACACTTAAGGCTAGGGTTTTTATGAAATTTCTTCATTTCTACCAAGGTTTAATTACCAAACTAGGGGTTTGACCAAGGAAAACCCCCCACTAGAAAATCCATTTGAATTTTGTTTTGTAGGTATTTTTCATAGATTCCAACTTGAGACTCAGACTGGAAGAAAAGGGCACGTGTTAAAGTGTAGATGAGAACTTTGAGTTTTTAGAAAAGTGGAACTAGATTGATTTTACAATAGTGGCGAATGAGTCCCACTATTGTTGTTTGTCAGATCTATCTATAGATTTTGGTACCCTTTTTCTAGAAAGGGCTCTTGTGTAGAAAACAAGATCTGGGACTGATTTTCCCAGGTTGGTAAATGGGTCCCAGTGGCATAAAAAGTAAAGATTTCTAGAATTTTAGAGCTATTCCTAGCCTCTTCAAGGTTTCCAGGTGCACACCATTTGCATTCTTACCCTTTTTTTTTGTTTTTGTTGCATTTCTAGAGCATTTTTCCTTTGTTTGCATATCACACTATGTTTCCAAACATCTCACATTTTCCAAGTTTACACTTGGTGGTGAACCCTCATTTGTTGTTATCCTTTCCCTAGAACTCTCCCATTGTCACATTTCAATCTTCTTTGCATTGAAATCTCAAGGGTTTGTTCTTGAGTAAATAGTGAAGGTTTGTATCTCTCCTTTTAGGTCCAAAACCCTAGAAGCAAAAGAGAGCACAAAACAATTTTATTCAATTCTAAATGGGTTATTACATTTGGTATTAGAGGTTAGGGTTCAGCTCTAGGAATTTTGAGTCTACCATAGTTGACTAGGGTAGTTGACCCTTGACCCAAAATATGGATGTCCTGAGAATTGACCAAACCTGAATTGGAACCAGGAATGGGAAGGTTAAAGGTAGGACGGAGAAAAGGGAAAACTGTTAGAACCCCACATAAGAATGACATAAAGGAAGGAAACGCCAAGGCAGAGGTTCCATCAAAAATTCATGATGATGAAAATCTAGCTCAAGCTCTTACATGGCTCAAGCTAGAGAGAGGCTTGAAGATTAAGGAGAAGCGAACACCTAAGATTAAAAAATCCTTCCAAAATTTTGGATTGGCCTCTAGGGTGTGGACACAATGCACCCGTATTGACCAAAGAGGAAAAGGAGAGCCTACGCGCTCAACCATCCTATTCTTCTAAGTTTGAAGTAAACTCAGATGATGACCTAGAGGAATGTCCTCTTTCTGATACCGAGAAATCAGAATGATGTATCAAAGAAGCCTATTGTAACTAATGGTCTATTGAATCACCTTAAATATAAATAAAAATCAAATGATATATTTTTTTTGTGCTCAAGGAGAGGCTCTAAAATGTGTATATCTTGTGTGAATGTGTATGTCTTCTATGTTGAGGGATGTATGCATATGAAAATTATGAGATGTAGCATAAGAACATTTATTCGTAGAACTTTGTGTTGAGATGTGATGAACGTTACTTTGTTGCAGGTTAAGTGTGGGATAGCATGGTGACCACTAGGCAAGACGGGGGTGGTAGTGGTCCCGATAATGGAGCAAACAAGAAACTGAAGCAAATTCTAGAGCTTTTGAATTGGTAAGAGTCTCACATGGATCTTATAGAGAAAGAAGTCTTAGTAGCATGCGAGGATTGAGACCACATGAATGTAGAAGGAAATCAAGGAGATGGTGGTCTAGGGGAAGGTCGAGAAGAGAAAATTGAGGAAGAGCTTGGGAAAGACCTCAAAAGAGTAGCACCACCCAAGTTCGATGGAAACGATATCAGAACATGAGTTGAGGATTGGATTATAGAAATGGAAAAATACTTTGAGCTTCTCAACCTTTCTAAATAGATTAAGGCGACATGGGATACGTATCATCTCTCAAGTGAAGTAGCAACTTGGTGGGATAATGAGAAGTTAGAACAAAACCTACAACCAACTGAGATCACTTGGGAACTCTTCTTCCAAGCTTTCAGGAAGAGATGGTTACCGTAACTTTTCTTTGACAAGAAAGTGACGAAATTTCAAAACTTAACCTAGGGAAATATGACTGTGATCCAATACTAGGAAAAGTTCACTAACCTGTTGAAGTATGTGCCACAACACCAGGGGGATGAACGGTTCCGTATCCAAAAATTTATAATGGGACTCAGACCCCACATAGGAGCTGAAGTGGATATGCATGAACTACAAACCATGAATGAAGTCTTTCAGAAAGCCACCAAACAGGAACAAAAGCTACAACAGTTATCCAATCTTCACAGTGATTCAAGTTCTAAGTATCGTTATGGGAAGAAATTTCATAAGGGAGACAAGAGCCATTAGATATAAAATCTCAAGAGGAAAAGTGAATTGTAGGAGAAGGGTGAAGATGGTAATGGTGGAAAGAATAAGAAAGAAAAAAAGGGTAAGGGAAAGAATGACCATAAGTAGAAGGGATTTAGAGAGGACAAGCTAGGGGGTCGCAAGGGGCCTCGAGATATATGTTATACTTGTGAAGGAAACCATTATGCCTTGAGTTGTCCTTAGCAGTCGAAGACATGGAAGGAAGGAAGCTATCAGTAGAATCATTAGATCCACACTGTAGTGGATAATAAACAGGTAGAATATCAGGCTTTGCCAATTCAGCTAACGGGTAAGCTCTATGTCCACTTTGTCTCTATCTTAATTGATACTAGAGCTACTAAATATTTTATAGATCCTAGACTAATGTCTAAGATACCCATTAGACCTAGATACATGTAAAATTCATGGACAATCTAGTATGGTAATCGAGCAGAGCAGAGGGTAGATACTTATCTATTTTGCAGTGAGTTAGAGCTTCTGATCTTTCAAACTCAGGTCAACCTGAATGTGGAACCCTTAGTCTCTTATGATGTAATTTTGGGAATAAATTGGTTAATTGAGCATAAAGATTTAGTGAACTATGAGGATAAGGTGGTCATCTGTCTATATGATTATGGAAACCTAGTTGAGGTACGTGGAATGCAAAGACCCTTAGAGCTTAGACAGATTTATGTGATGCAGCTTAAGAAGGCTCATTGAAAGGGGTGTGTAATTTTTGTAGTGCATGTTAAAAATACTGATAGCAAGGAGCCATATTTAGATGAATATCCTATTCTCAAGGAGTTCCAAGATGTATTCCTTGAAGAACTTACGAAGTTGCCTCTGAAGCGGGAATTCAATTTTTCTATTGACTTAGTTTGAGGAGCTGAGCCTCAATACAAGGCACCTTATCGGATGACCAATATAGAAATCTATGAGTTGAAGGCCTAGCTAATGGAATTTCTAGATAAGGGACTCATAAGACCCAGTGTGTCTCCTTGGGGAGCGCCGGTTATTTTTGTGAAAAAGAATGAAGGAACTTTGCATCTATGTATAGATTATTAGATGTTGAACAAGGTTACCATCAAGAACTGGTACCCACTCCTGAGGATTGATGAATTGTTTGATCAAATGAAGGGAGTGACGGTGTTCTCCAAGATAGATCTCAGGTTAGGGTACCATCAATTGAGGATTAAGGAAGAAGATATTCTGAAGATTGCATTTAGAACTTGATATGGACATTACGAGCTCACAGTGGTACCTTTTGGTTTAACTAGTGCACCAAAAAACTTTATGAACCTCATTAATAGTGTATTCAAAGACTAATTGGATGATTTTGTCCCGATCTTTATTGATGGAATTCTAGTCTACTCAAAGACTATCAAAGCTTGCATGATAGACAATTGAGGATAGTTTTTCAGCAATTGAGAGAAAGGAAACTCTTTGGAAAGCTATCTAAGTGTTCATTCTATCAGAACATAGTGCACTATTTGGGCCACAAAATTTCAAATGAAGGAGTCTCTATGGACCCCAAGAAGGTCAAGGTGATCGTGGAGTGGCCAGTGCCTCATAATGTGTCGGAAGTCCGTAGCTTCATGGGCCTCGCAGGATACTATAGAAAGTTTGTGCAAGGGTTCTCCCAGTTTACATCTCCTATTACCTCACTCCAAAGAAAGGGAATGTGGTTTGAATGGACCAAGAAATGTGAGCAACAATTCCAACTCCTGAAGGAGAGGCTCATGACAACACCAATGCTGACTATCCCTGATCCTAATGGGAGATTTACAGTAATCACATATGCTTCAGGAGAGGGATTGGGAGCAGTATTAATGCAAGACAGACAAGTAGTAGCATATGAATCAAGGAAGCTCAAGAAGCATGAAGTGAACTATGCACCTCATGATTTGGAATTGGTGGACATAGTTCATGCCTTACAAATATGGAGGCATTATCTTTTAGGAAAGCCATTTGAACTCAAAATAGATCACTTGGGGTTGAGATACATATTTGGGTGGGTGCAAAAAGAAGGGTAGCCAATTTGTGGCCAATTTTTTTAAAAAGTTTTGAAAGCTGATAACGTGAGTGCATTATAATGAACTTGTGTTATGGCTTGGTGTGATGAGCCTAAGGCTCAGCCACAATGAGCCCATAATGTGAGCATGTTATAATGCACTCACGCTATGAGCTATTAAAAGAAAAAAAAGGAATTCGAAATCATTTTCATTATGACTGTATTTTTTTTTGCCCGCTGCCAAAACCCCTCATTTCCATGCTCGCATTCTGAGAGGAGGCATTTTGCAAGATTTTTCATCAAACTATTGCTGTTTCATCACCAAGATGTTGCACGTCGACGAGGAGGTCTGAGAAGTAAGGATTGTTTGTTTTTTGTTATGAATTTGTTAGTTTAGGTTGTTTTTGATATTTATTTTTTGAATTTGTAGGAGATGTTAATGAACCTGTAAACCCTCCTCAAAATCCTCAAAAAGCATAGCAACAACAAGAGGATCAAAATCCTCAACAAGCATAGCAAGAACAACAACAAAAAAATCCTCACATTGATCAACCACAACAACAATCTCCTCCACCAATCCCTCAACATCCTCCTAACACTTAACAAAACTTAATGAGTGAAATTGAAAACAATAAAAAATAAATTGAGGATTTAATTAGGAGGTTAAATGATCCAAACGGTTCAACCGTGGAAAGAATGACCCTGGAAAATTCACTCAAAGAAATGTTAAAACATGGAGATTCAATCAGCAAACAATTAATTGGTTGGAAAGATAGGAGGTAGGCAGCTAGGGCTTATTATCGGGATAAATTATCATATAAAGATGTAAAAGATCTAAAAATTACAAAATTTGATTTGTTCTCATTATTCACTAACCCACACACAAATGCAAATCTTACCCTCAATGTGAAGAGGTTTCCTATCCATTGGTGCCACCACCAACAAATTAGGAACTTTTTTGGGGATAGGTGGTACATGGCTTTTGATTACCCACCATGCAACAATTGTGAAGTCTCACAATATTTCCTTAGGAAACTATACTATGAGTTTATGTTGAACAAAATCATGAATTATTTTGATATGGGGGACTTCTAGGGGAGAGGTGAGGGGTCGGCTCAAGATAGACCTGGTGCACAGTAGGATCCTACTCGGCAAGGGAGACGACCTCTCACTAGGCCACCTCATGAGCACATCGTTATCCCTTCCATCATGAAGGAGAGTGCCGAGGTAGAGACTTTGCAAGCCATCAACTCTTTGACCCAAAGTGTCATCCAGCATGCCAGCCCTGTTCTACAACGCCATCCAGGGGAGTCTTTGAGTGGTGGGCTTTGATCCCATTTGTGTCAGTCTTGCGGGGTGACTTGTTCATATGACCCCACTGACACTCAGGAGGTTGCTACGCAAGATACGTCTACAACTATGGAGATGGAGAGGGCAACTAACATTTTGAATGAGGCCTATGGCATTGATACTCAGGTAAATGTTAGCATGTTCATTGAATTTAATTTATTAAATTTCAATTTTGAAATGAAAGATTAACTAATTTAGTTTTATTATTTTAATAAAATTTCAGGGTCACAGTGTTGATACTGGATACACCATCCCTACACCTACTTATTTCTCCACTACATTTACTATTGAGGTATGTAACTAGTAAACAATTATAATTTTATTACATATTAATAGCATTGTTTTATGAATGGTATTTTAATATGTGATTTTGGATGTTGAATAGGCTAATATTGGAGGTTTCAAGGGAACACCTCCCAGTGCCAGTGGATTTAGAAAAATGTACACACAGGTAATAGAATAAAGAGTTTAACTAATGAATTGTATAGTAATAGATTTATGTAGTTTATATTCATAACGTTGATTACGTTGCATTGCACATCTTTCAAACTCAAAGCATTACTTCACATTCCATAACTAATAACTAGATGTTGATAGATGAAAAAATTTCAACTACAATATAGTTGTTTAGAAAGTCAACATAAGCAGTGATGAAATTACTTCACATAGCATAAGTAATAAGTAGGAGTAGCTTCCAATTTCATTTTCTTGCCATGGCATTCCATGAGACCACTTTTTACTGAGGCATCTTTTCAAACAGTTCACTGCCTTGTCTATGCTATGGATGCTTGGAAGGAATATATGAAAGAATAATAGTGAGCAATAGCATAGACAAGGCAATGAGTTGTTTGAAAAAAATCCTCAAAGAAATGTGGTCTCATGGTGATGTCCATCACCATGAGACCCAATTTCTTTGAGGCACTTTTTCAAATATCTCACCGCGTTTTCTATGCTACCACATTTTCCATACATGTCTACCAAAGCATTTTATCAAACAGTTCATTTCCTTGCTACTATGGTAAAATCTTTAAAAGGGTGCTTTATAACAAATGATGGATTCTTGGAAAAAATCTATCAAAGCATAATAGTAAGCACTAGCATAGACAAGATAGTGAGTAGTTTGAAAAAATGCCTCAAAGAAATGCGGTCTCATGGTGATGGAATGCCATTCCATCACCATGAGACCACATTTATTCAAGGAATTTCTTCAAACAACTCACCACCTTTTCTATGCTACCACATTTTCCATACATGCGTACCAAAGCATTTTATCAAACTACTCACTTCCTTGTAGCTATGGCTAAAAGCCTAAAATATGTGCTTTCCAACCAACTATGGATGCTTGGAAAATTTTCTATCAAAGCATAATAGTAAGCAATATCATAGTTGAGGCAGTGAGTAGTATGAAAAAATGCCTTGAAGAAATGTGGTCTCATGGTGATGGAATTTCATTCCATCACCACGAGACCACATTTCTCTAAGGCATTTTTTCAAACAACTCACTGCTTGAAGAATAGAAACCAACCCATTAGCCAAAATTCCCCTCCAAATTCTTTTCAAGGTCCTCATCCTTAATTTACCAATCCATGGAACCTTCCACCTTTTATTCCACTTGTTCATGTTCCCACTCCTCCCTCTTCATGTCATGATCGCCCTCCATCTCATAACCAAGGCCACACTATACCATCCACCCCATCCCAACATAATACCATAGAGAAGGCAATGAACTGTTTGAAAAAAATGCCTCAAAGAAATGTGGTCTTATGGGGATGGAGTGCCATGACACATTTGTTTGTAATGGAATTCCATCACCATGAGACCCCATTTCTTTGAGGAATTTTTTCAAACAGTTCACTACCTTCTCTATGCCACCACAATTATCGTACATGTCTACGAAAGCATTTTATCAAACGGTTCACCAACTTGCTGCAATGGGTAAAACCCTAAAAACACATGCTTTCAAACAAGAAATAGATAGGGAAAATAGTAAGCATGATAGTCAGAAATATATAGTTTATATTTAAGTACTCAAAATTTTGTTCATTATCTCATACATTATAAGTCATGATGTGGATCACTATTGTAGTTTTCGTGATTGAATAATTTGTTGTTTTATTTTCAGATGTTGCAAGTGGATACACCTCCAAATGTTCAGAGGGAAATGAAGATCGACGTTTCATCTACTATAGACTCCTCGATGGCTCTGACAAGGGCAGTATGAGGCATATTACTAAATTTCAATTTTCATTCATTGCTATAGATGTTAGTTAGTGAAAAATCAAACCATTATTGATTCGTAGTTTAATTTCTATTAGGATGGTTTATACAGGGCTTCAACATGCATGGGCATTTGAATATTTCCCTCATAGAGAGTGAACATTAGATGGCAGTAAGTGATTATTTTGTTAAATATATCATTTTTTTAATGTAATTTCTATATATTAATGTCTTTACTTCTTATTGTAACAGATAAAATTTGACCAAGAACTAAACCTTAGGAGGAGCAGCAAGAGCACTCCTCGACCACAAAATAAATGAGTGATAGATGTATCACCATCCGATTGACTAGGAAAGGGAAAGAGTTTATTTCAAGAGCATGGAGAGCAATGACTTTTGATTCCAAAGCCCTTTGTTGTATGCCTATATGGCATTTTTGTACATATTTTGTACTGGATATATTTGACATTTTATACATATATCGACATATATTGATGTATGCCTACATGGCTATTTGGTTAATACAAATATTTTTTATCGATGGTGTCCATATTTGCATTATAAATTCATGGTTCACTAGATATGAGTTATGTGTATTCAAATGTATACTTTACAACTTACATGTATACTTTGTGACTTACGTGTATTCCAATGTATACTTTACGACTTACATGTTTTCATGCATATACCTTGTACTCATGCATATACTTTGTATTAATTTGCGTATACTATGTATTCATGTGTATACTTTTGAAACATATATTTTTGGGACCCTAATGCTACTCTTGCACTTCTTGCATTTTTCACCTAAAAGGAGAGAGATAGGGCCAAAAATTCTAATGATTCACTCAAATCAGAATGTATGTAATGTTGTTTAATATAAATAAAATTAAATAATTGTAATTGACCAATCTAGATGAATGAAAATGAATGTAAAAGTGCAATTACAACTATGTTTGAAAACACATTGTGATATGTAAACAATGAAGAAAATGAATGAAATGTGTAGAACAAAAAGAGACGGGTCAAATTAGAGTGCACCTGGGCAAAGTAGGATGATTCTAGAATGTCTTGAATGCTGGTTGAGATTACTAATTTTTCACAGTGGGACTCATTTGCCCAGGGTGGTGAACTAGTCCTCCTCCTGGTGAAAAAGTGTCAGGAGCTAGTTTCTATCTGTCAGGATCCAGAATCTAAAAAAATTCAATTTTTCAATCCTAAGGTGGGACTCATTCACCAGAGGTGGTGAATCAGTCCTTTCCCAAATTTTTGAAAAATTAGGAGACAACTCTGCAACACAAGATCTAGAAATATCTGCTTGTCGGGTTGCCAAAGTTGGTTCTATAGAAAACAGACAAATAATTCTCTCCAAGCTTGAAATTGACTTAAATTTACTTGAAGCACCTAGTTGACTTGGAGATCAATCTTCAACACCTAATAACCTATCAAATCTGCATACAAAGAGCTACAAACAAACATGCAATAGGGGAAAAATGATTAAGGGTTAGTGTTCAAATAGGGGTTTGCCTTGGTCAAACCCCACTTTTGGTAATTAAACCCTTGAAAAGATAATGAAATGAAAGAGAAAGATAAACTAATAATATGCAAGTGCTATCAACTTACCTAACCCTTGATGATGTAAATTTGAAGTAATGTCAATGGTTGAGCTTCAAAGTGCTTGAATAGTGCTTGAAAAGATGATGTAAAATGCTTGAATGTTTGAAATGTGAGATGGAATGCTTGAATGAATGAGAAGATGTAAAATGATGTGAAAATCACATATTTATACAATTCTTGTGCCTTAGTATCCATTCATACCTCATCACAGACCGACATTAAGTGTTTTTGAGTAAAATCTTGAAAGAAAATTTAAAATATTTTAAATTTGGGGCCAAGGGGGACTCATTCGCCACCCATGGCGAATGGGTCCCACCTAGGACCTAAAAACATGTGTCAGGAAATATGTTGTATTTAATGTTGTTTGTCAGGATAATAAGGAAAAATGCACTTAATTAAGCATATGCGAGCATAAAGAGACCAAATAAAGCATGATAAAGGTGTAAATAGTGAAAATATGCCTAGAAAAGCATGAAAGTTTGTTACAAGACTTTACAACACTTGAAAATAGGACTTGTTTAGTGATGAAAAGGTGAATTTTAGGTGAAATGCATTAAGTAGAGTCTAAAAGAATGTAGAAATGTCTTGCAACACTTCACAACACCTTCACAAGACATCGTTATTTGAATTTTAATGCCTAAATAAGCATGTTCAAGCCATGTTACAACATAAAATCAGAGCAACATAGTTCCAACACCATGAAACAAGACCTAAAAGGCCATGAAAATGAAAAGGGACCATTTTTCTACAACACATTTAGCCCCCACTTTAGTGAGAGGATAAACCTATTTCAAACTCACAGTAAAGTAGCCATGAACATCAAGGGGAGGGTTCAAATGCACTTATGTTAGCAAGATGGAATGACAACAATCAAGAGGGATGATCAATTCCCTAGGATGAAGATCCCATGGAAAACTAAGCATAAGAATAAAGGAACACACAAGTGTTGAAAATAATTGGATGATGCTTTGATCGTCAATCCAACTAGTTGTGAAAAGATATCTAGGCTAGGTTGTTTTGAAATAGAGAATGTGTACTCACATTGGGGCCACAAAACTTTAGGCTGTCCACGGGGTGAGAAGGCCCAACTGTATACTCACTTTGGGGCCACATAACTAGTTGTCCACGGGGTGAGAAAGCCCAAAAGGCAAGATACATATGCTAGTTGGTATGCACTCATAAACAAAAAAGTGGCTATGGGGAAAAGTCGTGCCACTAGGTGGGCTTCCCACTCAACCATGTTAAAGTTATACCTGTCGATAACTTTAATAGGGCACCACAAGGAAAAATGGTAATGAACTAAAAAGAAAAGGTACCATAGTCATGCAAGCTGTGTTATGCAAGGTGGAAAAAATGCAAAAATGTAAAGTGCAAAAATGTAAAGTGTAAAAGTGTAAAATGTTCGAAGGAGTCTTGTTCAGGGTATGTGCAGGATCATGATGGGCCAAAAAGTGGCAATATGATGGGTATGTGGCTGATGACTTTTTTTTAACCCAAAATTGATGAAACGAAAAAGGTTTTTTAAAGTATATTTTCAGCTTTTCACCAATATAAATTATGCTTTACTTTGAATTTAATAAATAATTATTATTCATTTTCTATTTGAATTATGACTAAAGTCCTAATTGATAGGCTGATTGAAAAACATCTATAGCTTTCAAATGGTATCACATTTTTTGAATCTAAAACATGTGTCACATTCTATGCTTCACATACTATAGGATTAAAAAAATAAAAAATGAATTTCATGAAGTTTTGACCAAGTTAATGTGGTTAGACAAGAGTTTTGTATTTTTTAAAAGTTGTAATAAAAAATTCATAATTAATTATTTACTTGGAAAAAAATTACAAAAATATATGAATCACATCCAGACATGAGTCCTCTACTTATATCTAAAATTTTATAAAAAATATTATCATTTAATTGTGGTTAGGGTGGTGAAAGACACCTACTTCTTATTTTTTCTGAAATTTAAGTACTACTACATTGAAATTTTAAATTTTCACCAAATAGATTTATTTATTTTTAAATAAACCTAGTAGTTTAGAAACTACATTCAATTTGATACAAATTATATTCTTACATATTTTTGAAATAATATAGATAACTTATTCAAATTTTTACATCAAGTTGCCTAACTCTGATTTTTCTGAATTTTTCGCCACTTAAGGGCCTATTTTTTCCATGATGATCCTGCACATACCCTAAGTTTATTCAAGGTCAGTCACTTAGGGAAAATTGTATCTAATGTCTCCAAAAGAGGACCAATCAAAGAATAGTATATTCATAACTCAGGGGATGCAATGCGTCACATCAAGCCACCAAGAGGAATGCAATATGCTAAGATAGATCACAATTATGAAGGACATCACACCCAAAGTCATCCACAAAGTGATGAATGCATCACACAAGTGACAAGGCTACACTAGGAACCAAGAATGCAAATGAAGTAATGGTAAGGTATGCCCCCCACTTTAAAGTAATTTCTACACATCGTTCTGTGATCAATTACTTTAAAGTAGAGAAGAAAAAGAGAATGCAAAAAAGAAGACAAGACATGAGAGCGAACCTGGAAAGCCCTATGCTAAATCATATGTTTCGAAGTTAGGCTGCATCATGCTAAGAAAAAATGAAAAACAAGGAAAGGGAGTTTCCCCACAGAAAAGAAAACATAACAAAAACATAAGGGATCTATGGATTTGGGGTTAGTATACTCATTGCTGCAATGTTTTTATGAAAGAGAATGGAACTGTCATCATTCCCCAAAGCACATAGAACTAGAAGAATGACACAAAGAGAGTGAAAACAAGGGAAAAATAAAGTCTGTTTTCTATCAACATGGAAGATACATTACGGTCTCAACGCCTTGCATCATCCCCAAAAGTAAAACACAAGTGAAAAGAAAGAAAATGAAAAAGAGTTTTGGTCAACATGAAGGAGAGATTTCGGTCTCAATGCCTTGCGTCATCCCCAAAAGGAAAAAAACAAGAAAAAGATAAAGGAAAAAAGGACAAGAAAAATGGTTTGGGTCTACATGGAAGAGACATAGGGCATCTCAACGCTTTGTGTCATCCCCAAAAGGAAAACACAAAACAAAAAGACAAGGACCTTTTGGGTCAACATGGAAGAGACATAGGGCATCTCTACGCTTTGCGTCATCCCCAAAAGGAAAACAAAAAACAAAAAAGAGAAAAAGACAATGCACAACAAATAGAAGAATATAGGTATGAATAGAAGAAGTGTACGAAGAGAGAGAATATCAAATGCATGCTACATGGGAACACGATATGTACATGAAAAGAAAAAGAGAAGAAAAATGGCTAGTTAGGTGAATGCAAATCAACCATATAACAGGTCATCCGCTTCCCAATCATTTTCAGTGTAATGTGGGTGGTTGACTGTCCAAAGGAATAATTGCAAGCATCAAACCAGGAGTCATACTAGGTTCTTCACTTGGTGGAGAGGATTTATCTTTTAAGCTCATTGTGGAGGAAAATAAAGAGTTTAAATTATTGTGTATTTCTTCATCTATTTTGACAATTTCTGTGTCATCATCATCATCATCAAGATTAATGACAACGAGGGGATGAAGGGTGATTTCTAAATATGGATGTATCAAAATCCAAGGTTGTTGGAGTCGTTCAATTTGTTGCAATTTTTGGAGTGGACTATTTTTTGGCAGGTCAGGAGAGGGAGGGCAGTCATCTATCACTTCAGTCAAAGGTAAAGATTGATTTTCTTTATCGTCTTCTATGCAAGATTGATGAGCAAGGAGACGATGACAATGCCTACGTTCCCTAGCGCTGCGGTTCCATTTAATTCTATTTTGGAGTTGTTGAGTTGTAAGAGTGGATTGAGTAATCATAGGTTCTTCTTCTTTCGAAGGGGGAAGAAGAGAAGAAACTGAGGAGGATGGATCAGCCACTTTCTCTTTGGCTTTATATACTTGTTTAATTCAAGGAGGCCGAGCAAGGTTTGTTTCAATTTCCCTTGATCATTTAAAAAATGGTTGGGGAGTGTCAAGATGTGATTGTTTAGGAGGTTGTATGGTTTACTCAATGTCAGAATCAGGTTGAAGCATGGTTTCATCTATGATAGGATGTGTGGAAGTGGACGAGGATGTGTTACAAAGAGATAATTCAGCTATCTTTTGGCTTTAAACTTTTGATAAGCTATGTAAAAGAAGTCCTTGTGAGGGGTCATAAGTTCCATGGGTTCAGGCCAAAAGGCTTCTAATGAAAAGTTACCTTTGGAAGATAAAGGATTAAATCCACTATGATGTATGGTGAATACCTCATTTCCATGTGGAAACTTCAAATACTTATGAACAACTGATGTGACTGCTTTCATTGAGCGAAGCCAAGGGAGGCCTAGCTGCAAACGAAATTGGTTAGATTGTGGAACAATGGAAAATGTCACATCCAAAGTCTTAGGTCCTATTTGTAAAGGTAGGAAAATTGATCCAATCGTAGGGCATGTAAAACCATTATGTGTCTTAATCCATGCGGTGGGTTTATTATAGTCATCTTGATATAGTTCATGTAATACCAAAAACTCTTTTGTGATCATGTTCTCACGACAAACGGGATCTATTAATATCCCATTAGTGGGCTTGTCATAGATTCTTCCAGCTATGTAGAGAGGACCATCAAGAAGCTTTTGTAGTATGTCTTTAGCAGAAAAAGTAATATCAAGTGATTTAGTGGTTTTGCCCTTACGAGGGATAATGTCTATCGTAGCCACAAGGTTATCCATAGGACTAAATTGGGTAACCGTAGGAGATATATCATGTTGTTCACTATTTGTATCAACAGTCATTACATCAATCTTTGAAGGTTCACTAGCCTTGACAAATGAGGTAGTATGTTTAGGCATAAGATTGGTGAAAATTTGTAAATTCTGGTTAGGGGGTGCAACAAACTTATTTCCTTGATCATTAACACCCTCAATAGACAAATGGCCTAACTCAATGAGGTCTTGAACTAAATGTTTTAGATGCTTGCAATGTTTAGTATCATGTCCATTTTGGCGATGAAAGTGACAATAAGCGTTAGGCTTGAAATTGGGTGGTAACGATTGGTTTGGATCAACTGGTCTAATGGATGGCAAAGTGAGCATGCATTTTTGAATTAATTGGTTCATTGTATTATGGAGAGTATCAGGTAAAGGAGTGAATTATCTCTTTGGGTCCCCATAATGATAAGGCATGGCCGCCTTAACAACGATAATTGAATTTTGAACTTGTTGGGTTGGTTGTGGTTGTTGTTGAGGAGGGGGATTAAACTGCAAAAAACCTCTATTTGGTCTGTGAAAGTTTTGATTGTTATTGTTTTTTGATTTTTGTGTTCAGGTTTTTCAGCTCAGTGAGAAGTGGATTTTGAATCACTGTGTGGTCGAAAATAATATGCATAATGAAATTAAGTAAATAATATTCAAGCACACCAATAAAACATTGTATCAAAACATAACATAAAAGGTAAGTAAATGCAAACTCAGTATTCTGCTTCGATTATCGTCCTATTGTCCTCTATCTTCAGTGTTTTTGTTGATTCTAGCTTTTGCTCTTCGATTGTAGGCTAGGCTCAACAAACTGTCTACCTAAAGAACGAGATTTAAATGTGATGCATGATGCAAGATTAAGCTATGATATGAAATAAGACTAAGATGATTGAAATAACCATGATGCTATGATATGAGAATACTAAATGAATTAAATGCATGAACTCTAATTAATTGCCTATTACCAATGCTTGGATTCACACAGGTATTTATAGAGTTTTTCGAATGATTCTAATTGGCTGTCTTGATTGACGGTTGTGATAATTCCTGGCAGATCGAATGGCTGAAGAAGGATGAAACTGAAGAGAAAATAGAAGAAAACTCAAAAACAAGATTTTTCTATTTTTATGAAAAAGGAAAAGATAAGAAGATAAGAAATCATCTTTCTTTTAAAAGAATAAAAGAAAGATTTAAAAGCTGATAAATACTGAATTAAAAATTCAATTATTTATTTGTGGAGGATATTCAGCTTTTTCTTAATTAAATGAAATATTTAATTAAGCTTTTAAAGCAGAAGAAAGTTTGTGATAAGAATAAAGCTTTAATCAGGATTTTTGAAGAAAGCAGAAGATATCATATTAAATAAAATATTTAATTATGATATGAGAAGAAAACAGAAGATAATAAAATATCTATGTTGTGATTTTAAAAAGAAAGCATAAGATCTTTAATTAAATAAGATTTATTTAATTAAATCACATTTATGAAATTAATTAAATGAAATATTTAATTAATTAGAAGAAGAAATTAAAATAGAAGAAAGAGAAATATTTAAACTTAATTAAATCAAAAGATTTAATTTAAATTCAAACAATGATAATTAATTTAAATAAATAAAATGTATTTATTTAATTAATTAAGTGGACATATGAAAATAATTAAATAAAATAGATTTATTTAATTACGAAAGAAGAATAAGATGAATGAACAATATAATTAAATTAATTAAATTTAATCATATGTAGAGGACTTTTAGATAAATTAATTAAATAAATATTTAATTAATTGCCAGGATTATAGACATGACCATTTTTATGTGTATACATTTTGCCCCTCTTTGAAGTGATGTGTGAAACACATTGCTTCAAAGAAAATAAAAAAATTTCCCCTGATATGTTTCTAATTTTTGATGTCGATGATGCCCCCTCGGGAGGTAAAGCACAGAAGATGATGTCGAGAATGATAGGTAAACAGTGATTTAGCTCCCGATAAATGATGTTTGTGATGGCCCAGTGAAAAATAATATGGAAGGAATGGAAAATGCCATTAACTCCCACCCTAAAAGACCCTTAAAAGGTAAAAAGGGGTAAAATGAAGTGTCATTTTCACTCTGCTGCTATAGTGAAAAGTGAGCTCTGATAGTGACCTGGCGAGATGGAGATCCTGTTGCACATGCATAGATTCGAGCGAGCACGCCGATACTAGAGACCAGCTGCGTATGGACCACCGGTGAGTGATTTCAACCATTTTTGATTGCAAATTTTGCATTTTGAATCAATTTTTCAAATGTTTTAAATCGGATTTTAGTTTTTTTTTGCACATTTTAGCACATTTGAGAAAAGTTTTAGCGCATTCAAAAAATTCTTTAGCGCATCTAGGAAATTTCGTAGCGCATCCAGGCGTAGGTCAAAAATGGACCTGTTAGCGCATTCGATAGATAGAGTAGCGCATATAGGCTAGAATCGGCTAGGTTGATCCTATAGCGCATCTAGGGCAAAAAATTGCGCATATAGGGCTAGGGTTTGAAATGGATAGAGTTGCGCATTTGAGAGTGAAAGTGGCGCATAGGCAGGATAGAATAGCGCATATCGAGTTTTAGCGCATCTAGGAAAAATTTTAGTGCATATGAGCAAAACTTTAGCGCATATGAGCAAAACTTTAGCGCATTTGTGTTTTAGCGCATCTGGGCAACAAAATAGCACATTTAGGAAATTTTCCGCAGAACGCTTGTGTGATGAAAAAAATGATTTAAATTGCTACCTTAGTCAATAGATAGATGAATTGTAGTACCATCATGCTGATTTGATAGAAAATCTGATAGAGAACTGATAACTTTGCTTCCAAAATAGAAAACAAAGAGTAGATAGCTGATAACTTTGTGACGAACAACAAAGAGTAAAGTGATTGATTGATTGATTTGTGGTTGATAACTTTGCATCTCGCGATTGAAAAACAAAGAGTAGATGTTTGATAAATTTTCTTTCTATGATAGAAACCAAATAGTAAAATGAGGATATAAATTTGCATTCATGATTGAAGTACAAATAGGAAATGATTTGTGTGTTGATAAATTTGCTTTCTTGAAAAGAAAAACAAATAGTAAATGATGATAGAGTAGATTGATTTGACATTCAGATAGATTGATGTAGCACTTGATATGGGTCAGTGATAGGATTGGGTGATTGTGTTGATATGAGTCATTGAGTGAATTTGTTGGATAGATAGATCACATGATATGAGTCTGATTGATGTGTCCTTGTGATGATCAAACAAAATAGGAGGCTTTCAAAAGCCTCTAGATCAGAGAGCGGTTCCCATTATGTTGGGAGTGGATAGGAGAGCTTACCCCTGTAGAGTTATAATTGATTGCAGATTGTGGACTAGGAGCCTTGTTGACGATACCACGAGGTATTCGGGCCAACAGGGGACTATTGACCGCTTTGGCAGAGAGATGGCACTCGGAGCATAACACTTTCCACTTGCCGACTGGTAAGATGAGTGTGACGCCCAAGGATGTGTACAGGATTCTTGGGATCCCAGTTGTTGGTGCCCTTGTGGTTTATGACCACAAGGAGATTGGTGGTACCGAGGCACTACAACGGATCTGTGGTGATGCGAGCATTTGTGGCTACTGGATAGATTGGGAGGATTTCAGCAGGTATCTAGCTTTAGTTGCTGTGTTGGCTGCATTTATTGGAGGCTTCCTTGGACCAGACCATCAGTCGAAGGGATTCACGGTTGGTTGGGGTAGGATGCTGGAGTGGTTGGTGACACAACCACAGAGGTTTGCTTGGGGGAGCTGTGTATTGGCCGACATGTATCATGATCTCCATCAGGTTGTATACAGAGGATCCACTAGTTTGGAGAGTGGGGTGATGCTACTACAGATATGGGCGTGGGAGCACATTGCGATCACGAGACCACATTGCACGAGATATAGGCCAGCAGGGAGATCGTATTTGTATGCATATTATGGTGCCATTGTCCAACAAAAGCTGGGCAAGGTAGAGTATTGGCGACGGGTATTGGATGACATTGATGCAGTGATATGGAGACCCTACACGGATTATGAGGCATGGGAGAGTGACCACTTGGAGATGCCATTTGTCTGCAGGCCGCGATATCTGATAAGGCGGACCCCTTTTATTATCAAGAGATTTTTGGCATTACGGGTCTTGAGACAGTTTGGATTTACACAGGGGATGCCCCAGCGCGTTGCTCATTATGGGCGGCGCAAGGGTGATCCAGGATGGGGACCATGCATTCGATACCAGGCAGCATACAAAGAGTATTCCACCTTACAACCAGAGGTATGGACTGATAGGCCAGAGGTGTAGGATGCAGGGATGATGGATGATTATGCATAGTACTTTCATACACATCCATTTCCATGATTTACAGTGCCAGATGAGCCACGGGCGATTAGGGTAGCGCCACAGCCAGGGGCAGGGAGATAGGAGGATGTGGCCGTTGGAGAGCAGGCGATGGGCAGAGGAGAGGAGGAGGAGGGAGATGAGGGTGAGAAGAGCGGAGATGAGAGTGAGGACAGTTCAGATGACAGGTATGATAGGGGAGATGATGGGGATGAGGAGAGGCAGTAGAGGTTGGATAGTTTGGGCAGAGCACAGATTGTTCGGCGAGCCAGATCTGGTGGCAGACCATGGACAGTGATTAGGGTGTCATCCTCTTCTCAGCAGGCATAGATAGCTGCATTATAGGCCCAGGTTCAGACATTTCAGGGACAATAGGCACAACTACAGAGCCAGCTAGCTCAAGCTCAGAGTGTGATAGTGCAGTTACAAGCACAACTTGCACAGGCCCAGACACAGATACAGGCTCAGGCATAGGCACAGGTTTAGGCTCAGGCATAGGTACAGGCTCAGATGCCCGCCCCTAATTCCCAGGTGGCATAGTTGGTAGCAGAGAGGGATGCCCTTAGACGGCGGGCCCTAGAGGCCGAGGGTGTGGCACAGAGACTCATGGGTATCGTAGAGAGTACTTCATTACGAGAGGCCATTGCAGAGGGATTTGAGGCAGCTAGAGAGGCCGAGTACTACAGAGTTTGATATGAGGAGCTATGTCCTCCCGATCAGCGAGAGCCTTATCCACGATCACATAGCAGGATGAGGACCTAATCACAGACATCTACACATGGCAGAGAGGTTACAGGGCCTCGATGGGATCCTGATGCAGGGACTAGTGGCAGGCCGCCTCCTTCCGAACCAGCTCCTTCAGGGGCATCTACCAGCTAGTGTTTGGGACTGATATATTTTGCACATATGCAGTGCATGTATATTGAGTTTTGATCATATCTCATGTATTATGTTTTGAAATTTTTAGTTTCATTTGGACATTGGACATTTGTATTATTTTTATGAGCGATGATATGCAGCGGCGATGTTTTTGATGATGATATGTTTGTGCATTTGTGATGTGATATGGATGCTACTTTTATGTATATATGATATGAGATGAATTTTGATATGTTTTTATTGTTTTTGCAGACTAATCGTTATGATGTAGGATGATTTAATGATATGATGTAGACGGATGATCTAGGATGTAGATGCAATGATTGTGATAATGTAGAGATGAGTTGTTTGATTTTTGAATTTTGTTTCAAATGCAAAAATGAATAGTATGTATATGAAATGCATCATGAAATTGTGATATGAGAATGGTAGATAATGAATGTGATACTGATAATGATAATGGTGAAAAGATAAATGATATGTTTGGTAATGTTTATGTAATGAAAATGGTAATGTGATGAAAAATGAAATGATGAACAAATGCAATAGTAATGAAATGATTGAGATGATGATGATAAATAATAGCAAATGATAAATGATAAAATTATAATGATAAAAATGATTGAATGAGAAATGAGAATGAGAATGATACAATGATAATGATAATGATAGTGATGGAATGATAAGGAATAATAAATGATATGATAATGAAAAAATGATAATGAAGGATAAATGATAATGAATGATAAAATGATAGTGATAATGATAATGGGAAATGATAATGAATGATAAAATGATAATGATAATGATGAAATGATAATGAAAGAAATGATAAATGATGAAGACGAAATGATGAATGATAATGAGAAATGATAATGATGATGATAAAATGATGAATGAGACATGGGAATGAGAATGATAACAATAATGATAACGATAATGGGAAATGAATAATAAAATGATAATGAATGATGAAAATGAATGAATGAGAAATGGGAATAAGAATGATAATGATAATGATAAAATGATAAATGATAAAAATGAATGAATGAGAAATGAGAATGATAATGATAAAAATGATAATGAATGATAAAAATGAATGAATGAGAAATGAATCAAATTTCCAAATGTCCTCCACAAAGAGTTCAAAACTACATGACAACTATTAATGTTTTCATTCAGCCTTTCAAAACACTGATGTGAATCCAATATGCAGATATATACAATGATCTAACAAATATGCAACTAAATGAAACTAACCAATTTGTTGAGCCTATTATAAGCCTTCTTGAATCATCATAGAGATTTTAAAATGTTGGAAGTATGTACAAGCATCATAGGGGAAATTAGCACCAATGATGACCAGAGTACAACTTTCATGATTTTTGATATAGCAAGCGAACACAAGCATCGAGGTATAATTGAACCGAGATGACCCGAGCATTTCTTGCATAAACAGACAAAGATTAACCACCCTTCTGATGCAAATGTGGAATCGTCCTCAATGATATTGCTTTGGTAATCATGTCCTGTGACATATTTGCATCAAATTGACCGTTAACCTCAAGACAGCAAACAAAGAAAAATCATTCTCGTTCCATGCCACTCTAGTTTAGTACATCATCGAGTGTGCTCTAGAGTTATGATATCGAAAATCAAACAACCTTTGGTCAAAAATGTAATACTGTTATTTCATACATTATTCTGATTTTTGGATCATCCAATAGACAATGATATGGAATCTATTGAAAATTGTTCATGATATGGAGCGATGATCGGATAAGGTTTCATGTGAGTTGGTTGTTTGCTCGTATGATCGGATTCTATGACATTGTTCAATTGTTTTAATATGCTCTGAAAGTTACGTGCCCCCAGTTGAGTTTTTGCCCCGTTTATTGACACAACTTGCGAAAAGGAATATATACAATGATCAAGCCATGGTAAGACGTTTTATCACTCTAGGAAAATGATGGCAGGATGATGCGATTATAACCCTAAGATGTGGAAAAAGATGCAAAAAAAAAGAAAGCTGAAAAACCAAAGTGCAAAACAGGAACTAATAGATGAGAAGGTACAGATAGGATCTGTTTGCCAGATTTTCACTATCTGTATTTATTGCATTTTTCTGATTTTTTTTTGACTTTTTTTTGTATTTTTCTGTCAGTAAATTGCCTGTTTGCCAGGTTTTCACCCTATGACAATTTTTTTTTGATTTTTTTTATATTTTTCCACTATTTTTTTTTTTTTTGAGGACGTTTTCTGCTGTTTGTGTATTTCTTCAGGACTTTTGCTACTATTTTTGTATTTCTTCAAGACTTTTTCTGCTTTTTTTAATTTCTTCAGGACTTTTTCTACTATTTTTGTATTTCTTCAGGACTTTTTCGTTGTTTTTTGTATTTCTTCAGGACCTTTTCTACTGTTTTTGTATTTCTTTAGGACTTTTTCTGCTATTTTTGTATTCCTTCAGGACTTTTTCTGCTTAAACATAATATTTCTAAGATGCATGTTGTTGATGGGTTCATCAAACAGGTCTCCTTCTGGCGTTGATAACTTGTATGCTCCTGAACCGTAAACTGCAATAACCACGTAAGGGCCTAGCCAATTTGGTTCAAACTTTCCTTTCTTTTCTTTGTCTTGTTGATTGCGTGGGTTCTCTTTCAGAACCAGATCACCCACCTGAAAGGTACGTGGATTTACTTTGTGATTATAGCTGCGAGATATCATCTGTTGGTATTCTTTTAAATGGTTAGCTGCTCTCTATCTCTTTTCATCTAAAAGTTATAACTCTTGTAGTCAGGAAACTTTGTATTCATCATCTGTTACGAGACCTTTCAGTGATACTCTTAGTGAAGGTATTTCAACCTCTAAAGGCAATATGGCTTCTGCTCCATAGACAAGGGCAAAAGGTGTTGCTCCTGTTGGCATTCAGACACTAGTTCTGTAAGCCCACAAGGCGGGATTGAGTTGAACATGCCAATCCTTCCCTGAATCATTGACAATCTTCTTCAAAAAATTTAGTATAGTCTTGTTTGAGGCCTCTGCTTGGCCATTCCCTTGTGGATAGTAAGGCGTTGAATATCTGTGCTGAATATGGAATCTTTCACAAAGTTCATCAACATCCTGATTCTTGAAAGGTCAACCATTATCTGTAATAATGGCATTAGGAATACCATATCGACAAATAATGTAGTTGAGTATGAAGGATGAAATTTTTTTTCCAGTGACTTTAGAGAGAGGTACCGCCTCAATCCACTTAGTGAAATATTATGTCACCGTGATGATGAACTTATGCCCATTTGAGGATGAAGGATGAATTTTCCCTACTAGATCTAACCTCCATTGAGAAAATGGCCAGGTTGGTGTGAATGAGTGAAGCTCTTATGCAGGAGCATGAATAAGATTCCCATGAATCTGACATTTTGAGCATGTTTTAACAAAAGTAAATAATTCCCTCTCCATTGTAGGCCAGTAGTTACCCATTCTAATCAATTTCTTGGATAAGGTTAGTCCACTCGAATGAGTACCACAAATGCCCCCATGAACTTCTTATAAAGCTTTGTCGGATTCGTCACATTCAAGACATCGAAGTAAAGTACCATCAAGACCACGGTGATAAAGGGTATCAGCAATAAGGGTATAGCGAGAGGATTGTCGGATAAAGTTTCATTTTTGGTTATGAGATAAGTCAGGTGGTAAAATGTCATCTTTTAGGTATGCATAAATTTTACCATACTAGGGGGAATCAGATCCTACCAAGTGGCAGATAATTTGGCTTTCGGGTGTGTCATAAGCAGGTGTAAATAATTGTTCCACCAAAAATTCATAGCGAGTCTATTTTTCTGGGAGTTGTACCAATGATACGATTGTAGCCATAGCATTAGCCGCTTTGTTATCAATCCTTGGAATTTGTGTGAACTGAATGTCCACAAAGTACTTTTTGAAGTCATCGATCATCTTTTTGTATGGCAACAACTTGTCATCTTTAGTATGATAATCATCATTGATTTGATTAATAACTAGTTGTGAGTCACCATAAACTTGTAGCTCGGTAATCCTCCATTCCAATGCTGTCTTTAGTCTAGTGATTAGTGCTTCATATTCGGCTATGTTATTGGTGCATGTAAACATTAGCCTGTATGACCAAGGAATGGTATGTCCTTGAGGGGTGACAAAGAGAATGCCTGCCCCCGATCCATGTTGAGTAAAAGAACCATCAAAATATAAGGACCATAGTTGCTTAGATTCTGCAGTGAAAACATCAGCATCTGGAAATTCAATGTGCAAGGGGTGCTCTGTTTGTAGAGAAGCATCTGCTAGTTGATCAGTAATAACTTGTCCCTTGATTGCTTTGCAATCAACGTAGTGGATGTCAAACTCACTCAAAATCATGACCCATTTTGCTAACCTTCCTATTAGTGATGCTTTACTTAGTAGATACTTGAGTGGATCAATTTTTGAAATAAGATTGATTGTATGAGTTAACATATAATGTCAAATTTTTTGTGAAGCAAAGACTACTGCTAAACAAGCCTTCTCAATGAAAGTATAGTTAAGTTCATGACTTGTTAGTGTTCTGCTGATGTAATAGATTGCACGTTCTTTCCCTTCATGGTCTTCTTGTGCTAATAATGCCCCCAAGGATGTCTCAGTTGCAACAATATACAGGATCAATGGTTTGTCTGGATTTGGTGGTACTAGAACTGGTGGGTTCATCAGGTACTGCTTGAGTTGTTGAAATTCCATTTCACATTTGTCATCCCATCTAAAAGGAACATTCTTATGCAAGAGATGTGTGAACGGTAGACTTTTGTTGGCCAATTACGCAATGAATCTTCTGATGGACTGAAGTTGCCCTTGTAATGATCTTAATTGACTGATGTTCTTTGGGGGAGGCATCTTCATGATTGCCTGAACTTTTGCAGGATCTACTTCAATTCCCTTTTCTGAAACTATATATCCTAAAAGTTTTCCAGATGTGACCCCAAAAACACATTTCTTAGGATTTAGGTGAACTTTGAATTTTTCCAATTTGGTAAATATTTTTGACAGTATCTCCAGGTGTCCTTCTCTGGTGTATGATTTTGCCAATATGTCATCCACATAATCTTCCATGAATGTGTGCATCATGTCATGAAAGATCATAGTCATAACTCTTTGATAAGTAGCCCCAACATTCTTTAGACCGAAAGGCATGACATTCCAACAGTATGTTCCCCACGGACAAGTGAAAGCTATTTTCTCTTGGTCTTCTGGTGCAATCTTGATTTGGTTGTAACCAGAGAAACCATCCATTAATGAATACATGGCATGGCCAGCTGTTAAATCCACTATAGTGTCAATGTTTGGAAGCCGAAAGTCATCCTTAGGGTAGGCTTTGTTAAGATCTCTGAAATCAGTGCACACTCTAATGCATTTATCCGGCTTCGCTAATGGAACAATATTGGAGATCCATTCTACATAGGCAATTGATCTTATAAATCCTGCATCTAGGAGTTTCTTGAGTTATTTAACCAGTAGTGCAACATGAGGATGCATCTTTCTGAGTTTTTGTTTCACTGGTTTAGCTCCTGGTTTAATAGACAAATGATGCATTATGAGATCAGGATCAAGACCTGGCATGTCTGCATATGACCAATCAAAATTGACTTGATTTTCTTTGAGAAATTTCATGAACTCTGGGATTTCATTATCTGTCATTGATTTAGCTACCTGTAGAATCCTTGGAATTTATGTAGTTTCTATATTGATTTCCTTTGTAGGCTCTATCAAGATGGGCAATTGCTCATGATAATGCTCTGGGAGAGTGTCAAGTTTCCCATCAGCTGGTGCCTTGAAAAGGTTTTCACCATTTGATACGCTCTTTATTTTATCTTTTGTGTGATCTAGTACTACCAGATTCTGGTTTTCACCACTAGATCATTTTTCTTTATTTTTATTTTTGCAGCTAGGAGACTTGACACTCTCCTGATTAAAGACTTTGTACCGAAAATCGCTAGTGGAACAATCATTTACATCATCTGCGGAAAAGGAAGTTTATGATAGCTTCATCATTAGGAAAAATAGGTAAATCAATAGGTTCAGTTAGATCCCAGTCAATGAGATCAGGATGGATCAAAGGAAACAAGTCATTTGGTTGTGTGAAATTGGTGATAGTTAGCGTCAAAACAGAGTTATTGGTAGGATCCGAGGCATGAGGTAGATCAATGATGGTACTATTCTCCTGATAGTCTTGTTCGTTAAAATCTGACTCAGTATCACTAGACTCATAGTTGTTTTGTAGTATAGATTCTTGTGGTTGGGACCCCGAACCTTCTCCTTTGATTAAAGTGGGTGTATACGTGTGTATGACATCTACCTCTTTGTCTCTCCAAAATTCATCATCATGGATGGTATCCCATTCATATTCAGCAAAATCTGTATCAAAGTTATTTTCTATGAAATTCAAGATTGATGCCAAACATGCCTCTTTCTTGTTAGAACCTTCTTGTAGTGTAAAAACATTACCCTGTGATTGGTTGGATGGGGTAGCGTCATAGCCTAGTCCAGTTTTATCATATGTAGCAAGCCCTGGAAGATGGATAGGCTCAACTACGCCTTCTTTTCTTTTTCCAATAGGGCCATTGTCATAGCCCATCTTTCGCATGATGGAATACCCTTTCCCATATCTGTCAGTTGGTAAGGTGACATTTAGAACTGTTTCATCTTCATCTTTATAAAGCCAATTTAGAATTGTTGTGTCCTTAGGATCTCCCATGGGGAATTTTTCTTTGATAAATTATCCATTGAACTTGGTAGTTGGCTCTGTTTGTATTTGTGTTGATGTTGATGCTACTGATATATGTTGTTTTGTAATAGAAGGTTGTCCATGTGATCGAGGAGATGTAGGTAGATTAGCAAGACAAAGAGAATATTCCCCAACTCCGCTTTCCTTGAACTACAGTTTCTTGTCAAAGCTTTTGGCTAATTGACTGATTTGTGTATCATTCTTAGGAGAAGTATTAGCAAGTGCTTCTCGATTGTTTGGAACCAAAGTATCTTGATTAGCTTTGACATGGGCACAAGTTTGGGTGTTTGAATTATCAGCTGATATAGTGATTTCCTGTCCATCATATGGAAACTTAAGACATTGATGGTAAGTGGACGGAATAGCTTGCATTTCATGGATCCAAGGATGACCCAACAAGATGTATGCAAGATCCCGGTCTAAAACTTGACAAAAGGTATTTTTGATAACAGGTCCCACTCTGATTGGTAGCATGATTAGACCTTTAGACGTTCTTTCCTCATCATCATAGGCTTTTATAGTAATCTTCCTTCTAGGATCAATGGAGTCCTTTGAAAATCCTAAAGCTTGAACCACCTTCAAGGTACATATATTTAAACCAGCCCCTCCATCTATTAGGACACGTTTAACACGAAACTTATGGATCATGACCTCTAAGTATAATGATGAATTGTGGGGATGAGTCATGGAAACATCATCTTTGTCTGAAAATGAAAGACATGTAGGTGAGGACAAATGTCCTACCATGGCTTGAAATTGGTTCACATCCAAATCCGTGGATATAGCTGTTTCAAAAAGGGTCTTGTCTAAAATTTCCTTATGTACAGGATAAATCTTCAAGAGTTCTAAAATGGAAATTTGAGCTATATTTTTTCAAAGTTGGTTAACTAAGTCATACTGATGTTGAGCTCAGTGGATTTCGAAGAGGCACCCTTCAATACAACTTTAGCTTGTGCTCTCGTTGTGACATTAACTTGTCCATTGTCTATTTTCTCATTGATTTTTATAACGTTGACTCACTCATCATCCGTATAGAGGTGACGGATTACAGTGTCATCGATTTGATTCACATTTTTGTTAGAAGACTCTCCCTTTTGATAATTTGGTAAAGGGTTGCGAAATGCTTGGTGATCTTCATTGGATTTTTGTTGTCCTTCTACTGTGATAATGCCCTTGTCAATTAGGTCTTGAATAGCGTGCTTCAAAGCTTGACAGTTGTTTGTACGATGACCTTTTCACCTATGATAATCACAATAATAAGCTTCATTCCATGATGAAGGTTTTACACTAGGTTCATAATTGTGTTGAGGTGGCAAAGTAAGGACATTTTTTTCCATAACCTCTTTGAAAGCAGATTCCAAGGATTGTCCTAGTGGAGTGAAAGTTCTACTAGAGAAGAATGAAATGCGTTGTGGGTTCGTGTTTGAGGTATTCCCTAAGGTGTTGTTGTTGTTGTCTCCACGGTAGTTTTGGTTGTTGACAGTCCCCTGATTGTTGTTCGTTGGAGGGGGAAGATTGTTTCCTTGATTCGCGACTAAATTAACATTGTTGTAATTATTGTTATGAGTAGTATTTGGAGTATTCAGAACAAATGGCTTAGTCACGACATGATTTGCATCTACAACACCATTGTTTACAATGTTTTTGTTGCGAGTCCAAAATTTAGACTTGTCTTGATTGTTGTAATGGTTAAATGAGCTAGGATTGTCCTTGTCAAGTTTTATGGTCCCTCTTTTGACCAAATCACCTTCAATGGTGATGGCATCCTCAATTAATTTCTCAAAGGAAGATGGACAATGTAGATTCAAGCGATAGCTCATTTCTGAATTTAGGCTATTGATGAAAGTAACCATTTTTTCCTTTTCAGGAACATGCCGTGGGTACCTAACGAACACTCTTCTCCATCTTTGCAGAAAGGTAGTGAAAGGTTCACCAGGTTTTTGTGCAACTTTGCAAAGATCAATCATGGTGATTTGGTGTTGGATGTTGTAGGTGTATTGTGTTATGAACAAATTGATCAATTCCTCAAATGTTTGAACAGGAGGTGTAATCTTAGATAACCATTCCATAGAGTTAACTCCAAGGCTCCTAGGGAACAATCGTAGCAAGTAAGTGTCTTCATGTGCAAATTCTAAAGTCATGTTTCAGAAGTCTCTTACATGATCAATTGGATCTGATTTCCCATTATAACGATCAAATTTGGGAATTTCACAATGTTTAGGAAATGGAATCATGTTGAGACTTCTATCAAAAGGATAAGGACATATGTCATCAAGAGTGTATTTCTTTGTTGTGGTCTCCCCTTGTAACTCTTTGATTTGTCTTTGGAGTGCCTTAAATTGTTGAGTAAGAGCAGTAAGATTAGATGGGGATGTTTCTTCTTCTTTGCTCTTTAATTTCTCAGTATCAAAATCCTTAGGCAGTTTAGCTCCTTGATCAGCTAGGAAATACTTTTCTTTGTCATGTTGTAGGATCTTTTCTATGGCTTTAAGAAACTTGGGGTCTTGTTCAGCCTCTCTAATGTGGAGTTCTTCCTCTTGCTCATCATCACTCTCGACAAGAGTTTTGTTCATGTCTTTGTACTTATGAAAATGATTTTCTTCTCTATCAACCATATTGTCATCACTAAAAAGAGGATTGTGATTCACACTAAAATGAGGATTACCACGTTCACCCTCTTCTTGAATGTTATGGGTAGGACTTTCTCGTTGAGACTTTTCTCCTAGTTTGTTGTACTGAGATCTCGTAAAAACAAGCATATGAAAGGAATCTTATGATATGATCAAAGGTCACTGAAGGACTTGACTAGGATGTGTTGAATATTCAATCAAAGGTTGTGGTATATTCTCAAACTCAAGAGGTTGATTAAGATTGTGATGTTGAGATAATGCTAATCTTTGATAGTAAGCTTGAGTAGCTAAAGGTTCTACAGTGTAATCATCAGTGAATCCTCTAATGTAGTCTTGGTATCTATGGAGAAATTTGCGATAATGAAGTAAGATGTGTCGACTTTTATACAAAAATTCTCTGCGGTCTAAAGTTTTCTTGTAACTTAAGTTCATTTTGGGCTTCTTGATCCTATTGAAGACTGATTTCTTGATGAACTTGGTTGATTTCCACTTTCTCAACATGGGAGAGAAATATCAGAAATTCTGGTCTGTGTAAAATTTTGACAACAACCTAAAAGTGCTATTTTGTTCCCTAAATGCACTACAAAAAGAGGTATATGCACTGGAGAAAAAGTCAAATGCGCTACAGAACACCTTGAATGTGCTGAAACAGAGCTTAGATGCGCTAAACCAAGAAGCGTATGCACTAAAAAAATCTCTAAATGCGCTGGAAAATGACTCAGATGTGCTGAACCAGCCAGTGGATGCGCTAGAACAGAGTTTATATGCACTGCAGTTTTTCCTAGATGCACTAAAACAGTTCTCTAAAGACAGTTTTGGACCAGTTTTGAAAATTCAGCTGAAGTTTTTCATGTTCATTTTGGATGATCCTTTTTAAATCCAGCAAGAAAAAGAAAAGAAATTCTATCTACGGAAGGTGTCAGACTCAGAATCTCTATTACAACCCAGATGCGCGACTCTATTACCCGGATGCACAGAAACATAACCCAAATGTGCAATAATAGAACCTGAATGCATGAAAACAAAACCCAAATGTGCAATAACAGAATAGAGATGCACAAAAACAGAACCCAGATGTGCAGGAACAAAACCCGGATGCGCAGGAACAGATACTATATGCACTAAACTGAAATGCAAATTTTTTTTTTTGAAATGCACTTAATGATGTCCTATATGCGGTAATTAAACTCCTAAATGCTCTTTAGAAATTCCCATATGCACCACTCTGTTTCTTATATGCTCTTCAAAAATTCCCATATGCACCGAAACAGTCTTCATATGCGCTAAAACACCTGCAAAATAGAAAATTTTTGAATCTCCAGATGCACTACCGAATGTCCAAAAACTTGCAAGAAAAACTTGCAAGAAAACCTACAAGAAAGAAGTCTAAATTGGGAACATGTTCCCCACGGTGGGCGCCAAAAATGTGTGGTCGAAAATAATATGCATAATGAAATTAAGTAAATAATATTCAAGCACACCAATAAAACATTGTATCAAAACAGAACATAAAAGGTAAGTAAATGCAAACTCAGTATTCTGCTTCGATTATCATCCTATTGTCCTTTATCTTCAGTGTTTTTGTCGATTCCAGCTTTTGCTCTCAGATTGTAGGCTAGGCTCAACAAACTGTCTTCCTAAAGAACGAGATTTAAATGTGATGCATGATGCAAGATTAAGCTATGATATGAAATAAGACTAAGATGATTGAAATAACCATGATGCTATGATATGAGAATACTAAATGAATTAAATGCATGAACTCTAATTAATTGCCTATTACCAATGCTTGGATTCACACAAGTATTTATAGAGTTTTTCGAATGATTCTGATTGGCTGTCTTGATTGACGGTTGTGATAATTCCTGGCAGATCGAATGGTTGAAGAAGGATGAAACTGAAGAGAAAATAGAAGAAAACTCGAAAACAATATTTTTCTATTTTTATGAAAGAGGAAAAGATAAGAAGATAAGAAATCATCTTTCTTTTAAAAGAATAAAAGAAAGATTTAAAAGCTGATAAATACTGAATTAAAAATTCAATTATTTATTTGTGGAGGATATTCAGCTTTTTTTAATTAAATGAAATATTTAATTAAGTTTCAAAGCAGAAGAAAGTTTGTGATAAGAATAAAGCTTTAATTAGGATTTTTGAAGAAAGTAGAAATATCATATTAAATAAAATATTTAATTATGATATGAGAAGAAAACAAAAAGATAATAAAATATCTATTTGTGATTTTTAAAAAGAAAGCATAAGATCTTTAATTAAATAAGATCTATTTAATTAAATCACATTTATGAAATTAATTAAATGAAATATTTAATTAATTAGAAGAAGAAATTAAAATAGAAGAAAAGAGAAATATTAAACTTAATTAAATCAAAGGATTTAATTTAAATTCAAACAATGATAATTAATTTAAATAAATAAAATGTATTTATTTAATTAATTAAGTGGACATATGAAAATAATTAAATAAAATAGATTTATTTAATTATGAAAGAAGAATAAGATGAATGAACAATATAATTAAATTAATTAAATTTAATCATATGTAGAGGACTTTTTAGATAAATTAATTAAATAAATATTTAATTAATTGCCAGGATTATAGACATGACCATTTTTATGTGTATACAATCATGACTTGAAACCAAGTTATCATATTCATGCAAGGTTGTGCATAAATGTATAAACAAAGGGAATTTCACCATAGCTTATCCTGAATATTTGTGTGCAAGTTTTTGATAAACATCTTTTGCAGATGCGCATCAGGAATCTTGACATCAATTTGGGCATACAAGGATTGGTATCATGAGATAAAATCTGTGACTTTTTCATATGTGTTTTGTCTACATTGCATGAGCTCAACCATTGTTCTCTTAGGTGTCATGTGAACTTGGAAGTTACTTATGAAAGCATCCACAAGTTCATTGAAGGAACAAATGGAATTATTAGGAAAGTTGGAAAACCACTCTAATGTAGTATCTTTCAAGGTTCTCAGAAAAAGCTTCGCTAAAAGTATCTCATCAAGGAAAAAATCACTACACAAGGCTGTGTAAGCATTAACATGGTTGTTAGGGTCTCCTTTTCCTCTGCATTTATGAAATTGAGGCATTTCTATCCCTTGTGGCATCGGGGTACATAATATTTCTAAGGATAAGGGGCTGCTACAGACATGATATGTGGGTGGAGCAGTTTGACCTTGAATAATGTTGGAAAGTTGATATTGCATGGAAGAAATGGTGGTAAGGAGTTGTGTAAGAATGGGATCGGGGTATGTAGATTGAGATGGAAGAGAAAATGGTGGAGTGTAAGGGATGTGAGGGGAAGTGAAAGGAATACTAAGGGGTGCGAAGGTGGTGGAAGGGACTTGCGATTCCATAAGAGAGGTAGGAATGTTAGGTGGAATTACAAAGAAAGGAGCCACATAACTAACCTGTTGCATAGTTGTAGTGACTTGCGAATTGTTATAAGTTGGTATAGATGCAATGGTTGAAGGGGGAGGAAATGGAGGTCCTCCTTGGCTTACAGGAATGTTTGCGGATTAGGTTTTAGAAGAGGCATGTTTATTGTAAATCTCAACAATTTTCTTCATCACTTGCAAGCCATCATCACTTTCAATTAGGGGATGAAGGTTCTCAATGGTAGGTATGGCAGTGGTGGAAATGTTTTCAAGTGACAAGTCTTGTTGTAAATGTGCAAAGTCCTCATGAATATTAATGACCTTTTCTTGCAAGAGAGAATTTTTTTGGTTTTCAACATTCATTGGATGAAAAGGTGAAGGCATGGAAGTGGTATTGTTAGGGACTAAAGCACCATTGTCCATACTAGGAGTAGGAGCTCGTGAGATCCCAAGGTCCACAACAAAAGTGCTATCATGGGATGCCATGAGTCTAGAACTTCTTCTCACTAAAGTATTTTCAACGGGGCACCAAACACTCATACAAGTACCACAAAGGATGGGTGAATGAAAATGAAAGCTAATCTAAGAGCTCTAAAATGAAAATAATAGATATTTTTCTAACTATAACAGAGAACAAACTACAGAAAATAGAAATGCAGGAAAATGCCAGAAAAGTGCGAGAAATTTTGATAAAAAATTGCAGAGGGACTAATTCGTCCTGGGTGGTGAATGAGTCCCACTATGCAATTTTTTAGTATTTTTCAGAAATTTAAGGATGATTTAAATGCTCTACAAAATGAAAGTACAGATGCAAAATGCATATTTTTACTTTTTTCAATGAGATGTAATGCAAAAATGAAATCTAAATGAAGTTTTCACTAATGCAAAATGAAAAGTCCTAGAATGGGATAACAAATCAATGTCCTAATTGAATGCTAATGAAAATGGAAACTAAGATGCAAGATGTGAATGCAATAAGAAATCAAAAGTATTCAAAAGTCAGGTTCACCAAAATGAAACATAGAATTTTGGGACCCTAATGCTACTCTTGCACTTCTAGGGTTTTTCAGCTAAAAGGAGAGAGATAGGGCAAAAAATGCTAATGATTCACTCAAATAAGAATGTATGCAATGTTGTTTAATGTAAATGAACTTAACTAAATGCAATTGAATAATCTAGTTGAATGAAAATGAATGTAAAAGTGCAATTACAACTATGTTTGAAAACACATTGTGATATGTAAACAATGAAGAAAATGAAAGAAATGTGCAGAACAAAAAGAGATGGGTCAAATCAGAGTGCACTTGGGAAAAGTAGGATGATTATAGAATGTATTGAATGTTTGTTGAGATTACTAATTTTTCACAGTGGGACTCATTCGTCCAGGATGGCGAATCAATCCTCCTCCTGGTGAAAAAGTGTCGGGAGCTGGTTTCTGTCTGTTGGGATCCAGAATCTGCCAAAATTCAAAATATCAGTCCTAGGGTGGGACTCATTTGCCATAGGTGGCGAATTGGTCCTCCCCCAAATTTTTGAAAAATTAGGAGACAACTTTGCAACACCAGATCTAGAAATATCTACTTGTCGGGTTGCCGAAGTTGGTTCTACAGAAAATGAACAAATAATTCTCTCCAAGCTTGAAATTGACTTAAATTGACTTGAAACACCTAGTTGACTTGGAAATCAATCTTCAACACCTATAACTTGTCAAATATGCATACAAAGAGTTACAAACAAACATGCAATAGGGGAAAAATGTATAAGGGTTAGTGAATAGGGGTTTGCCTTGGTCAAACCCCACTTTTGGTAATTAAACCCTTGAAAAGATAATGCAATGAAAGAGAAAGATAAACTAATAACATGCAAGTGATATCAACTTACCTAACCCTTGATGATGCAAATATGAAGTAATGTCAATGGCTGCTTCAAAGTGCTTGAATAGTGCTTAAAAAGATGATGTAAAATGGGTATGTGCAGGATCATCATAGAGAAAACAGGCCCTTAAGTGGCAAAAATTTGAGAAAAATCAGAGTTAGAAACTTGACATAAAAATTTGAATAAGTTATCTATATTATTTCAAAATATGTAAGAATAGAATTTGTAGCAAATTGAATTTAGTTTCTAAACTACTAGGTTTATTTAAAAGAAAAAAATCTATTCGGTGAAAATTTGAAATTTCAATGTAGTAGCACTTAAATTTCAGGGAAAAATAAGAAGTAGGTGTTTGTGACCACCTAACCACAATAAAATTATAATATTTTTAATAATATTTTAGATATAAGTAGAGGACTCATGTCCCGATGTGATGCATATTTTTTTGTAATTTTTTCCAAGTAAATAATTTTATTATGAATTTTTTATTACAACTTTTAAAAAATATAAAAACTCTTATGTCTAACCACCTTAACCTAGTCAAAACTTCATGAAATTCAATTTTTCTTTTTTAATCCTATAGTATGCAAAGCATAGAATGTGACACATGTTTCGATTTAAAAAATGTGATACCATTTGAAAGTTATAGATGTTTTTCAATCAACCTATCAATTAGGACTTTAGTCATAATTCAAATACAAAATTAATAATAATTATTTATTAAATTCAAAATAAAGCACGATTTGCCAGCATTGGCATGGTGTGATGGTTTATTGGTGGCATTGTTGTTCTTGCTACCAAGGTTCAAACCCCGTTGGGGTGTTATTGTTGAATGGTTGTATCCGGTTCATAGCTTCGATCAAAAGTGTTTACCCCTTGAATAAAAAAATAAAGCATAATTTATATTGGTGGAAAGCTCATAATCTCCTTTAAAAACCCTTTTTGTTTCATTAATTTTGGGTAAAAAAAAAGTCGTCAGCCACATACCCTACAAATACCCATATCACCACCTTTTGGCCCATCATGATCCTGCACATACCCAAATGCTTGAATGTTTAAAATGTGAGATGGAATGCTTGAATGAATGAGAAGATGTAAAATGAGGTGAAAATCTCATATTTATACAATTCTTGTGCCTTAGTATCCGTTCACACCTCATCCCAGGCCGACATCAAGTGTTTTTGAATAAAATCCTAAAAGAATTTATTTAAAATATTTTGAATTTGGGGCCAAGGGGGTCTCATTCACCACCCATGGGAAATGGGTCCCACCTAGGACCTAAAAACATGTGTCAGGAAATATGTTGTATTTGATGTTGTTTGTTGGGATAATATGCATTTTACACTTAATTAAGCATATGAGAGCATAAAGAGACCAAATAAAGCATGAGAAAGGTGTAAATAGTGAAAATATTCCTAGAAAAGCGTGAAAGTGTGTTACAAGACTTTACAACACTTCAAAATCGGACTTGTTTAGTGATGTAAAGGTGATTTTTAGGTGAAATGCATTAAATAGACTCTAGAAGAATGTAGAAATGTCTTACAACACTTCACAACACCTTCACAAGACGTCGTTCTTTGAATTTTAATACCTAAATAAGCATGTTCAAACCATGTTACAACATAAGATCAGAGCAACATAGTTCCAACACCATGAAAAAAGAACTAAAAGGACATGAAAATGACAAGGGACCATTTTTCTACAACACAACTTCAAGGATTTCGTGTTTTTTAGTACTTGTGCTTCCCTTATTCACATGTACATGCTTGAATTATTCATGTGTATACTTATTAATTGGTTAGTCCTAGCATTGATCATTGTTGTCCTTCATCGTTTGTCTTGAATATTAATTGATTGATGCTAAACAACTTTATTAGTCGATGCTAAAGAACTTCAATATTTCTAGGAATAGTAGTAGAGTTACAAATTCCAAAATTTCACAAATTGAAAAGAAAAGATTAACTGTAATTAAATGCACTGAATATTAACTCAATAATTGATTAAGAATGAGTATAAAATATATCAAGAGACGAGTCTTCTAGAATGGAGACTACCAACTAGAAAATAGGCAAAGCATTCTCAATATTTTGAAAGTAATAATCCACCCAAAATTGCAACAGGAGAGAAGGCTTATTTAAGATCCTTAAGCAATGTATTTCCTAATGCTCCCTTGTTCTTACATATCTCCATTTAGTTTAATCCAAAGAGTTCCATGAAATGCTTTATCTAAAAGTAAAAAATACGTTTTCAATTTTTCTTCCATGAAATGTTTCATAAAAGGATTCCAATATATTTAATCTTTTGATTGGAACAATTCAATTAAGTGAAGGATGCATAATCTTCACAACACTTGCAAAACATAATATTCATAGTAGATGATGAGTAGTTAACTTCTTGACACATTATCATACAAACATTTATCTTGAATAGTCTTTAAACATTTTTACATGTTAATTGAGGAAAAACAAAATGTTTCCAAGTTCCACCATTGTACGCATTTACAATTGCTTGTATATTATTTTAAGGGCAAGGAGGATAATTAGCAAACATCTTGCACTTGCTAGACTTGAGGATGATCATATGCTTTTTGTGTGGAAAACTCAGACTTCTCAACCGTCGTGTGTATGTTTCTCTTTTCGATTGTTTTGGATGCCATCATAAGGAATCAAGCCGATTGAACGTAGCTCAGAGCAATTCCGCATGTTTCGGTGTGAAAGAGAACCATGCCTAGCATAAATGTATCTATAAAGATGCATTGGAGTAGTTTGTTTGGTCACACGAGTTGCAAAATTAAAGTTGCACCACTTTGCAACTTTACACTGCTTGCATTTGACACTTTTTCCATCAAGTGAAAATTGGAAACCATGGGAAAATGACTTTGAGATAACAAAAACCAAGAGAGGTTATTGTAGAGGGGCCCAACGTGATCCTGTTGGCTCAGACAGAGAGTTTGTAAGCATCACAGTTTCTGATTAATAGCCCATGAA
Source organism: Sequoia sempervirens (assembly GCA_007258455.2). Classification (NCBI taxonomy): domain Eukaryota; kingdom Viridiplantae; phylum Streptophyta; class Pinopsida; order Cupressales; family Cupressaceae; genus Sequoia; species Sequoia sempervirens. The sequence goes on along the minus strand of VDFB02373365.1, from coordinate 99,474,626 downwards.
ATATTGATGCCCTTTTGCACTTTGGACTCTTAATGAATCGAGTTGGTTGAACATAGCTCAGAGTGATTTCACGTGTTTGGGTGCAAAAGAGAACCATGCCTAGCATAAACCTACCCATATGGATGTGTTGGAACAATCTGTTTGGTCACACGAGTTGCAGAACGAAAGTTGCACCACTTTGCAACTTTTAACTACTTGCATTTGACAACTTTTTCCCAAAGTGAAAATTTGCTACCACGGAAAAACGCCTCCGAGATATAAAAAACTGAGTGAGGTTATTGTAGAGGGGCCCATCATTATCCCATAGGCTTATACAAGAAATTTTTAAGTGTCATAGTGTCTAACTAAGAGCCCATTGAAGATTGCAGCCATTTTGCACTTTGGACTCTTAAGGGATTCTACCGTTGAATGTAGCTTAGAGCGATTCAGCATGTTTGGGTGTGAAAGAGGACCATTCCTAGCATAAAACTACCCATCCATACACATTGGAATTGTTCGTTTGGTCACACGAGTTGTAGAATGAAAGTTTTACCACTTTGCAACTTTCAACTACTTACATTTGACAACTTTTTTCCCAAGTGAAAATTCGCACCACCAGGAAATTCCTCTGAGATAGTGAAAACCAAGAGAGGTTATTGTAGAGGGCCCAACATGATCCCATAGGTTCAGATGAGAATTTTCTAAGCATCACTGTATCTAAGTAACAACATGCTGAAGTTTGCAACCATTTTGCATTTTGGACTCTTAAGGGATCGATTTGGTTGAACATAGGTCAAAATGATTCCGTGTGCTTGGGTGAAAAAGAGGACCATGCCTAGCATAAATATACCTATTTAGACGCATTGGAATAGTTCATTTGGTCACACGATTTGTAGAAAAAAAGATGCACCACTTTGCAACTTTCAACTACTTGCATTTGACAACTTTTTTTCCAAGTGAAAATTTACCACCATGGGAAAATGCCTCTGATATAGAAAAAAATGAGAGAGGTTATTGTAGAGGAGCCAAAAATAATCCCATAGGATTAGAAAATAATTTTCTAAGTATCACGGTATCCGAGTAACAACATGTTGAAGTTTGCAACCATTTTGCACTTTGGACTCTTAAGGGATTCTACCGGTTGAATGTAGCTTAGAGAAATTCAACGTGTTCAGGTGCAAAAGAGGACCAGCCCTAGCATAAATTTAGGTCCACCCAAATGTGTTGGAATAGTTAATTTGGTCACATGAGTTGTAGAATGAAATTTTCACCACTTTGCAACTTTCAACTACTTGCATTTTACAACTTTTTTCCCAAGTTAAAATTCGCCACCATGGGAAAATGCCTCCAAGATAGCAAAAAATGAGAGAGGTTATTTTAGAGGGGCCAACTCAATCCCATACGCTCAAATGAGAAGTTTCTAAGCATCACAGTGTCCGAGTAACAGCCCGTCGAAGATTGTAGCTAGTTTGCACTTTGGACTTTTAAGGGATTCTATCGGTTGAATGTAGCTCAGAGTGATTCTGTGTTTGGGTGTGAAAGATGACCATTCCTAGTGTAAACCCACCCATTTGGACACATTGAAACAGTCCGTTTGGTCACACAAGTTGCAAAACAAAAGTTGTACCACTTTGCAAATTTACACTACTTGCATTTGACAGTTTTTCCATCAAGTGAAAACTAGACACCACGGGAAAACCACTCCAAGATAACAAAAACTGAGAGAGGTTATTGTAGAGGGGCCCAACGTGATACTGTAGGATCACACAAATATTTTGTAAGTGCCACAGTTTTTGAATAATAGATCGTCAAAGATTGCTTCCCTTTTGCACTTTGGACCCTTAAGGGATCGAGCCGGTTGAACATAGCTCAGAGCAATTCCGCATGTTTGGGTGTGAAATAGGACCATAACTAGCATAAATGTACCCTTTTGGATGCATTGGAATAGTTCATTTGGTCACATGAGTTGTAGAAGAAAATTTGCACCACTTTGCAACTTTATACTGCTTGCATTTGACACTTTTTCCATCAAGTGAAAATAGGACACCACGGGAAAATGACTCCGAGATAACAAAAACTGAGAGAGGTTATTGTAGAGGGGCCCAATATGATCTATTAGTATTAGATGAAGAGTTCTTAAGCATCACGGTTTTTGATTAATAGCTTGTCAAAGATTGTCGCCCCTTTGCACTTTGGACTCTTAAGGGATTGATCTGGTTGAATGTAGCTCACAGTGATTCCATGTGTTTGGATGCAAAAGAGGACCATTACTAGCATAAAAATACCCATTCAGATGCATTGGAATAGTCCATTTGGTCACATGAGTTGCAGAATGAAAGTTGCACCACTTTGCAACTTTACATTGCTTGCAATTGACACTTTTTCCATCAAGTCAAAATTGGACACCACAGAAAAATGAATCTGACATAACAAAAATTGAGAGAGGTTATTGTAGAGGTGCCCTATGTGATCCTGATGCCTCAGATGAAATTCCCATAACTAACATGGTATTTGGGTAACAAACCGTCAAAGATTATTGCCCTTTTGCAATTTGGACTATTAAGGGATTACATTGTTTGAATTACAAATGTTTGAGGGCAGCAATAAATTTCAATATTTGAGTAAATCTCATTAGAAGTGATTAATTCAATAGACTGTATGGTATATTGATATTGATATATAATCATTAGGTTGATTTGTTTTAATAAATGAAGTTTTTATAATAAGTTAGACTATATGCTAGTTATATTGATGCATAGTAGGGTATCAAAACACTATAACTCACTCAAATCCTAATGAAATCAAATGAGACAAGATGAAAATAAAAGTTAGTTCACTCCTCCATCAATTCCAATGCACAAATGAGCACTTCCAGGCCATACCAAAACATACAATTTGTTGTAGTAGCAAAATTCAATGTAGGAAAATGCAGAAAATAGTGAATCTTTGTTATTCAATCCTCCAAATGTACATCCAACATGGTCTTAAAGACCTTATTTCAAAACAAAAAGTGACCTTAAACATAAAGACACTACTTGCTAAACCCCTTTTACAAAATGAAGGCCCAGGTGCCTTGCACAATAGGCACAATGCCTTAGGCACTCCATTCTCATAGATCTTTTACAATGTCACTCATACATTCGAGACTCTCTTATAATGTCTACATCATAGGTGCTCATGATGAGGTTTACTTTTGTACCCTAGAAAAAAGGCAACTTGCTTGATTTGGGGAATAATTGATGATAAAATGGACTTAATGAGGCCTTGATTTGGTGTTGTGAGGTGTTTTTTCACATCCACACTAGGTCTTGGATCCTTGCAAACTAAATAAATTGCATTTAATGATGTCTTGTAAAGGTGTTGTAAAGTGTTGTAAAAGACTTTCATGCCTCTCTAGACTGAATGAACCCATTTTCCCTTAATTCAACATTATAAAATGTATTTAATTACATCTTCACATAAATCTAGAAGGCTTGTGAACTAAATTTAACTTCAATCTAGTGTTGTAATGTGTTTTACACATTCACATTGGATGTTGTGCCTTTCTAGGCTGTGTGGACCTCATTTTAGTATTGTAAATTGTATTTAATCACACTTTCACATTGAATTATGTGTCCCAAGCCCTAATTGACCTTTACATCATCATTAATAGGCCCTATGACCCCATATTGTGCATCCCGAGGCATAATTTGATAAAATACCTGACATAGTCACCATATAAACTTGATTTCCTCATTCCCCAACAACCCAGATGGAAAATGGACCCCTCTGGGACTAATTTGCCATCTATGGTGAATGAGTCACTGCTAGCTAGGACTGATTCACCCAAGGTGGTGAATTAGCTGCATTTGGGTCATTTTTGAGTTTTGAGCAGGAAAAACTAGAATTTAAGTTTATTATTCTTTCATGTCAACCTTGGGGATCCAATTAATGTGAAAATTAGGAGAATTTCCTATAAAATCAAGTCTCTAAACCTTAATTTACATCTCTTATCATTCATTCATCATCTATCTTCTCCCTCAAGTCAAGCAAGCTAGGGTTTCATCATTTCAAGTCATTCATATAACATTTTTTAGACATTCAAGGGCATATTCTTCATGTTTTGCTGAAAAATTCCAAGATCAATCATCATGGAAAGGTATGAATCCATTCATTTCATATTCATTCTTCATATTATTCCTTCATTTAGTTTAATTACCTAAAAGGGCTTTGACCAAGGCAAACCCCCATGCCCTAACATCCAACATTTCTCCTTCTCTTCTTGTGTGTTTGTAGATTTAGGCATATTGGAGGCTTAGAAATCATTAAATATTGTATTGAAAAGTTTTTGAAGACATTTCCTTGTTGACCAAGCCAAAATATCCATTAAAAGTCAACTACAATGTCAAAAATCAGACTTTTAGAGGTAGACCCCTATCAAGAATCAAAGTGCAGATTGAGGGCTCCTGTTTCCACTTTTGAATCTTCAGAAATTCAAAAGTGGACTCATTCACCATCAGTGGAAAATGAGTCTTATTCTCAGGCTTGAAAAAGGTTTTCTATAGTTTTGGATACCCATTTGTCTGAAACGGGCTCCAGAATAGTTTCTTAGAACTAGGGATTATTCTCCTAAAATGGTGAATGAGTCTCTATAGGCTAGATTTCTAGCATCGACAACATTCCAGATGTCATTTCAAGCCTCCAACAAGATATCGGGTGCACACATTCAGTTTCATCCATTTCTGTTACAGTTTGCATTCATTTCTAGGTGTTTTTGCATATCAGAATGTGTTTTCCAACAAATTGTATTTCTTAAGTTTTTCATTTATAATCAATAGTCTTTATCAGTTCTTTACATTTAGATCATTAAATTTAGACATTTTTCCATATACTTGCATTAGTTTGAGTGAACCACCTAGGTTTTTGGCCTATCTCTCTCCTTTTAGGTGAAAAACCCTAAGAGTGCAAGAGAAGTACATAGCCCCACAAATCTATGGTTCATTTTGGTGAACCCGCCTTTAGGATAATTTTATTTTTTGATTTGAAGTCCTTCATCATACATCTAGCTTTCATTGATCTTGCATTAAGGTTTGCATGGATTAATTTGCATGCTAGGTTTCAAATTTTGCATTCATGAACAAGTGCATTTAGGTTGCATTTTTGGCATCTAAAATCATTAATTTTTTTTGAAATTTTGCATTCTCATCTTAGATCTACATCTTACAGCTTAGAAACCATCCAAATCACTCAAAAATTTCTAAAAATTCTAACAAAAATCCCCACTGGGACTCATTCACCACCTTGGGCGAATCAGTCCCTTTTCACCCCTGAAACTACCTTTTACAGAACTGAAAACCCTATTTTTAAGCTTCTGTTTGGTGCCATCACCTAGCTGTATTAGTTGGCTGAGTTCCTATAACAGGAATTTCATTAGATTTAGCTTAAATTAGCTCATTTTATGCATTGCCTAAATTCACTTTTGCATTCACAACATTTCATTTTTAGATCATTGCATTGTGTAATCAGAAAATCATCTTGCTTGAAAACTGAAAATTGCATTTCATTTTACATTCTTACATTGCATTTCAAGTTTGTATAGTTTACTTTTTCCAAATGTTAGTTTCAATCTTTTCTAACTTTGAAAAGAAAAAGTTAGTCAATAAGCATGTTGGCCATTCATTTACTACATTCCCTACTTATGAAAGTCTCTTAGTACAAGAGAGTGAAAATGACAATGTTAACCTTGAACTTACATCCCCTCCTATCTCTCCTATTTGTGTGGATGATGTGATAGAAGAGAATACAAATATAGATACTCATGATGGTCATATTTTTTCTTCTCCCAATAACTCTCCTTTTAGTGACGAAGGTATCTTGGTGAAATAAGATACAATTGTTGAGAATCATGAGGATCTTGTTTGTCCTTCTCATCCCCTTTGGTAAGATATTTTAGCGCAATAGAATGAAATCATAAACACATTCCTAAACATAACCTTACCTAAATTCCATTCTCCTTTGGCTTGTGAGAGTGATTTCAAGGAATATGTGTTGATAAACGATGAGGATATGTTAGTCTATAACAACCCTCTTTATGATCCTTCCCCTACCTATCCTATTTTGGAAGACATTAGGGAACAAAGGAATGAAATTGTAAATGATCATGATAATCATACTTATTCTTCTCCTAGTATCTCCCCTAGTTGTAAGGAAGATGCTTTGATGTTAGAAGACACAACCAATGAGAGTCATGAGAATCTTAATTGTCCCCTTTCACCTAAGGAAACCCTTATTGAGCAAGGTAATTCAACTATTGATCATTCTCCCACTTGCGATGAAAACCTTTTAGAAGAACTAATCCATGAATGTCAGGAACATTTGATTCAAAGTTATCCTCAAAATTCTCCTCCTAGGGAAACAATCATGGTCCAAGAAATTGAAAACAATAATAATGTGTGCTCCTTAGATAAAGAGGTGATTATCGATTTCCCTTTGTTAGAGATACATCAAACCAAGACCACTGAGGTTATGAATACACAAGTGTGCATTCGACCCCCCTCGATCAATGGACCTCATACATACCCCGTGGGACATCCTAACAACCCTCTAATTCTCTACCCACCTTCACACAACCAACAAACTCAAAACAAGCCTAAACTTGTCCTTTACCACCTACGAATAATGTTTTGTAGCAACTTAGTCATAATACCATTTCTCATACGTATAACACTTGAAAAAATCCACAACCACCACAACCAACCTCGACACCCTTACTATTGCCTAATCCTATCCTACCTAACCCTTTCTGGCTAGGTTGAAAGGAGTATGATCTTGTCGAGCAACTTAAGAATATTCCTACTAAGATATCATTGTGGGAACTTATTCAAGCCTTCCCTGGCTATCACAACATGATCCAAACCACCTTACAAAAATTTTTTTGTCTCTTCTAATGCGCAACCAAATGACATAGTAGCCATCATTCACAGACTAAACAATGACATTGTTTTCCACCAAAGTGACCTCCCCTCTTTGGACGTGAAAAAACAAAATGATCCTTTCATGATCATAGCACAATACAAACACAAAGGGATAAAGATAACTCTTGTAGATATTGGTTTTGACCTTAATGTGTGTAGTGTGAGCCTTCTGGATAGGCTTGGCATTGATCAATCAAACATTCACCCTGATTCTTTATCTATTAAGGGATTTGACAATGTCAAAAAGAAACTGCTCGGGCTAATCATTCTATAGGTCTTATAGTTGGAGTGACCATGAATACTCCAATCCATGTTATGCCTTATAAAATTTTATGTAATCTTATCTTAGGCAGACCATGAATTCATGCAATGAATGGGGTGCCCTCTACTCTTCATCGTAAAATGAAATATATCTACAACAACGGAGTCCACACACTTGACACTAATCTTGAACCTTATAGTGTCTTACAACTTGAGGAAAACAAAAAAAAATCCTTAAACACATCAACATCAACCACACAAGTGGAACCCATTCAACAAATAGACAAACAACAACATCTTGAGCAAGTTACAAAGCTATTAGAAGATTATTGGGGTTCCTTGGATTTTGAACATAAATTCATGGGAGAGTACAAGATCATACACAAAGATTCAAATAGGGGAAATGAAAAAGAAGACAACCCTTCAAAAACATCCACCTCAACTGCTTTAGACAATGAAACAAATTACACAACAACCTTTGACGACGATTATCACCAACCACCACCCAATCCAAAAGCAATGAAAAAACTTTATGGAAAAGGGTATGAGCTTATGAAACAACTTGGCTATAGTGGAAAAGGATGTAGTGCTAATGAAAAAAAGGTATCTGAAACCCTATAGATCCTATCACACAACAAACAACTCATGGTCTTGGCTATTTTCCTTTGATAGAAATTGCCAAGCCTTCACTCAACATCAACACTCTCACACAACATGATTCTAAGTCCACTTTAATTGTAAAGCATCCTGAAACAATTAACACTAGTGATCTTCATCATTCTTCTTTGCAAACAATCCAACAAACAAATACACCTTTGCTTAATGTCAATGTCATCTCACAAAACACTAATAAATTGAAGTCGTTAGATTTTACACTCTCCTGTAAAGGAGAGAACAAAATATTGCAATTTGTAGAGTCTTGTGTATGCATGACAAATAATACTAAACAAGATGTATCTTTGTTGCAACCCACAAACACACCTCTTCCCATGGATCAAGAGGGTATCTTGTCGAGACTCCTTCAAGATCACTTGATATCTCTCCCTCCCAAACCTCGAAAGAAATTTTATTACAAGATCTCATTTTGCAAATATCATCAATTCCATGGTCATTCCACTAATGAATGTAAGTATTTGAGTAGTAAAATCCAACATCTTAAGGATTTTGGTGTTTTTCCTCATGTGGGGGCACCTAATTCCTCTAATTGATATAGATTTTCACTCTACCTTGCATCTTATCAACTCACCTTTGTCTTGCACTAAGTGGGGGCAAGGGGTTCAATAGCCTTGTCCTTATATGTAACTTGTTGCCTCTTTTGGCTAGCCGTTAACCTTTCGTGAACATGTAAGAGCAATCTTGGGATGTGGACGACACACCTTAAGTTGGTTCACATGTGACATACTACCTTTTTCATGACGTAGCTTATTAGAAGCATATGACTTGGCATAGGTGTTTCTGGGTAAGCTCTCATGTCTCCTTCTACTTTAAAGAAATTTTTCATAGTACTGGTGTTCTCAACTGCTTTAAACTGGGGGCATATGTCACCAATCACATTTCATTGTGTGATTTTTTTTTCTTGTGATTCCCTCTCATGGAAAAATTTTGCACAATGTTCCCCAGGATGAGACCTTGCACTTGTCCTCTCTTGGAAAAAAGATGAGAGTGTTTGCACTTATCCTCTCTTGGAGACATTGAGCACAATGTTCCCTAAGATGAGAAATTGCACGAACTAAGAAAAATCACTTTGAAAAAACCTTACACCATGTTGCATTTACAATATCTATGAGTGTCAAGCACATAAAGTTTTTCTTACCTCATAGAGCTCAAAAATCATTTTCTTTTGTGGCACCCTATTAAAGTTATCAGGAGGTATAACTTTGATATGGTTGAGTGGGAAGTCCATTCTGAGGCACGATTTTCCCCATAGCCAACTTGTGGATTTATCACCCCATGGAAAACCAAAAGTTTCATGGCCCTAGAGTGAGTATACTGAGGACTTCTCACCCGATGGACAACCAAGAGTTCTGTCGCCTCGGAGTGAGTATGCATTTTTGGACAAACAACCTAGATCTGATCCACAACGTTTCGAACAAACGGTCGAAGCTTGATCCACCTTTTCATTTTCATCTTTTTCTTCTTCTGATTTCTTTCCATTGCATGATTGTGTAACTTGTTTCACTGCATTCCATTTACCTTGTGTATGTTCTATTGTGCTTATGTTCATTTGACTTAGGATATTGGATCCTAGGCACTTGCGCAACCTCCTTTGGTCTTTGTCATCTTTTTTCATCTGCATTGGTATGATTGGACCTCTCTTGGATGTCTACTTTAGTGTGAGTTTGATCCTCTCACTAAAGTGGGGGCTAAATGTAACATAGAAAAAATGCAACTTGCTTGATTTAGGGAATAATTGATGATAAAATGGACTTAATGAGGCCTTGATTTGGTGTTGTGAGAAGTTTTTCACATCCAAACTAGGTCTTGGACCCTTGCAAATTGAATAAATTGCATCTCACAATGTCTTGTAAAGGTGTTGTAAAGTGTTGTAAAATACTTTCACGCCTCTCTAGACTTAATGAACCCATTTTAACTTAATTCAACAATATAAAATGTATTTAATTATATCTTCACATTAATCTAGAAGGCTTGTGAACTAGATTTAACTTTAATCTAGTGTTGTAACATGTTTTACACATTCACATTGGATGTTGTGCCTTTCTAGGTTATGTGGACCTCATTTTATTATTGTAAAGTGTATTTAATCATACTTTCACATTGAATTCTATGTCCCAATCCCTAATTGACCTTTACATCATCATTAATAGGCCACTATGACCCCATATTGTGCATCCTGAGGCATAATTTGATGAAATACCTGACAAAGTCACCATATAAACCTGATTTCCTCATTCCCCAACAACCCAACTAGAAAATGGACCCCTTTGGGACTAATTCCCCATCTATGGTGAATGAGTCCCTACCAGGTGGGACTAATTCACCCAAGGTGCTGAATTAGTCCCATTTGGGTCATTTTTGAGTTTTGAGCGAGAAAAACTAGAATTTAAGTTTATTATTCTTTCATGTTGGCCTTGGGGATCCAATTAATGTGAAAATTAGGAGAATTTCCTATAAAATCAAGTATCTAAACCCTAATTTACATCTCTTATCATTCTTTCATCATCTATCTTCTCCCTCAAGTCAAGCAAGCTAGGATTTCATCATTTCAAGTCATTAAGATAGCATTTTTCAGACATTCAAGGGAAGATTCTTCATGTTTTCCTGTAGAAATACAAGATAAATCATCATGGAAAGGTACTAATCCCTTAATTTCATGTTCATTCTTCATATTATTCCTTCATTTGGTTGAATTACCTAAAAGGGATTTGACCAAGGCAAACCCCCATGCCCTAACATCCAACATTTCTCCTTCTCTTCTTGTGTGTTTGTAGAATTAGGCATCTTGGAGGCTTAGAAATCATTAAATATTGTATTGAATTTTTTTTGAAGACATCTCCTTGTTGACCAAGTGAAAATATCCATTAAAAGTCAAATACAATGTCAAAAATCAAACTTTTAGAGGCAGACACCTGTCAGGAACCAAAGTGCAGAACGATGGATCTTGTTTCCACTTTTGAATCTTGATAAATTTTAAAGTGGAATCATTCACCATTAGTGGTGAATGAGTCCCACTTCCAGGCCTAGAAAAGGTTTTCTATAGTTTTGGATACCCATTTGTTTGAAACGGGCTCTAGAACAGTTTCTAAGAACTAGGACTAATTCACCCAGAATGGAAAATGAGTCCCTATAGGCCATATTTCTAGCATCAACAACATTCTAGATATCATTTGCAGCCTCCATCAAGATATCAGGTGCACACATTCAGTTTCATCCATTTTTGTTACAATTTGCATTCATTTCTAGGTGTTTTTGCATATCACAATGTGTTTTCCAACAAATTGCATTTCTTAAGTTTTGCATTTATAATCAATAGTCTTTATCAATTATTTACATTTAGATCATTAAATTTAGAAATATTTTCATTATACTTGCATTAGTTTGAGTGAACCACCTAGGTTTTTGGCCTATATCTCTCCTTTTAGGTGAAAAACCCTAAGAGTGCAAGAGAAGTACATAGCCCCAAAAATCTATGGTTCAACTTCAAATGAATAAATTGAGATTCCCTTGCTCAGCTTCACATGCTCTTTTATAATGGCTTTAATTTAGAATTGATATTTTTCAAGATCATCAAAATAAGGATGTTGCATTGCTTTTTTGGCTGAGATTCTCTTCGATGGCTCATAAATCAACATTTTCTACAAGGAGAGACAAATCAATTTTTAGTAGTTTACTTACAAATACACAAAGTAAAAGAAAAAAAATAAAGAGCATCCAAAATGGAAATAAAATGAAAATATATGGAAGGAACTTACAGACAACAAATCCACACCATTTGGTTCCAACTCGGGAACAAGGTATAAATCTTGATGCTTCCATTAAGGATAGGCATGCCAGTCTCTCAACTTAGTCACTCCTAGTCATACATCTTCAATGGGAGTTCCAAGATACCTATTGCACACAACACCTCTCATGAATAGAATAACTTGAAATTAGAGATGCTCTTATAATGTCTACATCATAGGTGCTCATGATAAGGTTAACTTCAAATGAATAATTTGAAATTCCCTCACCAAGCTTCACACACACTTTTATAATGGGTTAAAATCATAATTTATATTTTTATCAAGATCATCAAAATAAGGATGTTGCAATGCTTTTTTGGCTGAGATTCTCTTGGATGGCTCATAAATCAACATTTTCTGCAAGGGGACACCAATCGGTTTTTATTAGGTTACTTACAAATAGGCAAAGTAAAAGAAGATGATAGCATTGGCATCAAACAAATTAATGTGCATACAAGTTGTTAGCTCTCAAAAACATAGGATGAATTCCTCAAGAGGCTGCCAATCTCTTGATACGCTTTAGGGTAACAAAGAAGATCGAAATAATTCAACCTTCTACGCTTTAGGTGCTGCAAACCTAGGCAGGTGTACCTCTCTGAATGGTGCAGAATTAATTTTGTGATGATCTTATTGAAACGATTTGTTCACAATGGCAATGAGAGGTGAACAAATGAAATCCAACTTGAAAATAGTAACAATATTATGATCTGAATCGTAAAATAAATGCTCAATTAACAGATGTAAAGAAAACTCAATAAATTCAAATGGTGAAGTGCAGAGACTAGTGCCTTGTTGGGTATGCGGAGTCAAATGAGATCAAGATAAGCAACACTCTCTAGAGAAGACACAAATTATCTGGCATACATTTTATTTACAACTTGTGTAAACATGCAATAATGTGACTACTAAGTTCTACTTCAATAATCCAAAATGAGTTTCTCTAATTACTGTGATCAATAAAAGGATTTAATCTTTGCTTGAAAGAACCAGTTGATTGATCACACAAATACAACAAATGTGTATCGATAAATCAAACATAAACTTGTTATGTTAATTTAAACAACCAGAAAAATCAATCATGGACACAACTTAGTAGTTTTTTTCATTTCAATTCAACAAATAATTGACACCAGAGAAATGCAACATCAATTGAATCTCATAAATACCTCCATTGTGAAATCATACAATAATAGCCTCTAGTATGATAATTTTATTCTACTGTATCTACTTGCAGTATATCGAAAATCTAATGTTTGGTCCTTATTAACAACTACAACATGCTTATTTATACATCAACATGAGAAAAATATCAAAATAAAATATTATGTCAACCCTCCACAAGATTCAGGCTCAAATTCAAGTCGGCTAGCAACTGTCTCGAAGCATTCAACATGTCGGCCACAAGATTTTGAAATTCTATTTTTACCAGTAGAACAGTCATCCAGACACAACATATCGTCCTACTGAAGGAAATTCAAATGCTTCATCCCTGCGCTCTGTAATTCGTGTTCACCGTGACCACCCATTTGTTACATCGAAGTCAAGAAGTATTGCCTTTGTTTTGCTATAGCCTTAGGCTGTTGGTGAGATGTCATAGAGATTTCACTTTGCTTCACCGAAAGTCCCTCAGTACTCGTAGGTCGCCATGACACCATGCTTGTTACATCAAGGTCAAAGGATATTCTTTTGATTCTTTAAGTCTTGCTATGACCACACAACATTGGTGAGACTCCATAGCGAGTTAAATTTGTTCTGCCAAAAGCCTCGAGCCACAATATATCACCAAGACACAAATGTTCTCACACTGACAGAAGCCACCCGTCTCATGTTTGTCGCTATGACTTGTAACTGTCGGGAAAACCTTTCGTAGACAACACCATGTCATACCGAAGTACCTTGAAGTCATTCATGCTCGCCAAGACCAGAATATTTTCATACCAATGGAGTCCTCATATGCATTATCAGCAAGACTGAAAGTCAGTTGCCAAGACCTCATATTGATAATCCTAACCCATGCCGATATCGCATCCCGAGCATATATATAGATCACCAAAAGGAACCAGATCTCTTGCCGAAAGACCATTCATGCACCGAGAGGAATCCACATTGAATATTGTCAGAAAAACTTGACCCTTTTTCCATGACCATACACCGAAAGCCAAAGAGTCACACTGCACAACACGTTTTGTCCTGTTCATCCTCGCTAAGACATAAGAAGTCTCCTGCCGAATTGTACATTTTATTTGACCTACTGTTGCTTTAGCTTCAAGATATTGGAAAGATCATGTACCGATAGTATTATCTCCCACCGAAAGCTACTTAGAAGAAAACCTTTTGCATTGTAGGTGAGACAAACTCACTTCGCTAATACCTCCTTCCACGGATCTCAACATACGCTGAAGGGAACCCAAAGTGGGCCTGTCGCTGAGACATCATAACTTTGGCAAGACATTAAACTATTTCAAGCACAAGTATGGGAGACACGTTGAATTCAATGAGACCCTATCCCGATAGCCATAACATACACTAATAGATGTCTCTGTTGTTGCCAACACAAGATGGTCATTATGCCGATAACCAACCACAAACAAAACCCATTCGCTGTGACAAAATAAAGGTCCTGCTGAACACCACTTGCAAAAAAACTTCAATTGATGTGACACTAAATGAGTCTTGCCAATAGGCAACACAAACTCATGCAAGCGGGAAACGCAAAATTGATTGGGGAGATAGGAATGGACCTATGCCGATATGGACCCAGACATGAAAAATGCACAACACGATTGACTCAATGGGACAAAATGGAAAACTATAGATGAAAAATGGATACAGTAGGACCAAATCTAGAAATTTATGAATGAAAACCTATGTAAAAACACCATATTTTTACAGTTCCAACACAAGTATAAATTAATAAGAACCAATGTGCATACTTACAAATTAATCCAAAAAACCATTCGTGTATGCTCTACTCTTTATTGTGTCAAGTATTACGTCATGGTCAAACTCACGGACCTTCCACAAGGTCTTGTTCAAAGGTCTACCCTCATATTTGGTCAAATGAACATTGGATGTCACAACAAGGTTCAAGTAATGAGGAATCTTACGATGCGTATCAAAGTCCTGAAACAACTAGTATTTAACACTCTTATGTGGGTACCCTCTAAGCCACGTTCCAGTAACAACAACTGAGCCTGTAGGGTATTCAATGTTTTCTCCATCTATAACTAGTGCCTCCAATTTCTTTTTTTCCTCAACACAATGACACAAGTAATAGTCCATTCCCTCTTCATTGTCTTCATCTACAATAACTACATAAACATTCCCTGCATTGATATGTGCAACAAATCTCTTGAAATTAGTCAACATTATGAATACACTACAAAGTAAGATAACAATAGGAATATGAAAAACTATGCAAATAGATATATTACCTAGTTGAACTAGATCTGATACGTGGTCAAAGTCGACCAATGATTCCATCTGTGTTAGTTCCAATGCCATCCGAGGGTGATACGTGTGAAGTGGGCTAAGATAACTCAAGTGTCAACCATTTCTCAACCCACTCTTTGACTCACAATCATTTGAGGCTTGCATTGTACATGAAGAACAAAAGCATGCCATCTTCTGTGTATTGATACTCCATGAACCTGCATATGAGCTAAGGAAAGAGTGTTGCTCACTCGATCTTGTTAGTGTACAATAATCCTGATATGGTGCAATGTTAGTATCATCCATCAACCAAAAAATATATGAACTGAAGATGCACCTTCATTACCTATACCCATCCAAGCATTACACCACTCGACGATTGATTTTGCATTTGTCAACTTTGCATTGTCTTTATACTTTAACTGTTCTCGTGCTAATTCTATTTTCACACATGCTCCCCCTTTCCATGCTCAACCTCACAAAAGTTCCACATATACTAAACACCTATAATGACATGCATCCTGCTCAACTAGTAGAACATGTGTGAGTTCTTGAACTGTGTTGCATAGTTATCTGACCATACTATATGCCAACCGTATGCTATGACCCTCTAAGCCAAATCATTGTAGAACATCTAGAAGCAACCCTACATGAACTCTGGAGAATTTGTGTGATCATCACTAATATAAAAGTGATACTCCCTCAATACCTTCCTTTGGTCCTCTGTACTATTAGCTGCATGAATGAATGTTATGTGCACAAATATTGAAACATGTCTGGAGTTGTAATATTATGACTGCACCTCACGCTATGGCTAGGTAGAGTGTAGTTCTCTACGAATTCAACCATCGATACTATGTTGCCAACTGGAAAGGTGTCCTTGCATAGCTTGAATTTCATGTCTAGCCAATGGGCTCTATGGGTATGCCTTGCATACTCATACACTATATTGTCACGAAAATTGGACATAAACAAATACACTGGAATCTTCTGAATAACCAAATCACACATTTTTTCTGGAGACCCATCTTTTGTAATGTATGCCACTATTTTATATTTCTTGAATTCTACTAGCTTCTATTCCACCTCATCTGTGCTTTCCATATGTTGAGATACTCGCATATGTTGCAAGCCACCGCAACGCTCGCATGAACCATCAAAGCATGTTGTCCTATAGAATATTTGGCCATCCTCTATTTGACATAATTTTTTTTGATAAGAAATCTCTTAAAGGTGTTGGTGGGGCTTCTATGCCACAATCCTGCAAAACATCGTTAGTATGCAAATCTAAACATATAGAACGATAAACATCATAATGGTTAGAGAATATGTAGTCTAGAATAAGTAGTGTGTGTGTGATTTATCTTGACATAAAAATGTTTAAGCATTTCAAAACATCTTTGAAAAATACTAATTTGAGGATAATACTATTGAAATTTACCAAAAAAATGGGTTTGAGTCGTATCCAAAAAATGCTTTGGATGTGGCTCATGGTTCTGATTACCGATTCTCCTCCTTACCACATCCCTTTGATTCAGAGATGGCCTTGTGTTATTTCTCTAGTACTCTTCAATTAGTATTCTCAATGCTTCAACAACTTTTTTATCATTTCGTGGCAGTCTCCTCGAGAATGTCCATAATTCATTTGAATCAGTGCCCTCAATTCTTTGCCACATTTGAATGGATTTTGATAAAAAATTTCTACTAATTCTTATAGATTCACTCATCTTTCTAATGAGATGAACTCTCTTTGTTTGACTAAGTACTTACCAAAGTTGATGTAATGACACGTTGAGTGACATTACTATCCTTTGAGCATGAGGTCTTACCCACACTCTCATAAGCCTCCATTAGATTCTTCACAATAGTGTTTTCACTTGAAGTGTTCGATGTTCTCAACCCAAGAGTCTTCATGATGTTTCTATACTTTATACCCCGCATCATTTCAACAAATAGTTGACATCTTGTGGTCTCATTTAGCCTTTCAAAGAAGAATTTTCAAATGTTATCAGCATATATTCTACAAGTGCGAGCTGGAATCTTACCTTCCATGTGATACAAAATATCCTTATCAATATTAATCAAATACTTTGTTTTTCTATGCAAAATTCTAGGTGGTGTTCTCCTAAATACATACATATCAACATTACGAATTTCATCAATATTTAATTGAGGTGGGCTAGATTGCGTTCCTTCAATGGGGGGTGGAGTAGAAGACATACCTTGAGGTTCACATGGGGATGATGGTGTACCTTCTTTGTCAAATTGGAGTGATGATGTACTCTCACCTTGAGATGCGGTGGATGGTGTCCGACCATATTCACTTGTGGTAGATGGTGTCCCTCCATATTCACTTGCAGTAGATGGTGTCCCTCCATATTCACTTGTGCTTAATGGTGTCCCTTCGTATTCACTTGTGGTAGAGGGTGTGTCTCCAACTATAGTATCCGGATATGTCTTACCACAATGCTTTCACATTCGCGCCCTTTGTACTACCAATGCATGTTATCTTTTTTATGGTTGAGGTTCCTCTTCAATTGGCTTGTTTTCATAAATTGTATCCAATTTCTTCTTTTCACGATATGCCGCCACCTGTTATCTCTCCTTTTCTTTTTTGGTTTCATACTCTTTGTCTGTTAGTTTATTCCTTGTTCATTTCCTTGGCATGGAAAATAATTTTACCTATAGCATGCTAATGAGATGAATATTAGTTCCTAAAAAATGTATCCATTCAAATAAATGAAATATATGTCATTCAAGGCTTCATAAAAAATACTTACAATCATCCTATAGAAGATTATTTCTAGCATAGACAAAGGTCACATGAATTTTTTTGATGGAATGCCTTAAAAAAATATGGTAATGTGGCATGCCATGATTGCAAGATAGGCTCAAAATAGAAACATGGACAAGGCATGTGAATTCAAATTCCTTGGCAAGCTAGTGGAGCATTGGGAAGCTAGTTCACTCACTAGCTTGTCAATATGGTAGGGTTGACAAGGTAGCGGCAGTGTATGCCTCATAGAACTGGGGACTCATAGTGATATACATCACCATGAGACCCCATTTTTGTGAGGCATACACTACCCCTACCTTCTCAACCCTACCGCATTGGAAAGCTAGTGGAGCATTGGCAAGCTAGCTCACTCACTAGCTTGCCAATGTGGTAGGGTTGAGAAGGTAGGGGCAGCGTATGCCTCATAGAAATAGGGTCTCATAGTGATACGATAGGGTTGAGAAGGTAGGGGAAATGTATGCCTCATAGAAATGGGGTCTCAAGGTGATATACATCATTGTGAGACCCCATTTCTATGACGCATATGTTGCACCTACCTTCTCAACCCTACCGCATTGGTAAGCTAGTGGAGCATTGGAAAGCTAGCTCATTCACTAGCTTGCCAATGCGATAGGGTTGAGAAGGTAGGGGCGATGTATGCCTCATAGAAATGGGGTTTCATGGTGATGTATATCACCATGAGACCCCATTTCTATGAGGCTGCCCCTACCTTCTCAACCCTAGTATATCACTGTGAGACCCCATTTCTATGAGGCATACACTACCCCTACCTTCTCAACCCTACCACATTAGCAAGCTAGTGAGATCACTCACTAGCTTGTCAATGCAGTAGGGTTGAGAAGGTATGGGAAAAGTATGCCTCACTCACTAGCTTGTCAATGTGGTAGGGTTGAGAAGGTAGGGGAAGTGTATGCTTCATAGAAATGGGGTCTCACATTCACAACGATACATCATTTCTATGAGGCATACGCTGCCCCTACCTTCTCAACTCTACCTCATTGGCAGGCTAGTGGAGCATTGGCAAGCTAGCTCACTCACTAGCTTTCCAATGCAGTAGGGTTGACAAGGTAGGGGCAGCGTATGCCTCATAGAATTGGGGACTCATGGTGATGTATATCACATTGAGACCCCATTTCTATGAGGCATACACTGACTCATGGTGATGTATATCACCTTGGACCCCATTTCTATGAGGCATACGCTGCCCCTACCTTCTCAACCCTACCGCATTGGCAAGCTAGTGAGTAAGCTCACTATCTTTCCAAGCTCAATAGTTTTTCAATGCTACCACATTTTGCATACATTTATACAAATTCATTATTGTTAAAAAATTCAAATTCCTTGTCCATGCTTCCATTTTGAGACATGATTGCAAGATAGGATGCACCTTTCCCCATGCTGCTAACTTAGCCTTGAATAAAGAGTCTTGAAATAGTGGGGAGAAAGGTTAGAATCCCTTGTAGGTAGACTAATCAAGGAAACATTTAAAATATATCACAACATAAGTGATCAGGTAGGATTAGTGATGAGGTAAATTTAGAAATAGTGATGAAAACCAAAATAGTTTCAAAGATCTATCAATGTGTGGGAGGAGTATATTCAAATTTTCTAGAGACATGTATGGAAAATTTGGTAGCATAGACAAGGTAATCAACTACTTGGTATAACTGTTTGACAAAATACCTCAATGAGATATGTCCTCATGGACTATAATGATTGCAGGATATGCAAAAAATAGATTTATTGAAAACGCTTTAGAAAATTTCAAGCATATGCAAATTGTAGGTGTAAAACCAAATTCAACTACATTTTCCAACATCCCCCATGCCTATACCAAAATAAAAGCTTTGGATAGTGGTATGCACATCCCTAATAAAGGATTGATAAATGATGTTTTATTTTACTTCCTTATAACTTATGTCATATATATGTGTATACAAAATGTGAAGGCATACACATGGTAAGTCAATTGTTAAATAACAAAATGCCTCAAAGAGATGTGGTTTAAAAATGTAATTGGAAAGTGTATAGAATTGTGTAACTCAAAATGTGCATTGACAAGCTAAGGTTATAATGACAAACAAACAATGATCAATATGGAATATGCAAAATAACAAAAATGAAAGCAAGCCATAATAACATGAAAGAAAATGCGTTTAAATTCTTCTCATACCTAAAAAACCAAAGTTTCAAATGGAGGAGTTCTACCAAATTATGTATCCTTTGCTTTTTCTTTCTTCAAACTCCTCAACACTTTGAATTTTTCAAAAGCTTATTCCCCTCCAAACTTCAATTTTATATCACTTTTGAATGGAAATCAGACTTGAATTGATATTTTATGTATTTCAACGTGAAAAATCTGCTATTTCATGCAAAGGTGGTGGAAAGATCATGAAAAAGGTAGTGGAATGTGAAAAACATGCATGCACACTTCACAACATCATCAAAAAGCTACTTGTTGTCAGAGCACACGTAGAACCTAGAGAATATGCAAAATGTTGGCCTTGAGATCACAGGAATATTGAGTTTTTTACCATTTTTAGAGCAAACAAAAATGTGCTCACATTATAACGCGCTCGCGTTATAACATGAGCACATTATTTCTTGCTAAAAAATGGCCATATATCTATTGCTTCAAAACATTCTTGTGTTATGAGAAAGTTACTTTTTTTATAGATTTATTTTCTTTGTCTTTGTATCTACCCTTTACCCTCAACCCAAAACCCTTAATCCCTCTACCCTTAAACCATCTACCCTCTACCCTCAACCCTAAACCCTAAAACCTATGCCCTCAAACCATAAACCCTCTACCCTTAACCCTAAAACCTTAAACCTTATACCCTCTATCCTCAAACCCCAAACCCTCAACCCTAATACCCTATACATTGGACCCTCAACCCTAATCCTTAAACCATATGTACCCTCAACCCTAATTCTTCAACCAAATGTAGGTCCTAAACCCAAAACTCTAAACCATCAACCCTATAGGTCCTCAACCCCATATCGTCAACCCTTATACCCTAATTCTATCTCTCTCCCCTCTACCCTCTACCCTTAACCCGTATACCCTCTATCCTCAACCTTTGACCCTCAACCTCAACCTACAACCGTCAACTGTCAACCCTCAAACCTTAAACCCTAAACCCTTAAACTCTCTACCCTCTACCCTATACATTAAACCCTCAACCCTCAACCCTCAATCCTTAAACTATAAACCCTCAACCCCTATAACCTCTACCATTTACATTGGACCCTCAACATAATCCTTCAACCATATACCCTAAATCATCTACCCTCAACCTTAAACCCTCAACACTTAAACCCTAACTCCTTAAACCATCTACCCTCTACCCTCAATCCTATACCCTCTACCATCAACCCTAATCCATCAACCCTTAAACCCACTTAGTAAACTCTCTACCCTAATCCATCAACCCTGTTGACCCTTAATCCCTCAAACCTCAACCCTTAAACCCTAATCACTCAACCCCTATACCCTCTACCCTATACATTTGAACCTCAACCCTAATCCCCCAACCCTATACCCTCAATCCTCTACCCTCAACCTTAAACCTTAAACCCTCAACCCTTAAACCATAAACCCTTAAAACCTCTATCCCTCTACCCTCAACTCTCTACCCTCTACCCTCAACCCTAACTTTCAACCCTTAAACCCTTAAACCCACATAGTAAACTCTACCCTAATCCCTCAACCCTTAAACCATAATCCCTCAACCCCTATACCCTCTACCCTATACATTAGACCCTCAACCCTAATACCCCAACCCTATACCCTCAATCCTCTACCCTCAACCTTAAACCCTCAACCCTCAATCCTTAAACCCTAAACTATTAAAACCTCTACACTCTACCCTCAATCCTTTACACTCTACCCTCAACCCTAATCCCTCAACCCTTAAACCCTTAAACCAACTTAGTAAACTCTCTACCCTAATCCCTCAACCCTTAAAACCAAATCCCCCAGCCCCTATACCCTCTACCCTATACATTTGACCCTCAACCCTAATCCCCCAACCCTATACCCTCAATCCTCTACCCTAAACCTTAAACCATCAACCCTCAACCCTTAAACCCTCTATCATGTACCCTCTACCCTATAAACCCTTAAACACTCAACCCTAAACCCTAAACCCTAAACCCTCAACCCTTAAACCCTAAACCCTCAAACCCTCTACCCTCTACCATCTACCCTCTACCCTCAATCCTCTACCCTCTACCCTCTACCCTAATATTTCAACCCTTAAACCCACTTAGTAAACTCCCTACCCTAATACCTCAACCCTCTTGACCCTAAATCCCTCAACCCCTGTACTCTCTACCCTATACATTGGAACCTCAACCCTAATCCCCCAACCCTATACCTTCAATCCTCTACCCTCAACCTTCAACTCAACCCTCAACCCTTAAAACCTCTACCCTCTACCATCTACCCTATACATTAGACCCTCAACCCTCAATTCTCAACCCTCAACCCATAATCCCTCAACCCTTAAACCCTAATCCCTCAACCCCTATACCCTCTACCCTATACATTGGACCCTCAACCCTAATCCCCCAACCCTATACCCTCAATACTATACCCTCAACCTTAAACCCTGAACCCTGAACCCTTAAACCCTTAAACACTCAACCCTAATCCCTCAATCCTTAAACCCTAAACCCTTAAACCATTTACCCTCTACCCTCAACCCTAATTCCTCAACCCTTAAACCCACTTAGTAAACTCTATACCCTAATCCCTCAACCCTCTCGACTGTTAATCCCTCAACCCTCAACCCTTAAGCCATAATCCCTCAATCCCTATACCCTCTACCTTATACATTGGACCCTCAACCCTAATCCCCCAACCCTATACCCTCAATCCTCTACCCTCAACCTTAAACCCTCAACCCTCAACCACTAGAACAAATACCTGTGATTTGCTCCAATTTTTGCTCCACTTTTTGCTTCCACCCACTGTTTTATTGTATTTCTTTTCAAATTTTTGAAAACTTCGGCACTTTTATCGGGATGGCGCCATTTTTGGCATTTTTTACATCGATCAGAACAAGTAGGTGCTAAATTAGGCGCTAATTAGCACTGGGTTTAGCGCCAGGGTTAGTGTCAAGTTTAGCACCGGGTTTAGCTCTGGATTTAGCGTCGGGTTGAGCGCTGGGTTGACCATCAGGTTTAGCATCGGATTTAGTACCAGATTTAGAGTCAAGTTTAGTGCCTAATTGTTCTGATCTAGCATGGATTAGGGGTTTTAGAACAAAAATTCCTTCCCCAATATTCACTTGCCTTCAATTGCTTGCCTACATTTCACTTTCATCAAAAGATCCCTCAACCCTCAACCCCTAAACCATCTACCCTATACATTGGACCCTCAACCCTAATCCTTCAACCATATACCCTCAAACCTATACACTAAATGCTCTACCCTCAACCCTTAACCATCAACCCTAAACCTTTAAACCCTAAACCCTAAACCCTTAAACCTTCTACCCTCTACCCTCTACCCTCAACCCTAATCCATCAACCCAATACCCTAAACCATCAACGCTATATGTCCTAAACTCTAAACCGACCTCTACCCTCAACCCTCAACCCTTAAACCCTTTAAACCCAAGTAAACTCTCTACCCTAATCCATCAACCCTAAACCCTTAATCCCTCAACCCTTAAACTCTCTACCCTCTACCCTCAACCCTCAACCCTCAACCCTTAAACCCTAATCCCTCAACCCCTATACCCTCTACCCTATACATTGGACCCTCAGCCCTAATCCTTCAACCATCTACCCTAGTCAAACCTATACCCTAAATGCTCTACCCTCAACCCTTAACCATCAACCCTAAACTTTTAAACCCTAGACCCTAAACCCTTAAACCTTCTACCCTCTATCCTCAACCCTAATCCCTCAACCCTATACCCTCAACCCAATACCCTAAAGCATCAACCCTATAGGTCCTCATGAACTCTATATACCCTCAATTGTCAACCCTTTATCCTATACATTAAATCCTCAACCCTCATATATCTTTTTACCTCCCTCCTCTTCTAATCTCCTCTCTATCTCACTTCTCCCTCCATCTCTTGCTCCATCCATCCCTCCCTCTCTACCTTAGTCCCTTAACCATAAACCATCAACCCTTAAACCCTAATCTCTCAACCCCTATACCCTCTACCCTATACATTGGACCGACCTCAACCCTAATCCTTCAACCATATACCCTCAAACTTATACCCTAAACACTCTACCCTCAACCCTTAACCATCAACCCTAAACCCTTAAACCTTCTACTCTCTACCCTCAACCTTAATCCCTCAACCCTATACCCTCAACCCTATACCCTAAATCATATTTAACCCTATAGGTTCTCAACTCTATACCCTCAATTCTCAACCCTCTACCCTATACATTGGATCCTCAACCCTCATATATCTCTGTCCCTCCCTCCTCTTCTAGTATCCTCTCTATCTCACTTCTCCCTCCATCTCTCACTCCATCCATCCCTCCCTCTCTACCCCAATACCTCAACCCTAAACCATCAACCCTTAAACCCTTAAACCCTAGTAAAATCTATACCTTAATCCCTCAACCCTCAACCCTTAATCCCCCAACCCTTAGACCCTCAACCCTCTACCCTCAGCCCTTAACCCTTAAACCCTTATCCCTCAACCCATAGTATACCCTCTAACCTATACATTGGACCCTCAACCCTATACATCCCTTGGTGTGACTACAAGGGCCTAAAAATTCAACTATATCCCTTTTGTACATTTTATGGCATAATACAGCTCATTTATGCATTCAATCATCTACAAATTTTCCTATGTTTAAAATTTTTGTGTAAAGGATAAAAAAATGTTTTTAAAGGATAATATGAAGATAATAGTATGATCTTAAATTTGAGAATTAATAGCATTTGAATTAAATGGCATTTTTATCTTCTTTTCAATTAAAAATTGTAATATTTAATTTGTAACATATTATAAAATTAATAAATAATAATAAAATTTATATCTTTCACTTCTCAAAAAACAAAATAAATCCTTCCACATTTGGGGCTTGGCCCAAAAACCCTAAACCATGGGGCACACGCCAAAATTGTTAACACATGGATTTGCACTTGAAGACAAGTTGAAAAAATCTTAAATCCTATGCACATGGGACTACTCTTAGGCTATGGGTATCCTATGGTGAGAATAGACCTCCAGGTTATGGGTTGGCTCCCTTTGGATATTTCTTAAAAATACTAATTTTTTAACAGAGGTAAAGGGTAAGAAGGATAACGCATACACTAAAAAATGCTAAAATAAGGTGATTCACCAATTGATAAGTGATTTGAAAAATGCTAAAATCTCACAAAGACTCAATAAATAAAGCCACATAATCTCACAACTCATTTATTTATGCTTGCAAAAATAATTCTAATGAAAGGCTTTGAATTTTCTAATGCTTAAAAAAAGGGAAAACAAAGATGTTTTCACAAATTTTTATGCAAGGGAATGAAAGCACTAACATATACCTGCACTATGACATGATATTCTTCATATTCATGATTAAAGGAATCTAATAAAATAAAGGTTAACATAGTACTCTATCTTGTAACTCACAATCAACACTAAAGAACAAAGAGATATGGAGAAGGAAATAAGCTTTTTATTGAGAAATAGGAGATATTTGCATTACAAATCTCAAGAACTCACAAGAAAATGAGTTACAAAGTAAGAATACTCTGCTACTGCAGCCACCAAACTCAAAACTAGCCTTAAGAAATGAGAGAAGATAGACTTATAGAAAATCCTCCAAAATTTGAATTTGAATCTTGGCTCCAAAATATGATTTGTTGTCTTCATTCTCCTCCAAACAAGGTATGTAACTACAAGATAACTCCACCAAGAGTTGTGAATCACAAAACAACCTCATGGGTCGTATGCAACTGAAAACCCCTCCAAAATAGGGTTGTAACTGATTGAAACAAAGTGTTATGTGCCTCAAATTGCTCCTTGATTGAAGCTCTATCAAATGGAACTCTTAACTGAAGGTGAACTCTCCAATAAGTGTTTCAAAATCCCCAACTTTAGTCCACATGTTGGTGTAATTTCCTCAACCATCTCCATGATTTGTGCAAGGCTTGAATGATCCATTTAACTCCCTTTTGACCAACATTTAAAAAATAAATATCAAAAGTACTTTATTTTTGCATTCAAAATATCATTTATTTTAAATGATTTATATTTATCATTTAAATAAAGATTTACATTTGAAACAAATGCAAAAAATAAAGGCTTTATCCTATCTTTTAAAAATATGCATTTGGCATTTATTTTTGCATTTGAATGAATAAATTTTATTAAAATGATTTATTTTATCATTTCAATAAAGTTTTACAAAATTTGTATTAAAATGCAAAAATAGAGGAATTTTACAAAATCAAAAGCAAAAGACTTGAAAGATTAAGTCTTTATGAAACATTCAAAATTTCATAAGGCAAAGAAATGTGCCATGCATGAAAATGTGAATGAAGTTTTTTAAATAAAAAACTTAAGGCACAAAATGCCTTTTCCATCGAACCTTCTCGGGTCTCAACCCTAAAATGAAATGTGAACACTCATTTTAATTCATTCTTCTTGTTGCCATGGAGAGAGGTCACTGCCATGGAGGAAACCCTAACTGAGCTTTCTCTAAGCTGGAAATGTTGTATCTGATGCCATTTCAAAAGGTTTTTGGTAGATTTAAAGCTGAAATTCGAAGGTAAATTTGATTATGCTTCAAACCTAAAAGTTTACATGCATTTGAAAGCTTTTTGCAAGCTTACAGGTGCGGCCTCATACATTTTTGGATGCCTTTTCTCTGTGCTTCATTTCTCTGTTGACTCATCTCATATGATTTACTTTTTCTGTTGAATTTTTGTGTTTGGTCACCATGAATAAGTCTGGTTCGAGCTCTTCTGAGAAGAGAACCAAAGAAGACACGAATTTTTTCCTGGAACTCTCTAGAAAAGAAACTAAAGTAAGTTCTTTTCTTAAAATCTATATAAAACCTGGAATGAGCTTGATTCGAACTTTTATAAACAAAATAATGAGATTTTTCATTCTGTAAAAAAAATGAGGAAAAAAGTTTTGTTTCTTGCTTCATCCAGGCCACCATTGATAACCCTCTAGCTGAGCTACATAATCGTTTATTCTTGTTGATAAAAAATGCTCCATTCGAGCCTTGTATACACAGAGTAAAAAAAATGTTTATTGCTAAACCCTTTTTTTTTAATGGCCATGACCTTTGTATTTTCTTGAATGTATTGGTCACTGTATTTTCAGAAAATGCTGAAGAAAATAAGAAAATTTCCAGACTCTCTGTATCATAGTCGTGGACAAAAAGAAAAATTTGGGACTCTGAGAACTATCCATGCTGCAAGATTTAGATTGTATCATGATCTCCTTTGAACCTGTTGTTGCTCCAGCTATCTCAACCATGGTTGATACTTTGTCACTGTATGGTTATTCACTATTATGACTGACAAGTAACTGTACTTATTTATGCATCATTGTTTTAGCATAATTATACCTGTTGTTCTCAAAGTCATGAAATTCAACAAGGTGGTAAATAATGATTGTCCCCTTCCTTTGTTGAAGACCACGCAATATCCTTGCTGTAACTCCTAGAATGAATGCATAATTATTATTGTTTTGTACCTTTGCCATTATTTATTGGAATAAAATGCAAGAAATGATAGATTTCATTACTTCTTTTGGCACTCTTGCAACTCATAGATAAAGCCATGAAAACAAATTCCATAATATGCATCATGGATTGTCCTTTCATTTTCTCTTTTGGGCACTATACTATGACATTTCTCCTTGAAAGCCTATGCAAGCTTCTACTGTTCATTAAATGGATGCATAATATGACTGCCCCTTGATTACTATCCACATTATGTACTATTTCGTGCTGACAAACTTCCTTTTGTTGTATTTGGCATTATGACAGTCCCAGACTAGTGAAAAAATATCACAAACTATGAACTAGGTTAGTGAGAAATTTAAAGGGTTTTTTATCTTATTATTTTCTAATTTCTGTATAAAAATCTCAAAAACCTAGATGATAGTTTTCGAGATATGATTGAAACACGTGACTGCAGTCCTCTGATGATCCTCCTTCACTTTGTTGTCATTTATGATAATGATTTCAACCAACTCACCATTATAGGTGATGAGATATATGCTTGAAGTTGATAAACATAATGTTTTTACACTCTCATTCCTTTTGAAACAAGAGGGCAGCATGTTGGGCTCAACCCTTGTGGGAGCCACATTTTACACCGCATGCTATAATTTGATAAATCAAAACAACATTACTTTTCCTGTGTCTGCACATGAAGCAAACAAGTTAGAAAAACAATGAATTTGATAGTTTCTGGTGATTTGATCTGGAAGTTTTTTTTCATTTATCTCTCAGATAATGATTAAGTTGATTTGATTTTATAATGGTTGTAAATTATATGTCTGTTGATCAAGCATGTAATTGGATCTCATAACCTGACCTCTAACAAAAATTTACAATCAATTGCAGGTTCTAGAATTCAGGAGGAAAGGAGCTAAAGACACTGAAGATCAAGCTGGAGAATCAACCCTACATCAGCCCTCAAGGAAATGATGGACATGACCTTCCTCTTATGTGTTTTTCTTTCTTAATTGATCTTCTGATGTATGATTTACATTCACTATTAAATTAAATCAACTTAGTCATACCCACGGCTTGTGTGGGGTTACATAAACATGGATTTTTAATATATTAGTTATTTCAAAGTATGTAATGGCTTGTGTCTCCATTTGAACTTGTTCTCAATTACATAATCTGAAATAACTAATATGAATTTGTTCTAAGCACATGTTTTGTAATCAAAATGAAGTAATATTTTTAGCATACTTCACTAATTTAAGTGGGAAGCTAAAAAATAGTAATAGTAATATGATTATGGTTTCGTTTCACATGTAATATTAGATATATAACAAAAAAATAAATTATTGCATGAAATAAATAATAACTTTTCATTTTAAATATTTTTTTTGTAGAACACAGGTTTTCCAAAAGATCAAGATGATTCTCATGATATATAGATCCATAATATGTTGGTTCTTGTACAAATAACATGACAGAGGATGATGATGACAAAAATACAAAAGACACCGAGGCTGATGACAATGATGATGATCATGGTGGTGATGATGATGATGATGATGATGATGATGATGAGGCAGTTATTGGTAGTAGCCAATGACATTCATGATCATATAGACTACATCATGGATCATTGTTGATATATTGTTATGATGCCTCTTTTCATAGTTACTATCATATGTATCAATTTCACGGCCTGTAGTACCATATTATTGAGTTGTATAATTTTGACATGTATCATTTTGAAATATATCATTTGGACATGTATCATTTTGACTTGTATCATTTTGAGTTATATAATTTATCATTTTTACTTATAGCATTTGTACATGTGTCATTTTGACTTATGTCAACTATTGGACATGTATCATTTTCACATGTTATTAATCTAGTGGCATATTTGACTCACTTGTTTTAATCACTTTTTTTTATCTACTTATATAGATATTTGACTCACTTGTTTTAATTATAAATGATGATCATGTTATTAATAATTATCTTGTTATTTAATCATATGAGTTAAATAATTAAATTACTTACTCTATAATCATGAGTTATTTAAGAGGCATGATATATTTAATTAATTAAATTGAAATGAAACATATTATTTAATTTAGTTACTCTATAATCATATGAGTTATTTAAGAGGCATGATATATTTAACTAATTAAATTGGAAATAAAACATATTAAATTAATAAATGGAAGCAAAACAAGAAGCATTTTAGAAGAAAAATGAAGTATAAAATGGGAAGCCAAACTAGAAGAAACCAAAAGGAATCTTGAAGAAAATTCAAGCAAAATTAAGAAAAATTACAAAATTGGAAGCAAATCTTGAAGCAAAACCCAAGCAAAATCTTGGAAGCAAAACCAGAGGCAAAACTGAAGAAAATATTGAAGCAATACAAGAAGCAAACCAAGCAAAATTAGGAAGCCAAACTAGAAGCAACAAAATAATGACACTAAACCCGACTCTAAATCATGCTAAATCCAATGCCAAAGTGAACATGCTACCATTTAGCATCGAAGTTTTGCACTAGCAAAAGTCTCTAATTCATGAACTTAAACACACTAAAATCCCATGCTATTTTAGGCTTAATTTCCAAGCAGTTGTTGTTGTGATGGAGTCTACAAAATAGTTATCTAGAGAAAATCCTTTCTTGTGGAGGTTTGTGAAATGGATATGCATCACTATAAAGTCATAAAGCATTCTAGTAGTCACTTACCTAACAAGTACAAGGTACATTAATTGAGAAGAGTTAGGGAAAATTCAAATCATTTATAGTTAAATTTACACAACATTGGCTCATTTGAATAAAAAAAATTATGTCCAGAGTTGAGGAGAAGGCATCAAAAGTATCTTGTAAATTCAAAGTGTGATGAAACCCTAGCGACAGTTCATAGAAGTATTTCTCAAGTTACTCATAAACCCTTGCTTCAAAGTTTGAAAAGGAATTGCAATGGCTACTCCAAAATTGGTATATGTCTCTTAGAAACCTAGGATGGAGTATAAGATGTATCCTTTCAAGGCTATGGAGGTAGATAAGGATGACACATTTTCAAGGGTTATAACTAATAACATGTATACTGAAGATGTACGGATTTATATTCATGCCCCATGAATGAAATTAATCACACAAAGTTTGAGGAGTTGAGGAATAGCTTGTTGGATGATGATTATGTTGGGTATAAACCAAAATATGCAAATTTGTCAGCTAAGGGATTTGATGTATGTAAGGATTTTCCTAATTTTTATGATAACATTGAATGGGTGAGAATCATTTTGAGCAGATTTTGTGATGAATTCATATTTTTGGACAAACCCTATAGAATCACCAAAGAAGCAATTGAATTTGTAATGAGGTTATGTGCAACTAGACCTATTCCAATAATGAAGGTTGTGAAGAACAAGAAGGTTAAAAAGTTGACTAGAGAAAAATTTGATAAGAGAACATTGAGCATAAGTAACATCATTGATCTGGTTGTTAAGTATGCATCCATAGGTAAATCTTATAAAGTATATTTCACTAATAGAGAGGGCTCCACAACTAGTACTGCAATATATACCACATACTGTATGGTGAAGGAAGGAAATAATTTTTACCTATGTGAACTTATGAGAGAGAAACTGTTCGAAAATATGGAGAACAAAGGAGACCAAATATAGTTTTAGGTTTGGGTCTCTGATAATTTGTCTTGCATTTTTATTTTGGAATGAATTGACTGGTTTCAAGGGAAATATCTTGTAAAAAATCCTTCTAGTTGCCACATAGATAAGGAATCACATGAGAGGATTCAATGATAAACAAGATTGCGCTACTACATATTGGGGTTTCTTCAAGAACTTGCAAGTAGTCATATAGGATAGTGAAATAATTCCTTTTTTGGGTAAGAAAGTACAAGGATGAGATAAAATTTTTGATTGATAAGGATTATTGTTACACTCAAGTAGTGGAACCTAGGACATCTTGGATTCCCAAATTACCTTACCAGGTTTCTTCTGATGAAGTTAAAGTATATGTTGAAAACTTGCTGAACAAACCCAAGGATCCTGCAACAAAAAGATTTGGTACCTATAGAGATATCATGGATAAGATTATCTAGAAGAATATAAAAGAGACTAGTGATAAGAGGGTTGATAATATGTTTGAGAAGATGGCCATTCTACGGTACTCCAAGATGAAACCACAAACCTTTTCTTAAGATCCAAAGAACATTCCATCAGATCATGAGGAAACTATTGTAACGAATGTGCCTAGAAGATCAAGTAGATCAACATCTATTGCTACTGCTCATCTGCATCCTACTAAATCCACACAAGCTACTACTAAGAAAAGAGCTACACTTGAGACCGAAGATTTAGAGAAAAAGCATCATAGGGTTAAGCAAAAATCCAAGAGAAAGAAAGCTAAGATAGAAGAGATAAAGGAGGAAAAAGAAAAGGGTGAGGAAGGTACTTCCAAACCTATTGAGAAAGGAAAGGAAAGGAAAAGCAAGAAAACCCCTCGAACACCACCTCCACATGAGCCTCTCAAATTGGATGCACTCCTCAATGGTATTGAAAGTTTTGTTTTTTTGTAGGAGACTATTGAATTGCATCCGAAAATACCTCTGAAAGGCCAAAAGACTATTGAGAAGGCAATAGTCATGTACATAATCAAACACAATGTGGCTTTCAATAAAATCCTTGAAAATGCTTTGGAGAGTCTAGGTTAAGTCCTGAGGGAGAAAAGAGAAAATTCAATTGAAGTAGATGATGAGATGAGGAAAGAAGCAATTGAAAAAGTTGGTCACTCCATGTATCAGAAAGAAAAACATAAAATACTTTGGAGATAGGTTCATGAATTGAGATCAAAGTAGAGAATATATACCCTCATGAGAATGGAGAAGATAGGGATAAAATCCATGAGACTGAAGAAGTGACAAATAATATTTATTGAGAAAATGTGAAAATTTGAAGATGTGAAGAAATCTCAGATGTCCCAATAGCATAATACTATTTAGAATGAAGCAGAAGAGGAGAGGGATGAGCAAGTAACACATGATGAAGATCATGCCTCTCTTGATAATGTTGTGCATGATATCCCTCATTTGGAGAACATTGATCAATAGGATCAAAAGTTAAAGGAAGACATATCTACTTCCAGAGCATATGCACAAGAGTCTCCAAAAGAATTCATTTTTGCATCCCCCATTGACTCTATCAAAGAGTTTCTTGCATAAAAGAAGCAGACTTAGACTACCAATTCTCCACTATTGTTGTAGTTTCCTATATTTGATGGGAAAGTAAATATGGAAAACATCTCACCATTGTAAAAATTGTAACTTGGTGATATATTTCACTCCTCTATAAGGGAAGATATCTTGCA
>VDFB02373365.1:99393065-99441592 GCA_007258455.2 Sequoia sempervirens | reverse complement strand
TTTTCCTCAACACAATGACACAAGTAATAGTCCATTCCCTCTTCATTGTCTTCATCTACAATAACTACATAAACATTCCCTGCATTGATATGTGCAACAAATCTCTTGAAATTAGTCAACATTATGAATACACTACAAAGTAAGATAACAATAGGAATATGAAAAACTATGCAAATAGATATATTACCTAGTTGAACTAGATCTGATACGTGGTCAAAGTCGACCAATGATTCCATCTGTGTTAGTTCCAATGCCATCCGAGGGTGATACGTGTGAAGTGGGCTAAGATAACTCAAGTGTCAACCATTTCTCAACCCACTCTTTGACTCACAATCATTTGAGGCTTGCATTGTACATGAAGAACAAAAGCATGCCATCTTCTGTGTATTGATACTCCATGAACCTGCATATGAGCTAAGGAAAGAGTGTTGCTCACTCGATCTTGTTAGTGTACAATAATCCTGATATGGTGCAATGTTAGTATCATCCATCAACCAAAAAATATATGAACTGAAGATGCACCTTCATTACCTATACCCATCCAAGCATTACACCACTCGACGATTGATTTTGCATTTGTCAACTTTGCATTGTCTTTATACTTTAACTGTTCTCGTGCTAATTCTATTTTCACACATGCTCCCCCTTTCCATGCTCAACCTCACAAAAGTTCCACATATACTAAACACCTATAATGACATGCATCCTGCTCAACTAGTAGAACATGTGTGAGTTCTTGAACTGTGTTGCATAGTTATCTGACCATACTATATGCCAACCGTATGCTATGACCCTCTAAGCCAAATCATTGTAGAACATCTAGAAGCAACCCTACATGAACTCTGGAGAATTTGTGTGATCATCACTAATATAAAAGTGATACTCCCTCAATACCTTCCTTTGGTCCTCTGTACTATTAGCTGCATGAATGAATGTTATGTGCACAAATATTGAAACATGTCTGGAGTTGTAATATTATGACTGCACCTCACGCTATGGCTAGGTAGAGTGTAGTTCTCTACGAATTCAACCATCGATACTATGTTGCCAACTGGAAAGGTGTCCTTGCATAGCTTGAATTTCATGTCTAGCCAATGGGCTCTATGGGTATGCCTTGCATACTCATACACTATATTGTCACGAAAATTGGACATAAACAAATACACTGGAATCTTCTGAATAACCAAATCACACATTTTTTCTGGAGACCCATCTTTTGTAATGTATGCCACTATTTTATATTTCTTGAATTCTACTAGCTTCTATTCCACCTCATCTGTGCTTTCCATATGTTGAGATACTCGCATATGTTGCAAGCCACCGCAACGCTCGCATGAACCATCAAAGCATGTTGTCCTATAGAATATTTGGCCATCCTCTATTTGACATAATTTTTTTTGATAAGAAATCTCTTAAAGGTGTTGGTGGGGCTTCTATGCCACAATCCTGCAAAACATCGTTAGTATGCAAATCTAAACATATAGAACGATAAACATCATAATGGTTAGAGAATATGTAGTCTAGAATAAGTAGTGTGTGTGTGATTTATCTTGACATAAAAATGTTTAAGCATTTCAAAACATCTTTGAAAAATACTAATTTGAGGATAATACTATTGAAATTTACCAAAAAAATGGGTTTGAGTCGTATCCAAAAAATGCTTTGGATGTGGCTCATGGTTCTGATTACCGATTCTCCTCCTTACCACATCCCTTTGATTCAGAGATGGCCTTGTGTTATTTCTCTAGTACTCTTCAATTAGTATTCTCAATGCTTCAACAACTTTTTTATCATTTCGTGGCAGTCTCCTCGAGAATGTCCATAATTCATTTGAATCAGTGCCCTCAATTCTTTGCCACATTTGAATGGATTTTGATAAAAAATTTCTACTAATTCTTATAGATTCACTCATCTTTCTAATGAGATGAACTCTCTTTGTTTGACTAAGTACTTACCAAAGTTGATGTAATGACACGTTGAGTGACATTACTATCCTTTGAGCATGAGGTCTTACCCACACTCTCATAAGCCTCCATTAGATTCTTCACAATAGTGTTTTCACTTGAAGTGTTCGATGTTCTCAACCCAAGAGTCTTCATGATGTTTCTATACTTTATACCCCGCATCATTTCAACAAATAGTTGACATCTTGTGGTCTCATTTAGCCTTTCAAAGAAGAATTTTCAAATGTTATCAGCATATATTCTACAAGTGCGAGCTGGAATCTTACCTTCCATGTGATACAAAATATCCTTATCAATATTAATCAAATACTTTGTTTTTCTATGCAAAATTCTAGGTGGTGTTCTCCTAAATACATACATATCAACATTACGAATTTCATCAATATTTAATTGAGGTGGGCTAGATTGCGTTCCTTCAATGGGGGGTGGAGTAGAAGACATACCTTGAGGTTCACATGGGGATGATGGTGTACCTTCTTTGTCAAATTGGAGTGATGATGTACTCTCACCTTGAGATGCGGTGGATGGTGTCCGACCATATTCACTTGTGGTAGATGGTGTCCCTCCATATTCACTTGCAGTAGATGGTGTCCCTCCATATTCACTTGTGCTTAATGGTGTCCCTTCGTATTCACTTGTGGTAGAGGGTGTGTCTCCAACTATAGTATCCGGATATGTCTTACCACAATGCTTTCACATTCGCGCCCTTTGTACTACCAATGCATGTTATCTTTTTTATGGTTGAGGTTCCTCTTCAATTGGCTTGTTTTCATAAATTGTATCCAATTTCTTCTTTTCACGATATGCCGCCACCTGTTATCTCTCCTTTTCTTTTTTGGTTTCATACTCTTTGTCTGTTAGTTTATTCCTTGTTCATTTCCTTGGCATGGAAAATAATTTTACCTATAGCATGCTAATGAGATGAATATTAGTTCCTAAAAAATGTATCCATTCAAATAAATGAAATATATGTCATTCAAGGCTTCATAAAAAATACTTACAATCATCCTATAGAAGATTATTTCTAGCATAGACAAAGGTCACATGAATTTTTTTGATGGAATGCCTTAAAAAAATATGGTAATGTGGCATGCCATGATTGCAAGATAGGCTCAAAATAGAAACATGGACAAGGCATGTGAATTCAAATTCCTTGGCAAGCTAGTGGAGCATTGGGAAGCTAGTTCACTCACTAGCTTGTCAATATGGTAGGGTTGACAAGGTAGCGGCAGTGTATGCCTCATAGAACTGGGGACTCATAGTGATATACATCACCATGAGACCCCATTTTTGTGAGGCATACACTACCCCTACCTTCTCAACCCTACCGCATTGGAAAGCTAGTGGAGCATTGGCAAGCTAGCTCACTCACTAGCTTGCCAATGTGGTAGGGTTGAGAAGGTAGGGGCAGCGTATGCCTCATAGAAATAGGGTCTCATAGTGATACGATAGGGTTGAGAAGGTAGGGGAAATGTATGCCTCATAGAAATGGGGTCTCAAGGTGATATACATCATTGTGAGACCCCATTTCTATGACGCATATGTTGCACCTACCTTCTCAACCCTACCGCATTGGTAAGCTAGTGGAGCATTGGAAAGCTAGCTCATTCACTAGCTTGCCAATGCGATAGGGTTGAGAAGGTAGGGGCGATGTATGCCTCATAGAAATGGGGTTTCATGGTGATGTATATCACCATGAGACCCCATTTCTATGAGGCTGCCCCTACCTTCTCAACCCTAGTATATCACTGTGAGACCCCATTTCTATGAGGCATACACTACCCCTACCTTCTCAACCCTACCACATTAGCAAGCTAGTGAGATCACTCACTAGCTTGTCAATGCAGTAGGGTTGAGAAGGTATGGGAAAAGTATGCCTCACTCACTAGCTTGTCAATGTGGTAGGGTTGAGAAGGTAGGGGAAGTGTATGCTTCATAGAAATGGGGTCTCACATTCACAACGATACATCATTTCTATGAGGCATACGCTGCCCCTACCTTCTCAACTCTACCTCATTGGCAGGCTAGTGGAGCATTGGCAAGCTAGCTCACTCACTAGCTTTCCAATGCAGTAGGGTTGACAAGGTAGGGGCAGCGTATGCCTCATAGAATTGGGGACTCATGGTGATGTATATCACATTGAGACCCCATTTCTATGAGGCATACACTGACTCATGGTGATGTATATCACCTTGGACCCCATTTCTATGAGGCATACGCTGCCCCTACCTTCTCAACCCTACCGCATTGGCAAGCTAGTGAGTAAGCTCACTATCTTTCCAAGCTCAATAGTTTTTCAATGCTACCACATTTTGCATACATTTATACAAATTCATTATTGTTAAAAAATTCAAATTCCTTGTCCATGCTTCCATTTTGAGACATGATTGCAAGATAGGATGCACCTTTCCCCATGCTGCTAACTTAGCCTTGAATAAAGAGTCTTGAAATAGTGGGGAGAAAGGTTAGAATCCCTTGTAGGTAGACTAATCAAGGAAACATTTAAAATATATCACAACATAAGTGATCAGGTAGGATTAGTGATGAGGTAAATTTAGAAATAGTGATGAAAACCAAAATAGTTTCAAAGATCTATCAATGTGTGGGAGGAGTATATTCAAATTTTCTAGAGACATGTATGGAAAATTTGGTAGCATAGACAAGGTAATCAACTACTTGGTATAACTGTTTGACAAAATACCTCAATGAGATATGTCCTCATGGACTATAATGATTGCAGGATATGCAAAAAATAGATTTATTGAAAACGCTTTAGAAAATTTCAAGCATATGCAAATTGTAGGTGTAAAACCAAATTCAACTACATTTTCCAACATCCCCCATGCCTATACCAAAATAAAAGCTTTGGATAGTGGTATGCACATCCCTAATAAAGGATTGATAAATGATGTTTTATTTTACTTCCTTATAACTTATGTCATATATATGTGTATACAAAATGTGAAGGCATACACATGGTAAGTCAATTGTTAAATAACAAAATGCCTCAAAGAGATGTGGTTTAAAAATGTAATTGGAAAGTGTATAGAATTGTGTAACTCAAAATGTGCATTGACAAGCTAAGGTTATAATGACAAACAAACAATGATCAATATGGAATATGCAAAATAACAAAAATGAAAGCAAGCCATAATAACATGAAAGAAAATGCGTTTAAATTCTTCTCATACCTAAAAAACCAAAGTTTCAAATGGAGGAGTTCTACCAAATTATGTATCCTTTGCTTTTTCTTTCTTCAAACTCCTCAACACTTTGAATTTTTCAAAAGCTTATTCCCCTCCAAACTTCAATTTTATATCACTTTTGAATGGAAATCAGACTTGAATTGATATTTTATGTATTTCAACGTGAAAAATCTGCTATTTCATGCAAAGGTGGTGGAAAGATCATGAAAAAGGTAGTGGAATGTGAAAAACATGCATGCACACTTCACAACATCATCAAAAAGCTACTTGTTGTCAGAGCACACGTAGAACCTAGAGAATATGCAAAATGTTGGCCTTGAGATCACAGGAATATTGAGTTTTTTACCATTTTTAGAGCAAACAAAAATGTGCTCACATTATAACGCGCTCGCGTTATAACATGAGCACATTATTTCTTGCTAAAAAATGGCCATATATCTATTGCTTCAAAACATTCTTGTGTTATGAGAAAGTTACTTTTTTTATAGATTTATTTTCTTTGTCTTTGTATCTACCCTTTACCCTCAACCCAAAACCCTTAATCCCTCTACCCTTAAACCATCTACCCTCTACCCTCAACCCTAAACCCTAAAACCTATGCCCTCAAACCATAAACCCTCTACCCTTAACCCTAAAACCTTAAACCTTATACCCTCTATCCTCAAACCCCAAACCCTCAACCCTAATACCCTATACATTGGACCCTCAACCCTAATCCTTAAACCATATGTACCCTCAACCCTAATTCTTCAACCAAATGTAGGTCCTAAACCCAAAACTCTAAACCATCAACCCTATAGGTCCTCAACCCCATATCGTCAACCCTTATACCCTAATTCTATCTCTCTCCCCTCTACCCTCTACCCTTAACCCGTATACCCTCTATCCTCAACCTTTGACCCTCAACCTCAACCTACAACCGTCAACTGTCAACCCTCAAACCTTAAACCCTAAACCCTTAAACTCTCTACCCTCTACCCTATACATTAAACCCTCAACCCTCAACCCTCAATCCTTAAACTATAAACCCTCAACCCCTATAACCTCTACCATTTACATTGGACCCTCAACATAATCCTTCAACCATATACCCTAAATCATCTACCCTCAACCTTAAACCCTCAACACTTAAACCCTAACTCCTTAAACCATCTACCCTCTACCCTCAATCCTATACCCTCTACCATCAACCCTAATCCATCAACCCTTAAACCCACTTAGTAAACTCTCTACCCTAATCCATCAACCCTGTTGACCCTTAATCCCTCAAACCTCAACCCTTAAACCCTAATCACTCAACCCCTATACCCTCTACCCTATACATTTGAACCTCAACCCTAATCCCCCAACCCTATAGCCTCAATCCTCTACCCTCAACCTTAAACCTTCAACCCTCAACCCTTAAACCCTAAACCCTTAAAACCTCTATCCTCTACCCTCAATCCTCTACCCACCCCTCAGCCTAATCCTTCAACCCCTTAAACCCTTAAACCCACATAGTGACTCCTCACCTAATCCTCAGCCACTTGGCCATAATCCCTCAACCCTATACCCTCTACCCTTACATTCAGACCCTCAACCCCTAGCTACCCCAACCCTATGCCCTCCCAATCCTCTACCCTCAGCTTGTAAACCCTCAACCCTCAATCCTTAAACCCTAAACTATTAAAACCTCCTACACTCTACCCTCCAATCCTTTGCTGCTCTGCCTCAACCCTAATCCCTCAGCCCTTAAACCCTTAAACCAGCCCAGTAAACTCTCTACCTAATCCCTCAGCCCTTAAAACCAAATCCCCAGCCCTATACCCTCTACCCTATACATTTGACCCTCAGCCCTAATCCCCAGCCCTATACCCTCAATCCTCTGCCCTGACCCAGCCAAACCACATCAGCCCTCAACCCTTAAACCCTCTATCATTGTACCCTCTACCCTGCCAAACCCTTAAACACTCAGCCTAAACCTAGGCCCTAAACCCTCAGCCCTTGAAGCCCTAAACCCTCAAACCCTCTACCCTCTACCATCTACCCTCTACCCTCCAATCCTCTACCCTCTGCCCTCTGCCTAATATTTCAACCCTTAAACCCACTTAGTAAACTCCCTACCCTAATACCTCAGCCACTCCTTGACCTAAATCCCTCCCAACCCCTGTGCTCTCTACCTATACATTTGGAACCTCAACCCTAATCCCCCCAACCCTATACCCTCCTCAACCCTAATCCCCCAACCCTATACCTTCAATCCTCTACCCTCAACCTTCAACTCAACCCTCAACCCTTAAAACCTCTACCCTCTACCATCTACCCTATACATTAGACCCTCAACCCTCAATTCTCAACCCTCAACCCATAATCCCTCAACCCTTAAACCCTAATCCCTCAACCCCTATACCCTCTACCCTATACATTGGACCCTCAACCCTAATCCCCCAACCCTATACCCTCAATACTATACCCTCAACCTTAAACCCTGAACCCTGAACCCTTAAACCCTTAAACACTCAACCCTAATCCCTCAATCCTTAAACCCTAAACCCTTAAACCATTTACCCTCTACCCTCAACCCTAATTCCTCAACCCTTAAACCCACTTAGTAAACTCTATACCCTAATCCCTCAACCCTCTCGACTGTTAATCCCTCAACCCTCAACCCTTAAGCCATAATCCCTCAATCCCTATACCCTCTACCTTATACATTGGACCCTCAACCCTAATCCCCCAACCCTATACCCTCAATCCTCTACCCTCAACCTTAAACCCTCAACCCTCAACCACTAGAACAAATACCTGTGATTTGCTCCAATTTTTGCTCCACTTTTTGCTTCCACCCACTGTTTTATTGTATTTCTTTTCAAATTTTTGAAAACTTCGGCACTTTTATCGGGATGGCGCCATTTTTGGCATTTTTTACATCGATCAGAACAAGTAGGTGCTAAATTAGGCGCTAATTAGCACTGGGTTTAGCGCCAGGGTTAGTGTCAAGTTTAGCACCGGGTTTAGCTCTGGATTTAGCGTCGGGTTGAGCGCTGGGTTGACCATCAGGTTTAGCATCGGATTTAGTACCAGATTTAGAGTCAAGTTTAGTGCCTAATTGTTCTGATCTAGCATGGATTAGGGGTTTTAGAACAAAAATTCCTTCCCCAATATTCACTTGCCTTCAATTGCTTGCCTACATTTCACTTTCATCAAAAGATCCCTCAACCCTCAACCCCTAAACCATCTACCCTATACATTGGACCCTCAACCCTAATCCTTCAACCATATACCCTCAAACCTATACACTAAATGCTCTACCCTCAACCCTTAACCATCAACCCTAAACCTTTAAACCCTAAACCCTAAACCCTTAAACCTTCTACCCTCTACCCTCTACCCTCAACCCTAATCCATCAACCCAATACCCTAAACCATCAACGCTATATGTCCTAAACTCTAAACCGACCTCTACCCTCAACCCTCAACCCTTAAACCCTTAAACCCAAGTAAACTCTCTACCCTAATCCATCAACCCTAAACCCTTAATCCCTCAACCCTTAAACTCTCTACCCTCTACCCTCAACCCTCAACCCTCAACCCTTAAACCCTAATCCCTCAACCCCTATACCCTCTACCCTATACATTGGACCCTCAGCCCTAATCCTTCAACCATCTACCCTAGTCAAACCTATACCCTAAATGCTCTACCCTCAACCCTTAACCATCAACCCTAAACTTTTAAACCCTAGACCCTAAACCCTTAAACCTTCTACCCTCTATCCTCAACCCTAATCCCTCAACCCTATACCCTCAACCCAATACCCTAAAGCATCAACCCTATAGGTCCTCATGAACTCTATATACCCTCAATTGTCAACCCTTTATCCTATACATTAAATCCTCAACCCTCATATATCTTTTTACCTCCCTCCTCTTCTAATCTCCTCTCTATCTCACTTCTCCCTCCATCTCTTGCTCCATCCATCCCTCCCTCTCTACCTTAGTCCCTTAACCATAAACCATCAACCCTTAAACCCTAATCTCTCAACCCCTATACCCTCTACCCTATACATTGGACCGACCTCAACCCTAATCCTTCAACCATATACCCTCAAACTTATACCCTAAACACTCTACCCTCAACCCTTAACCATCAACCCTAAACCCTTAAACCTTCTACTCTCTACCCTCAACCCTCAACCCTATACCCTCAACCCTATACCCTATATTTAACCCTATAGGTTCTCAACTCTATACCCTCAATTCTCAACCCTCTAACCCTCTACCTATACATTGGATCCTCAACCCTCATATATCTCTGTCCCTCCCTCCTCTTCTAGTCTCCTCTCTATCTCACTTCTCCCTCCATCTCTCACTCCATCCATCCCTCCCTCTCTACCCCCTAAACCCTAAACCCTCTACCCTCTACCCTCAACCCTTAAACCCTTAAACCCTAGTAAAATCTATACCTTAATCCCTCAACCCTCAACCCTTAATCCCCCAACCCTTAAACCCTCAACCCTCTACCCTCAGCCCTTAACCCTTAAACCCTTATCCCTCAACCCATAGTATACCCTGTAACCTATACATTGGACCCTCAACCCTATACATCCCTTGGTGTGACTACAAGGGCCTAAAAATTCAACTATATCCCTTTTGTACATTTTATGGCATAATACACCTCATTTATGCATTCAATCATCTACAAATTTTCCCATGTTTAAAATTTTTGAGTAAAGGATAAAAAATTGTTTTTAAAGGATAATATGAAGATAATAGTATGATCTTAAATTTTAGAATTAATAGCATTTGAATTAAATGGCATTTTTATCTTCTTTTCAATTAAAAATTGTAATATTTAATTTGTAACATATTATAAAATAAATAAATAATAATAAAATTTATATCTTTCACTTCTCAGAAAGCAAAATAAATCCTTCCACATTTAGGGCTCGACCTAGAAACCCTAAACCATGGGGCATGCCAAAATTGTTCACATAGGGATTTGCACTCGAAGACAAGTTGAAAAACTCTTAAATCCTGTGCACATGGGACTACTCAGGCTGTGGGTATCCTATGGTGAGAATAGACCTCCAAGTTATGGGCTAGCTCCCTTTGGATATTTCTTAAAAATACTAATTTTTTAACAAAGGTAAAGGGTAAGAAGGATAATGCATACACTAAAAACTGCTAAAATAAGGTGATTTACCAGCTAATAAGTGATTTGAAAACTGCTAAAATCTCACACAAACTCAATAAATAAAGCCACATAATCTCACAACTCAGTTCTTCATGCCTGCAAAAATAATTCTAATGAAAGGCTCTGACTTTTCTAATGCTTAAAAAAAGGGAAAACAAAGATGTTTTCACAAATCTTTATGCAAGGGAATGAAAGCACTAACATAGACCTGGACTATGACATGATGTTCTTCATATTCAACATTGAAGGAATTTGATAAAATAAAGGTTAACACAATACTCTATCTTGTAACTCAAAATAAACACTAAAGAACAAAGAGATATGGAGAAGGAAATAAGAATTTTATTGAGAAATAGGAGATATTTGCATTACAAATCTCAAGAACTCACAAGAAAATGAGTTACAAAGTAAGAATAATCTGCTATTGCAGCCACCAAACTCAGAACTAGCCTTAAGAAATGAGAGAGA
Source organism: Sequoia sempervirens (assembly GCA_007258455.2). Classification (NCBI taxonomy): domain Eukaryota; kingdom Viridiplantae; phylum Streptophyta; class Pinopsida; order Cupressales; family Cupressaceae; genus Sequoia; species Sequoia sempervirens. The sequence goes on along the minus strand of VDFB02373365.1, from coordinate 99,430,781 downwards.
AGATAGACTTATAGAAAATCCTCCAAAATTTGAATCTGAATCTTGGCTCCAAAATATGATGTGTTGTCTTCCTTCTCCTCCAAACAAGGTATGTAACTGCAAGATAACTCTACCAAGAGTTGTGAATCACAAAACAACCTCATGGGTCGTATGCAACTGAAAACCCCTCCAAAATAGGGTTGTAACTGATTGAAACAAAGTGTTATGTGCCTCAAATTGCTCCTTGATTGAAGCTCTATCAAATGGAACTCTTAACTGAAGGTGAACTCTCCAATAAGTGTTTCAAAATCCCCAACTTTAGTCCACATGTTGGTGTAATTTCCTCAACCATCTCCATGATTTGTGCAAGGCCTGAATGATTGATTTAACTCCCTTTTAACCAAAATTTAAAAAATAAATATCAAAAGTACTTTATTTTTGCATTCAAAATATCATTTATTTTAAATGATTTATATTTATCATTTAAATAAATATTTACATTTGAAACAAATTCAAAAAATAAAGGCTTTATCCTATCTTTTGAAAATATGCATTTGAATGAATAAATTTTATTAAAATGATTTATTTTATCATTTCAATAAAGTTTTACAAAATTTGTATTAAAATGCAAAAATAGAGGAATTTTACAAAATCAAAAGAAAAAGACTTAAAAGATTAAGTCTTTATGAAACATTCAAAGTTTCATAAGGAAAAGAAATGTGCCACGCATTAAAATGTGAATGAAGTTTTTTAAGTAAAAAACTTAAGGCACAAAATGCCTTTTCCATCGAACCTTCTAGGGTCTCAACCCTAAAATGAAATGTGAACACTCATTTTAATTCATTCTTCTTGCTACCATGGAGAGAGGTCGCTGCCATGGAGGAAACCCTAACTGAGCTTTCTCTAAGCTAGAAATGTTGTATCTCATGCCATTTCAGAAGGTTTTTGGTAGATTTAAAGCTGAAATTTGAAGGTAAATTTGATTATGCTTCAAACCTGAAAGTTTACATGCATTTGAAAGCTTTTTGCAAGCTTACAGGCACGACCTCATATATTTTCTAATGGATTTTCTCTGTGCTTCATTTCTCTATCGACTCATCTCATGTGATTTACTTCAACTGTTTATTTTATGTGTTTGGCTGCCATGAATAGGTCTGGTTAGAGCTCTTTTGAGAAGAGAACCAAAGAAGACGCAGGTTTTGGCATGGAACTCTCCAGAAAGAAAATAAATTAAGTTCTTTTCTTAAAATCTGTATAAAACCTGAAATGAGCTTTATTCAAAATTTTATAAACAAAATAATGAGATTTTTCATTCTGTAAAAAAAATGAGGAAATTTTTTTTGTTTCTTGCTTCATCTAGGCCACCATTGATAACCCTCTGGATGAGTTGCATAATCTTTTATTCCTGTTAAAAAAAATGCTCCATTCGAACCTTGTATACACAGAGTAAAAAAAATGTTTATTGCTAAACCCTTTTTTTTTAATGGCCATGACCTCTTTATTTTCTTAAATGTATTGGTCTTTGTATTTTTAGAAAATGCTAGAGAAAATAAGAAAAATTTCAGACCCTCTGTATCATAGCCATGGACAAAAGAAAAATCTGGGACTCTAAGAACTATCCATGCTACAAGAGTTGGACTGTACAATCATGAGCTCCTTTGAACCTATTGCTGCTCCAGCTATCTCAACCATGGCCGATACTTTGTCACTGTATGGTTATTCACTATTATGACTGACAAGTAACTGTTCTTGTTTATGCATCACTATTTTAGCATAATTATACCTATTGTTCTCAAAGTCATGAAGTTCAACAAGGTGGTAAATAATGATTGTCCCCTTCCCTTGTTGAAGACGACACAATATCCTTACTGTAACTCCTAGAATGAATGCATAATTATTACTGTTTTGTACCTTTGCCATTATTTATTGGAAGAAAATGCAAGAAATGATAGATTTCATTACTTCTTTTGGCCCTCTTGCAACTCATAGATAAAGCCATGAAAAAAAATGCCATAATATGCATCATGGATTGTCCTTTCATTTTCTCTTTTGGGCACTATACTATGACATTTCTCCTTGAAAGTCTATGGAAGCTTCTTCTACTATTCATTAAATGGATGCATAATATGAATACCCCTTGATTACTATCCACATTATGCACTATTTCATCCTAACAAAATTCCTTTCATTGTCTTAAATTTTGCATTATGATAGTCCCATATTGGTGAAAAAATATCACAAACTATGAACTAGGTTAGTGAGAAATTTAAAGGGTTTTTTCATCTTATTGTTTTCTAATTTTTGTATAAAAATCTCAAAAACCTAGATGATAGTTTTCAAGATATGATTAAAACACATGATTGTTGTCCTCTGATGATCCTCTTTCACTTTGATGTCATTTATGATAATGATTTCAACCAACTCACCATTATAGGTGATGAGATATATGCTTGAAGTTGATAAACACAATGCTTTTACACTCTCATTCTTCTTGAAACAAGAGGGTAGCATGTTGGGCTCAACCCTTTTCGGAGCCACATTTTACACCACATGCTATAATTTGATTAATCAAAACAACAACATTACTTTTCCTATATCTACACACGAAGAAAACAAGTTCAATGAATTTGATAGTTTCTGGTGATTTGATCTGGCAATTTTTTTTCATTTATCTCTCAGATAATGATTAAGTTGGTTTGATTTGATAATGGATGTAAATTATATGTCTGTTGATCAAGCATGTAATTGGATCTCATGACATGAGCTCTAACAAAAATTTACAATCAATTGCAGGTTCTGGAATTCAGGAGCAAAGGAGCTAAAGACATTGAAGATCAAGCTGGAGAATCAACCCTACATCAGCCCTTAAGGCAATGACGGACATGAAATTCCTCTTATGTGTTTTTCTTTCTTAATTGATCTTCTGATGTATGATTTACATTCACTATTGAATTAAATCAACTTAGTCATACCCATGGCTTGTGTGGGGTTACAAAAACTTGGATTTTTAATATATCAGTTATTTCAAAGTATATAATGGCTTGTGTCTCCATTTGAACTTGTTCTCAATTACATAATCTGAAATAATTAATATGTATTTGTTCTAAGCACACCTTTTGTAATCAAAATGAAGTAGTTTTTTCAACATACTTCACTAATTTAAGTGGGAGGCTAAAAATTAGTAATAGTAATATTATTATGGTTTCGTTTCACATGTTGTAATATTAGATATATAACAGAAAAATAAATTATTGCATGAAATAAATAATAACTTTTCATTTGAAATGTTTTTTTTGCAGAACATGGGTCTTCCAAAAGATCAAGATGATCCTCATGATATATATCCAGAGTATGTTGGTTATGGTACAAATAACATGGCAGAGGATGATGATGACATATATACAAAAGGCACTGAGGCTGATGATGATGATGAGGTAGTTGCTGGTAGTAGCCAGTGACATTCATGATGATATAGACTGCATCATGGATCATCATTGATATATCGTTATGATGCCTCTTTTCATGGTTACTATCATATGTATCATTTTCACGGCCTGTAGTACCATATTATTGAGTTGTATTATTTGGACATGTATCATTTTGACTTGTATCATTTTGAGTTATATAATTTATCATTTTTACTTATATCATTTGTACATGTGTCATTTTGACTTATGTCGACTGTTGGACATGTATCATTTTGACATGTTATTAATCTAGTGGCATATTTGACTCACTTGTTTTAATTATAAATGATGATCATGCTATTAATAATTATCTTGTTATTTAATCATATGAGTTAAATAATTAAATTACTTACTCTATAATCATATGAGTTATTTAAGAGGTATGATATATTTAATTAATTAAATTGAAATAAAACATATTATTTAATTTACTTACTCTATAATCATATGAATTATTTAAGAGGAATGATATATTTAACTAATTAAATTGAAATAAAACATATTAAATTAATAAATGGAAGCAAAACAAGAATCACTTTTAGAATAAAAAAAGGAAGCAATAATGCAAGAAAAACTAGAAGCAATCTTGGAAGCAAAACTGGAAGTAAAATTGGAAGAAAAATTAGAAGCAAAATTGGAAGCAAAATTGGAAGCAAAATCAGAAGCAAATCTGGAAGCAAAACTCGAAGCAAAACTAGAAGAAAAACCGGAGGCAAACCTGGAAGTAAAAATGGAAGCAAATGTGGAAACAACACAAGAAGCAAAACCAAAAGCCAAACTGGAAGCAACAAAAATTTGACGCTAAACTAGGCGCTAAATCCGGTGTCGAAGTGAACAGACCATTTTGTGTCGAGTTTTGCGCTAGCAGAAGTTCCCAATTCATGAACTCAAATACACTAAAATCTGGCACTATTTTATGCACTAATTATCTGTTGTGCTATTGTAAACCATTAAACCCTCTACCCTCTACCCTTAATCCTCTACCCTTTACCCTCAACCCTAATCCATCAACCCTTAAACCCTTAAACCCATTTAGTAAACTCTCTACCCTAATCCCTCAACCATCTTGACCCTTAATCCCTCATCCCTTAAACCCTAATCCCTCAACCCCTATATGCTCTACCATATACATTGAACCCTCAACCCTAATCCTCCAACCATATACCCTAAATCCTCTACCCTCAACCTTAAAACCTCAACCCTCAACCCTTAAACCCTCTACCCTCTACCCACTACCCTATAAACACTTAAACACTCAACCGTAAACACTAAACCCTAAACCCTCAACCCTTAATCCCTAAACCCTTAAACCCTCTACCCTCTACCCTAAATCCTCTACTCTCTACCCTCAACCCTTAAACCCTTAAACCAACTTAGTAAACTCTCTACCCTAATCCCTCAACCCTCTCGGCCCTTAATAACTCAACACTCAACCCTCAACCCTCAAACCCTAATCCCTCAACACCTATGCCCTCTACCCTATACATTGGACCCTCAACCCTATACCCTTAATCATCTACCCTCAACCTTAAACCCTAAACCCTCAACTCTTAAACCCTCTGCCCTATAAACCCTTAAACACTCAACCCTAGACCCTCAAACCTTAAACCCCAAACCCTTAAACCCTGTACCCTCTACCATCAATCCTCTACCCTCTACCCTCAACCATAATCCCTCAACCCTTAAACCCTTAAACCCACTTAGTAAACTCTCTACCCTAATCCCTCAACCCTCTTGACCCTTAATTCAACCATCAACCCTAAACTCTAAAATCTTAAACCCTACCCTCTACCCCCCCACCTCAATCCTCTACACTCTACCCTAAACCCTAATCCCTCAACTCTAAAACCCTTAAACCCACTTAGTAAACTCTCTACCCTAATCCCTCAACCCTCTTGAACCTTAATCCCTCAACCCTTAGACCCTAATCCCCCACCCTATACTTCTACCCTATACATTGGACCTCAACCCTAATCCCCCAACCCTATACCCTCAATCCTCTACCCTAAACCTTAAACCCTGTACCCTATACCCTCTACCCTATAAAACCTTAAACACTCAACCCTAAACCCTAAACCCTCAACGCTTAATCCATAAACCCTAAATCCTCTACCCTAAACCCTCTACCCTCAACCCTAATCTCTCAACCCTTAAACCCTTAAACCCACTTAGTAAACTCTCTACCCTAATCCCTCAACCCTCTTGACCCTTAATCCCTCAACCCCTACACTCTCTACCCTATACATTGGACCCTCAACCCTAATCCCCCAACCCTATACCCTCAATCCTCTACCCTCAACCTTAAACTCAACCCTCAACCCTGAAACCCTCTACCCTGTACCCTCTAACCTATACATTAAACCCTCAACCCTCAATTCTCAACCCTCAACCCATAATCCCTCAACCCTTAAACCCTAATCCCTCAACCCCTATACTCTCTACCCTATACATTCAACCCTCAAACCTAATCCCCCAACCCTATACCCTCAACCTTAAACCATCAACCCTCAACCCTAAAACCCCCTACCCTAAACCATCAACCCTTAAACCCTTAAACACTCAACCCTAATCCCTCAACCCTTAAACCCTAAACCCTTAAACCATCTACCCTCTACCCTCAACCCAATACCCTCTACCCTCAACCCTCAACCCTCAACCCTTAAACCCACTTAGTAAAATCTCTACCCTAATCCATCAACCCTCTTGACCATTAATCCCTCAACCCTTAAACCATAATCCCTCAACCCTATACATTGGACCCTCAACCCTAATCCCCCAACCCTATACCCTCTACTCTCAATCCTCTACCCTCTACCCTCAAACTTATTCCCTCAACCCTTAAACACTTAAACTCATTTAGTAAACTCTCTACCCTAATTCCTCAACCCTCTTGTCCCTTAATCGCTCAACCCTTAAACCCTAATCCCTCAACCCCTATATGCTCTAGCCTATACATTGGATCCTCAACTCTAAATCCTATACCCTCAACCCTCAATCCTTAAACCCTCTACCCTCGACCCTCTACCCTATAAACACTTAAACACTCAACCCTAAACCCTAAACCCTCAACCCTTAATCCCTAAACCATTAAACCCTCTACCCTCTACCCTTAACCCTAATCCATCATCCCTTAAACCCTTAAAACCACTTAGTAAACTCTCTACCCTAATCCCTCAACCATCTCGACCCTTAATCCCTTCAACACTGAACCCTCAACCCTTAAACCACAATCCCCCAACCCCTATACTCTCTACCCTATACATTGGACCCTCAACACTAATCCCCCAACCCTATACCCTCAATCCTTTACCCTCAACCTTAAACCCTCAACCCTCAACACCTAAACCCTCTACCCTCTACCTTATACATTAAACCCTCAACCCTCAATTCTAAACCCTTAAAACTTAATCCCTCAACCCTTAAACCCTAATCCCTCAACCTCTATACCCTCTACCCTATACATTGGACCCTCAACCCTATACCCTTAATCCTATACCCTCAACCTTAAACCCTCTATCCTAAACCCTTAAACCCAATACCCTCTACCCTCTACCCTAAACCCTAAATCCTTAAACCCTTAAACACTCAACCCTAAACCCTTAACCCTTAAATCCTAAACCCTTAAACCATCTACCCTCTACCCTCATACCAATACCCTATGCTATCATCCCTAATCCTCTAATAATAATACAAGGTGGAAACCATCATACTTTCACCATACAAGGGGATTATAACCAAATTTTCTCTCCCACAAACTCAATCTAGGCTTAATTTCAAATTTTTACCTAGTCTCCCTAGTAGGTTAACAAACCTATTTCCTCCACCTTAACTCTCATATTCTCTTAACAACCCTTGAAAAAACAACCATTTTAAGCACCCATTAAGGCCTTCTTCCACATACCTCAAACCCACTTAAGACTCCTTTGGATCAACTTTCTCAAAACTAGCAAACTACGTTGTCCATAAGGCCAACTAGGACAAATTAACAAAGCAACCCTCCTTTATTCTTCTTTCTAGATGCAAAAACCTATTGGGCAGCAACAACCAATATTCCAAAGCACCAATTCCACCACTTTTAGGGTGTGATAAGCATTCTAGCATAACAAACCCCAAAACCCTATCTTTTCACAAGTTAAGCAAGGGTTTATTGAAAACCCTATCTTCAGTCCTCAACGAAACTCATAACCACCCCAAACCTTCCTTATTCTACCAGTATAAACTCAATTCACCCTTAGATTATGTTGCTCCCAAGATTCTTATACACTTCCTTCATAAAACCACTCAATTTCACCTATTTTCACCCATTGTTCAACTAGGGTTTCATTGCCCAAAAATATAAATGACCAATCCTATCTTTTCCAACCTTCAATCTCATCAGGCTACACCAAATAACACCAAGACCAACTAGCTCTAGCCTTCCTTAAACCCAATTCTTCAAAAGTCTTTACCACAACAAAATATAAATTCCTACCTCTATTGCTATTCTAACCAGTCCCATTCCACTGAACTACATCCTCTACAGTAGGTGGAATGGCCTTCTAGGTCATTCTAGGCCTCAAACCCTTGCACCCCTATTTTCAGACCAGTCTTTAGAAATCTACCTCTAAATTGCTTAAGACTCAATTGAATTCCTCAAGAGTGGATTCAAATCAAATCTAATACAATCCTACAACAAATTAAAATAATTTTGGAGCAAACCCCTGTTGTACGGACCCGTACATAGGCTGGAAATAATGAAAAACATAGAAAATAACATAAAACAATGATCTTTTATTATTTTTCTCCTTTAAATTCTTCAACAACCATCAAATTTGAGTTCTCAACACATATAATTCAACCAACTCCTAAAAATTCCCAAAACTACTTTTCAACTGCCCATGACCGTTGGGCTTCCACATAAGAGCAATTTTTACATTTTTGCTTGACAACATTCTTGACAATTTGGAAATTTTTACATAATTGACTCAAATGACCTCACAATAACTCAAAGCAAAAAAAAACATTACAAAATGGCCTTACTTGGCCTTATTATACATAATCATGACTCTAAAAATGTACTAGACTCAAATTCATAAAATGGAGCAACAAGGTGCTCTGCACCATTCACTCGGCCATCAAATTCTTCCAATTCTCTTGGAAGTCTTCAAATCTTAACCTGCAACAACTCTTTGATCTCCAACACTTTGATGCTCCTCCTTGTAGTCTTCCATGCTCTGCTCCATTGGTCTTCATCTTCACCTTTGGATTGGATTTGTCCCTACATAGTATACCTCTACTTGTCTTGTCATCTTGAACTTGCATCTCCATGATTTGATTTGTCTTCACCAGCTTCATCCATTTGCTTCCACCTTCTTCTTCTTCTTCTTCACTACAAAACAGCTCTCACTTTGTCCCTCTTCTTTAATCTTGACCTTTGGTCTGACCCTCATCAAAATCATTATCAAAACAAGGACTGTTTCCCTCTTGAATCTACTCCACCAAACATTCACTTTCAACTTATCCTTTCTCTTCCCAACCTTCTCAAGGTTCTTCATCTTGTGAACCTCTATACAATCTAACTTATCAACCTCTGTCATGGCAGAATACAACTACCCACCAATTATTTTTATCATCCATGGACTTTCCTCTATCCTTACCTCAACACTATCTCCCTTCACCACTTCATTTGAAAACTTCACAAACACTTTGTCTTTATCCTTGTCTTGGCCAATCACCACCAACTTCATATCTAAAGTCCCTTCCATCATTGAGACCCTCTACAAACACTTTGCTTTCCCATCTTCAGCTCTCAGGGTGATTGCAACTTGTCTTTTCTCTTTAATCTCTATAAACTCCTTCACTAACCTTTTCCATTCTTCTTGACTCACTGCCCTCTTTACCATCTTGTTTTGTATTAGACTCTCTTCCCTTGCCATATCTGTATACTCAGGTTCATTAAATTCTTGTCCCATCAATGGACAATGTACTTCTCTCACCATCCTCTCTATTTTCTTATCTTCATCCTCATCTGTCTTGCACTCTTTCACTAGCCTTTAATCTTGGTTCTCAAAAACTTTCACCTTTATAACCTGCATCAGAGTTGCTGCCTTCATGATCTCTATACTTTTTAACTTAGATACCTTTGCCATAGCAGTGCTTGACTACTCACTATCGTCTTTTCCTTTCAAGGGACACATCACTTCCCCCACCATGATTTCTTCACACTTTCCAATCCCATCTTGGCTTTCCTCAATCCATTCATTCACTTTTTTTTTATCCATTTCCTCTGGCTTCATTTTCTCACTGATACATTTTGGTATTTTTTTCGACGACCTGTCGTCAAAAAAAATACCAAAATGTATCAGTGTCTCTGTCTCTAAGACCCCTTTTCCATTAGGTCTATCTATCCTTGTACTATCATATTTTTTTTGCTTTCCAACTTCTTGTCCTTTTAGTGGATAATATATTGCCTTCATTGTGACCTTATTAGGCCAACCTTACCTTTCCTTAGGCAACTCCTTTGTATTCACCACATTTGTTTCTCTTTTTAGGACCTCTATATCAGATCTGCTCATCACTGTATTATCATCACATGACTGTCCTGCACCTTCTTTTGCTTTCCTTTTCCAAAATTTAGATCCTTTCTTGTCTTCAGCATATTTTCCAATCTTGTCTTGAACCTTCAAGGTCATTTTATCTCTGACCTTCACTATCTCAATCTTCTTCATGAACTCATCATCCTCTTGTCTCTTCATCATTGCATCCTTATCAACACTTGTTGTCTCAACACTTTTCTTCTTTGTAGTGGCTACACTCACACTATACTTGTCTTCCTCATGCCTTAGATACGCTTTTCTTCCCTGCATTGTAATTCTTACTTTCTTGCTTTGTCTCTTATCCTCTTCCACCAATGGAATCAAATTAAAAGTAACTCCATCCTTCATAATCTTATCACTATTATGCCTTCCATCATATAAAGAAAATATTTTATATAGCCATGGTATTCCCAATAACAAATGACATATGCTCATAGGTACAATATCACACAATATTTTATCCTTATAACCACCTATTTGATACTCAACCCAAGATTTCTCCTTGACCAACAAAGTATGCTCACTATTCAACCAAGAAACATAATAGGGTGATTCATGAGGAAACCTTGCCAAATGCAACTTGTCAACCATTTCCTAAGATACCATATTATCTAGGCTACAAAAATCTACAATTATAGTACATAGCTTGCCATTCCACTTGCAAGTGGTTTTGAAAAGTGCATTTATTTGTGTTGCTTCTCTGATTTCCTTTGCCATGTTGTCTTGTTTTTACAATTTCCAACTGTCCTTTTATGCAAACTTCAAGCAATCACCTTCAAGGATCTACTAACTGGGCTCTGATACCATCTATTAGCAATACAGGGTGGCAACCATCACACTTTCACTATACAAAGGGATTCTAACCAACTTTTCTCTCCCACAAACTCAATCTAGGATTAATTTCAAATTTTCACCTAGTCTCCCTAGTAGGTCAGTAGACCTATTTCCTCCACCTTAACTCTCATATTCTCTTAACAACCACTACAAAAAACAACCATTTTTTGCACCCATTAAGGCCTCTTTCCACATACCTCAAACCCACTTAAGAATCCTTTGGATCAACTTTCTCAAATCTAGCAAACTATGTTTTACACAAGGCCATCTTGGCCAAATTAACAAAGAAACCCTCCTTTATTCTTCTTTCCAGATGAAAAAACCTATTGGGAAGCAACAACCAATCTTCCAAAGCACCAATTCCACCACTTTTAGGCCATGTTAATCCCTCTAGCATAGCAAACCCCACAACCCTCTCTTCTCACAAGTTAAGCAAGGGTTTATTGAAAACCCTATCTTCGATCCTTAACCAAAATCATAACCACCCCAAACCTTTCTTATTCTACCAATATAAACTCAATTCACCCTCAGATTATGCTACCCCCAAGATCCTTATACACTTCACAAAACCACTTTATTTCACCTATTTTCACCCTTTGTTCAACTAGGGTTTCATTGCCCAAAAATCTAAATGACCACTCTTGTATTTTCCAACCTTCAATCTCATCAAGCTACACCAAATAACACCAAGACCAACTGGCCCTATCCTTCCTTAAACCCAATTCTTCAATCTGCTACTTCCATTTATGCCTTTGTGGCCTAGAATCATGCATTTTCCATAGGGGCAACATTACAAATCCTTCAAAATAATTTAACACAACAAAATATCAATTCATACCTCTATTACTATTCTAATTAGGACCATTCCACCGAACTACAACCTGTATAGTCGGTGGAATGTCCTTCTAGATCATTCTATGCCTCAAACCCTTGTACCACTATTTTCAGACCAGTCTTTAGAAATCTACCTCTAAACTACTTAAGACTCAATAGAATTCCTCAAGAGTGGATTCAAATCAAAGCTAATAAAATACTACAACAAAGTCAAATCATCTTGGAGCAAACCCCTACTATACAGACCTGTACATAGGCTGGAAATAATGAAAAAACATAGAAAATAACAAAAAACGTGATCTTTTACTGATTTTTCTCCTTCAAATTCTTCAATAGCCATCAACTTTGAGTTCTCAACACATATATAACTCAACCAAATCTTAACAATGCCCAAAAATAATTTTCAACTACCCATGACTGTTGGGCTTCCACTTAAGAGCAATTTTTTCATTTTTTCTTGACAACATTCTTGACAATTTGGCAATTTTTACATAATTGACTCAATTGACCCCACACTAACTCAAAACTAAAAAAAACATTACAAAATGGCCTAACATGGCATTATTAGAAATCATCATGACTAAAACAACCTACTAGAATCAAATTCATAAAATGGAGCAACAAGGTGCTCTGCACCATCCCTCAACCGTAATCCCTCAACCCTCAAACTCTTAAACCCACTTAGTAAACTCTCGACCCTAATCCCTCAACCCTCAAACCTCAAACCTTAAACCCTAATCTCTCAACCCCTATACCATCTACCCTATACATTGGACCCTCAATCATAATCCCCCAACCCTATACCCTCAATCCTCTGCCCTCAACATTCAACCCTCAACCCTTAACCGTTAAACCCTTTACCCTCTACCCTCAACCCTAATCCCTGAACCCTTAAACTCACTTAGTAAAATATCTACCCTAATCCCTCAACCCTCTTGACCCTTAATCCCTCAATCCTTAAACCCTAATTTCTCAAGCCCTGTACCCTCTACCCTATACATTTGACCCTCAACCCTAATCCCTCAAACCTATACCCTCAATCCTCTACCCTCTACCCTCAACCCTTAAACCCTCTACCCTCTGCCCTAATCCGTCAACCCTTAAACCCTTAAACCCACTTAGTAAACTCTCTACCCTAATCCCTCAATCCTCTTGACCCTTAATCCCTCAACCCTTAAACATTAATTCCCCAAACCTATACCCTCAATCCTCTACCCTCAACCTTAAACCCTCAACCCTCAACCCTTAAATCCTCTACCCTCTACCCTATAAACCCTAAAACACTCAACCCTAATGCCTAAACCCATAAACCCTAAACCCTTAAACCCTCTACCCTCTACCATCAATCCTCTACCCTCTACCCTTGTAGAAATGGAAAGTGTACTAATTAACACTGCACATCTAATCCTAACTACTAACACTGTTTCATCCTAAATCATCCCTCGGTCTAACCATTTAATTAGATACCCATATGTGATTAAATTCATCAATTATCCTCTCTTAATTAAATAAATCATCTTATTTGATTAAGTTGTTCCATTCCGTTAATTAAATGAATCAACCTGATCTAATTATCTCTATTTAATTAAATAATTCATTTTATTTGATTAAATCTCTAAAGTCATCCTATTAAGTTAAATAAATTAATATTTATTTAATTTAATCTAACTTTCACCTTCTCTAGTTAAATAAATAAAAAATATTTATTTAACTATCTCTAAAATCATATTCTTCTCATATTTGATTTAAATCAATCTATAAATCTAAGTCAAATTTGTCACATCAACTAATCTCTCATTAAATTAATTAAACTTGATTAATTTAATCTCTATCCATGTCCCTTCCTCTAGCTTTTGCAACTTGCACATGAAAATAGATTTAATTCATTTATTAAATCTCTATTTTCTCTCAAAAGGCATAATAAAGGAATATTCCTCAAATTTGAATTCAAAATCCAAGTGGGCTTTGTCCTTCCAACAAGGCATTTACTTCACCTATCAAGTCCTTTTTCCTTGAGCCAAGTGGCATTCAATGCATTTTCTTTCCCTCTTGCATGTCATTTCAACAATTTCAAATTCCACCTAACTGCATTTATTGACACATTCTTCAAAACTTGCACATCCTTGATCCATTCACATCTTGACAAGTAGCATCTTGCCATGGGTTGATTCTTAGTCCCACATTGCTCTCTTTTGGGCATTCTTCCATCTCAACATTCTATAAATAAGAGGTCTTATTCCTCATTTGAGCATCCACAATTTGAGCAAAGCTATTATACTCAAATTCATAGCAACTTATCATCAATTTCATCCAAGCATAGTTGGGATTTTTGAAAATTTTCAACATGGAGCTCCATTGAAGTCATCACCACAAGCATTCATCCTTCATCAATCATCTGCATCACATCATTAGAGTTGGGTAAGGGCCAATTTTTACATCAAATTGGCACCAATTTCCGCATGGGATCAAGAGTTTGCATTGCTTTCAATAGGATTTAGCTTACTTTCTTGTTCTTTCATTTTATTCTTGTTTTCTTTCCTATTTGGGGTTTTGCTAATGGATTCAATGGGGAATCCTTGTTCCTTCATTGTGTTTTTCAGGTATTTGGATTGAAGTTCTACATTTGGCCTTACAGGGAGGGAACTCTTGAAAATCTAATCACGTTTTTGCACTAAATTTTGTGTTTTCTTTGTTGTTTTTTCGCCTACAGAAAACTCCACCATTGGAATCTCAGCGTCACTATTTAGCACCATTGAGAACTCAGTGTTGCTATATTGTACCACTCCAAACTTCAAACTCTGACGCCCTATGTTTCCCACCCATAATTTAAATTTTGAAACAACACCACTGACCTGAACAACGACGCCTTCATACTCACTGGTTTGGCTACAAAGTGACGCTGAATGGTAAGTGACGCTATACAACACCACTGGTAAGTTCAAACTATGATGCCTTTGTGGGTTGCACTGCTGGAGGGAAGTAGAAAGTAAAAAATTATTTATGAAAAGTACTTTTTATCAAATTCTGGTTATTTGGTCTGTTTTCTGCTTTCTTGACCTCTATTTTTGCATAACCTAACTTATTTTTTTTATCTTTTTTTGTAGGTTGGATTGATCAAAGGTGAAGAGGAAAAGAAGCACGATGACCTCATTTCATGATACCAAGTGTTTTTAAACACTCTAGTGTTAGTTTAACACTCTTAGAGGATTCATTATTCCTCTTAAGGAAAATTTGTTATCTTTCATGCTTAGGACATACTAAATTCATTTTGGGATTTAAAAAGAACTCTTTAAATTCTTGTTACAAAAGGCTTAAAATGAACTTTAGGACACAAACTTACTAGAGTTGGTTTTCGGATTTAACAATTGAACAAGGAAAATTTTCACACTTATTTTGGTGCTTAAAAAGAAGTCATTGTTGCTTTGCGTGACTAAAAAGAACATGTGCTACTTTTTTTTTGTGATTTCTTACTTACACTAACACATTTGAAAAGATGTATGTGCTTCTCTCATGCCTCATGGCAATATTGAGAATCAAAAGGCTTTTTGGTGGTCTTAGGTTGGGATAAAGTAATTGCCTCCACACTTCATTTTGGGTTTAAAATTGAACAAAACATCTTGCAAGTGTGAGCCAAACCTATCGCGTGTATTCTCTCTTTATTTCTTAACAAAGATCAATCAAGTTATGAATATGTTTGCTCACTATTGTTTATCTTAGAGGGCTTGCCTTGTGGGAAAAAGTACTCACCCAAGGGAATGACCTAGCTAGTAACACTCTAAAGCCAAGAGTATTTCCAGCCAGGATATAAAAGTGGGTACTAGAACAAATGCCAGTATCACGTGTTTGGCTCCGACAAGAAGGGAAGCAATGGTATCTCACCACATTGGGTCAACTCCTATGAACAGAAAGTCTGAATTAAAACCCTTGTTGTAGAAAGGCCAAAATCCCTATCTATTTGTTGGTGCAAGAACGGTCGTTTTGAAGCCACCCACACTTTTACGATTTTTAGTATAAATGGAAAGTATGTCATGGGAGTTTCATGGGTACTGGTGCTTGGCTTCCCTAAGAAGTGAGTGTCATGGAGGGGAGCCAGTGGGGTCAAGCATCTAACCATTCGCTAAAAATAACCATAGTTGGACTTGTCCAAGTGGGGACTCAACAAATATAGTCTTTCATATCCATAGGATTATGCTTGTTCTTGGTTACAAAAGAATTTGCTTGTTTGAAAAAATTTGGAAACAAACATTTAACATTGTCATGAAAACTTCAAACCCTTTAGGAAGCAAATACAATTGACCAAATTCAGGTGTTATTGCTTGCCCTTGGGATTTTATCCTTAGAGGTTTCTAAACACTTGGATTATATCTCAATTTTCTTACTAAAGTTAACAATAGGTAACCCTTGCCTTGATTTCATCAAAGTTCCACATGATATACATTGTGGAATGAGAAGAATTTAAGACATTGGACATCTACTTTGAAAACCTAATCAAGAAGTGTTTTTGGTATAACAAAGTCATTAAGCAAAGACTAAAAACAATTGAACTCCACACATGTGTCTCCAATGATTTCATGCAAGATCAAGATCAAGAAACCAAAGGTAAAAGCTCTTAGTTCGAAAAATCACCAAAAATGTCTCTCAATGCTATATGAGTTTAGACAAAGATTGCTTTTTAACTTTTATAGAAGAGCTTCAAGAAACAACCCAAATCTTGTTCGGGAATTTGAGCATCTTGTCTAGAGTAAAGTATGTTCTTAAAAACCAAGGTCTAGTAAACAAGTGTCTTTTTAGGTAAACATAGGATCAAAATCAAACCTTCATCCATCTTTGAACATCAAAACTAAATCATCTCATCATAAACTCTTTGAAAATATTGGAAAAATTGTTCATGTTAAACTTTGGGAAAATCATTTGAAACCAATCCAAAATCATCTTGTTTGATTGAATATGTGTAGATGCATCCTTATCCACATATTTGATCAAATTATCAAACCTTGTGAACAAATTCATCCCTTTATAAACATCCAACATCTTGGGATTTAGGAATTCATTATCAAACCAATCAAAATCATCTTGTTTGGATATGAGTGTTTAGATGAATCCTTCTTCTCACACCTAGACAAATTAGCATCTTTTGAACAAAATCTACTCTAGGACAACATCCAACCTCCTAGAGTTTATGAGTTCACCATCAAAATCAATATCAAAGCGAACAACAAAAATAAAGTCCTAAAGTTTAACATACCCTTCAAGATATTCTCAAAGAGTTCCAATCATCCATCAAACATCCATCTTACATCCATATCATTATCACCCTTTGATCTTTAAATCATCCTAAAAATTTCTCTTTTTTACCTAAAGATATATCAATCCAAAGAATTAGAGATTCATCTCCCATATTCTTGAAAAATTGATCCCTATTTTTATGGTGCAAACTAGATCTCAACACAAGAGGAACATGGAAGCCAACAAAGAAACATCCACTACAAGTGACCTAAGCCAAAAAAATTCTGAAATGAATCCTGTTGGATCAAGCAACCCTCTAACTAACTTTCCTTCATCATCACAAAATCAACAAGAGGAAGGTCAGGTGGAAGGTATTACCAATAATCCTATTGGGATGACACATGAAGAAATCACCGAAATGGTTCAAAATATGGAAAATATAAAATTATCAACATCATGATGATATTCAATCCTTCACTATACATGCTCCAATTAGCAAAGCAAGGGGCTAAACTCCCTTCTGACTTCGATGTGAGCACTATTGTGGAACCATCTTTTAGGGTCATGCCCCCAATCTCATCAACCATCCCCATCACATCAACGCCTCCATTCCAAAGCATCACTCAAAACATCCCCCAAATCACATCATCTATCGCTCCAACACAACCCATTGTTAACAAAGGAAGTGCATTTCTCAATGCATTGCAAACACATCCTCTTGTAAACAATCAAGATTTGGACACAAACACCATCTTGGGACAAACCATACCCAAAAATCCATCACATCCATATGTCTCTCTCACCTTTCATGATCCAAACAACCCATCATCATCATCATTCTGTGCAACACCCCAAACATCTCTCCCCATAACCTCGCAAGGAGAGGATGACATATTTGGACCAGGGGGCATTTTCGACACTACACCATTTCCTCAGGGGATTACACCCCTCACATTTCCACCACTTCCACCATTGCCATCAATAGCCACTTCATTTCTTGGTTTAGGACTTCCCCCTTTACCAAGCATCAATCAACAAAATCAGATCAACCCACCAAGCATCAATCAGAGCATCATTGCAAATACTTCCACCTTGCCATCGATATCACAACAACAAATGGCAACCATCTCGATAACGCAAACCACCACCATCACATCATCAACCACCCCCCTAACATCTCAAAACATGGTCTCTCAAGGACCAAACACATCGAATGCACTGTCTACCACTCAAACCCCAATCATCAACATGATAATTCCTCTCATCACCACAACAAGCACCATACCAAATCTACCTCCACCACCACCGCCACCAAAATTGAACACGTCAAACCAATACATTATTACGTTGCAAGAAGCTTAGCAGGCCGCCTATCAAAAGGCAATCCAACAAGTGAAAAACTAACAAGCCATGCAACTAGTTGCTCAATAAGCCACTCAAGCCACGCAAGCTCCTCAAGTTGCCCAAGCCGTACAACAAGTGCTACAAGAACAACAAGCACAACAAAGTACACAAGCCTAAGCCTTATTGCAACAACAAAAATAAGCCACTAAGGTTGCACAGGCAACACAAGCTGCTCAAGCCACTCAGGCTGCACAGGAAGTGCAAGCTACTCAAGCCACACAAATTACACAAGCTTTCGCTCAAGCACAAGCCCAATATAAAGTGCAACAAGCACAAGCACAAGCATAGTATCTTGTACAAAAATAAGCAACAAAACATCAAGCATATTAACAAGCACTGAAACAATATCAAGAACAGTAGGAAGTAGCCCAATTAGCAGCTCAACAACAAGTGTGTTGGCTCAACAATAGGACTTATTAGCACAACAAAAATAGGACCAACAACAAGCGTTGTTGGTACAACAACAATTATAGGCATATATGGTGCAACAACACATGAAAAAATCATCCATTAACATACCAACCAATCCACCCATCCCACCAACAATTGAACCACCTTGAAACACACTTTCATTCCACCACCTGATCCACAAAATGATGTGATGACACAAATCAAGTTGCTCTCGCAACAAGTGCTCAATCTTCAATCAGGATGAACCACGAAAAACACCCAACAACTTGTATCGTTATCCATTTGATATGAGCCTTGTAATGAAACCATTCTCGAAGGGATTTGAGATCCCCAAGTTTGACAAATACCATGGGAAAAGAAACCCTGAAGATCACATCAGAGAATTCTAGGTTCATTGCATGGAAGTTGCATATGATGATACCTATTTGATGAGACTATTTCCTAGAAGTTTGGTTGGCCATGCCATGGAATGGTTCTCTTGCGTTCCTCTTGGCATCAAGACGTTCTAGGAAATAGTAGACGCATTCATAAAAAAATATACCTTCAACATAGCAATGGATGTTAGTCTAGAGGAACTATCAGCTTTGAAATAAGGAAAAATTGAATCATTTGCATCATTCCTACAATGATGGTGGTGAAAGGCCAATCAGAGAAAATGGGCCATGCCGGAAGAACAAGTATGCACTATCATCTCAAACCTTGACGGCCTCTTGGATTTCCATCTCAAAGTCCAAGGAATCACCACATATGATCAGTTGTTCCCCAGGGCCCTTAACATTGAATGGTCCCTTGGTACACAACCAATGACACAAGCATATCCTGATCAACAAAGCAACCGCCCATCCACTAGTTACAATGACAAACCTCACACATGGGAAAGAAACAAAAAAATTACCAATGATGGTGTCATTGATTCCAAAGTTGTCATTAGTGCCCTTTAGCAAAACACACCCACACCACAACAACAAATCCAACACCATCATCACAAAAATCATCATTCAAACACAACAACACAAAAACCAAACAATCAAATCATCAACAACGTCAATGATCAAAGAGGGCCACCTCAGCGAAACAAGAAATCCCCCAAGAGAAACTACACCACCCTTGGGGAACCACTTGAGGTCATCATTAAAAAATTGATAAATGAAACCTCATCAAAGCTCCTACCTATGAGAATTATCAGGAACCAGACATGAAACCACCCTGGTACAACAAAAAACATCTTGTGACTTCTACAAAATCAAAGGGCACACCACTAAAAAATACATGAGGTTAAAGAACATCTTCCAAGACCTCATTGATCAAAGAATCATAAATGTGGAATAGCCAGCAAGAAATCAGAATCTCAAAATATACACGAATTCGATGCCTAACCATAACAAAGGGAATAATAATGCTAATAAGTGGAAAGGTACCTTCAAGAATGTGAATCATGTGTACGGTAATGTTGTCACATCCCCGGATGACTACTGTGCTACCATCACCATCAAAGGAGCCCATGTTGATTGTGAAGTCACCACAAAAGGTGACAAAATTACCATTGTAGGATCATCTCAGCCAAATAGACCACCCACACCCAACCCCAGATCTATTTTGAACGATTCCAATGTCATTGATCAACTGAAAAGAACCCCAACACAAATCTCCATCATGGAGTGGCTAAAAATTTCATCCGCCCACAAGAAAATCCTTGAGGAAACATTAGCTTCATCCACGGTCCCTGCAGATCTTGATGTAGAACAATTCCAAGTATGGTTGGAAACATCATCACTTTGAATCTCCTTATGTTCTCTGATCAATATTTTCTTGCTCAACCATCTTACAACCGTGCACTCCATTTAGAGGTCCTAGTGCAGAAAAATAATTTCAAGAGAGTCTTGGTGGATGGAGGTGTAGGTTTGAACATTTGTTCCCTCAAGCTCATTAAGAACCTAAAAATCTTAGAGGACTCCATCAACAAAGGAAAAGGAATTACAATCAGAGCATATGATGATCAAGAAGGAGTGTCTCAAGGCACAATCCAAATCCCTATTCAAGTGGGTCCAGCTATCATGGAAACTACTTGTCAGTTCCTAGACCTTGACTTGCCTTATAACATTCTCCTGGGACGACTGTGGATCCATGCAATGCAAGCAGTAGCATCAACCTTCCATCAATGTGTCAAATTCACATATGAAGGACAAGAGGTCACCATCCATGGAGATCCTAAACCATTCTTCTACTGTAAGAACTTAGAGGCAAAATACTAGAAAATACCTCAAATGCCTAAAAATGATGAAGGCCCATTAAATCCATACATTGACCTAGCCACTCTCGCTTCCACTTCTGTGATAGAGAAACTCGCCATCCCCACCATCTCTGATATCAAATTCATCATGTAGGATAATGGTTGCAAAAACTATATGATTCCCAAAAATGTTTTTGTGGTAGGAGAGTTACCACAATCTCCCAGACCATGAGGACACCCTCAATCAAATGAAGCCTCCACATCCCAAACATTCCCTGAAGAATATCCCAACTTTAGAAGTTGGGGAGATCTCAGCTGAGAGGTCATAGAGGAGGATCCATCCCATCTCTTATACCAAGGAAATCGACTAGCGGCTGATCTACCAATGGATGACAACAACAAAGGTTTGCAAATGATGATTGCAATGGGATATGTTAGAAACCAAAGGCTTGGAAAAAATGACAATAGACTTCTAATACCCATCATTTCAGAGATGTGAATGAGAAATCTTGGCCTTGGATGTACTCATCTGAGTATAACCATGCATGGTCGAGGTCTTCCAGTTAGAAAGGTCAATAATCCTCCTCAACAATTAACAGCCGAACCTCGCTTACCCATAGCTATAGGTCGGGTCATAGGTAACTTCATAACTAACATCTGTAGTAGTATTGATGATGAGGATTCCATAGCTGACGTACCCATGCTCTTTGAGGACACCACCCTTCTCATGATCAGTACCATGTCATTTGAGTCATGTAGTCAAAATCATGAAACTCACCTAGTCTACCCCCAACTCATCAATTATGACCAACTAGGACAACCAATTCTTGACACATTCAAAAATGATGAGGCACTCTCATAATTCATGGGACTGCTGGATAATATTCCATGTGGGGATCACAAAGAAGGATTCATCATCGAGCTGGATACACATGTGTACTATGGGGAAATGAATGAATCCCTCAGTCACAAAAGTGAAAAATTAAGAATAATCTCTAGGTCCTTGAGTGAAAACCACACTATGGAACTCTCTGACTCAAAAATAGTAAAAATAAAGGACACATCCAATGGTGAAAACCTCTCTGAGGCACCCGAGGATGGGGGATTCAATCTTCCTCTCACAACTCTTCATTAGGAAAAATAAGTGGTCCTAGCAAAAAAATACAATCCAATTAATCTCTAAACTGAGGAGACCTCACACATCACATTCTATGTTGAGTCATTACTATCAGAGGAACAAGAGCTCCTAGCAGCTTTCTTAAGAGAAAGATAAGTTATTTTTTCATGGAGCTATGTAGACATGCTAGGGCTCGATCCTGAAATTGTAGTTCATCATCTAGTAGTATACTCTAAAGCAAAGCCCGTTAGACAAAAACTTAGAAAATGCATCCTCAGATTGCTCTGCTAGTCAAAATGGAATTGAAGAAGCTTCTTGATGCAGGATTCATAAGACCAACTGACTACCTAGAGTGGGTATCCAATCTAGTTCCTATTTCAAAGCCCGATGGGGGCATTAGAATATGCACATATTTCAGGGACTTAAACAAAGCATGTCTAATAGATGATTTCCCGTTGCCCAACATTGAAATGATTGTGGACATGACAGTGGGACATGAAATGCTTTCTCTGATGGATGGTTTCTCTAGGTACAACCAAATAATGATCACCAAGGAAGACCAACATAAAATGGCCTTCACTTGTCCATGGGGGACCTACTGCTGGAATATGATGCCATTCGGCTTGAAGAATGTAGGAGCAACATACCAAAGATCCATGATGTTAATATTCCATGACATGATCCATAAAACTTTCAAAGATTATGTCGATGATATACTAGCCAAATCCAAAAAAATAAAGGATCACATAGCAACCTTAAGTGTTATTTTTGATAGGCTGGAGGAATACAAGGTCTGATTAAATCCAAAGAAGTGTATCTTCGGTGTACAATCAGGAAAGTTGTTAGGATACATAGTGTCAATGAGAGGTATTGAGGTAGACCCTTCCAAGGTAAAAGAAATCCTTGAGATGGAGGCACCCAAAACATTGAAACAATTGAGAGGTCTCCAAGGCAGGCTTCAGTCCATCTGAAGATTCATAGCACAATTGGTGGATAAACAAATCCCTTATTCTCACCTACTTCACAAGGGAGTAGCATACAAGTGGGATGACAAGTGTGAGGAAGCCTTCAATAAGATCAAAGAATATTTGCTTACAACTCTAGTCCTCATGCCACCAATCCCAAGAAAGCCACTAATCCTCTATGTGTCAACAACAACAATAGCCCTCAGTGCTCTCCTAGTTCAGCATGATGAAAATGGGATAGAAAGGACCATCTATTACATCATCCGCACAATGGTCGGGCATGAGTTAAACTACTCATTCATTGAAAAATCATGTCTCGTAGTGGTGTTTACTTCACAAAAATTTAGAAATTACATGTTGGCACACAAAATCAAACTCATCACCAAAATTGACCCCCTCAAGTACTTACTGTCAAAGGGAATGCTCACAGGAAGGATGGATAAATGGTTTATGATACTATCAAAGTATGAGATTGAATATGTAGAGCAAAAAGCAATCAAAGGTCAAGTCATCACAGATCAACATGTAGAAGCACCCATCTACTCAAAGAATCCACTCATATCAAAGTTTTTGGATGAATCCATCTTCAATCTCAGCATAGTTGACCACTAGAAACTCTACTTTGATGGTTCCTATATGCATCATGGATTAGGAGTCGTTGTCTTCTTCATCACTCCACAAGGGGACTGCATACCTAGATCATACAAATTGGCATTCCCCTACACTAACAACAATACATAATAGGAGGCTTTAACCATAGGTCTTAAAATAGTAGTGTAGTGGCACATCATGGTCCTCAAGGTATATGGAGACTCTCAGTTGATAATAAATCAAGTAAATGATGAGTACCAAACAAAGGATGATAAGCTGAATCCGTACAAAAGGTTGGTAGAAATCCTCAAAGAATCATTCATTGATATCACATTTGAGCAGATTCCTAGAGCAAACAATAGAGCAACAAACGTCGTGGCAATGATTGGATCCTTACTAGATATTCCTTCCAACATCCTGAAACATGAATTCTTGGTAGAACAACTTCTTGTACCTGCATTCGAAGTACCATAGTCAGAATTTGTGTGTGAAATCATTGGTCCTGGTGATCCATGGTACCATGACATTTATACCTACCTGCGAATAGGTTTCCTACTTGCTGACTTACTCTCAAGCCTAAAAATAACTTTTCTCAAGAAAGCATCTTGGTTTGTCATCCTAGCAAACACCCTTTACCATAGGAGCATAGAAGGAACCCTATTACATTGTTTAAACGTTGAGGAGGCATTGACCGCTTTAACTGAGGTGCATAATGACATCTATGGTTCACACTCGAGTGGAATGACCCTAGCTAAGAAATTGCTAAGGATGGGGTATTATTGGCCTACAATGGAAAGAGAGGAATATGACTATGTCAAAAGGTGCCTACAATGTCAGCAACATGGAGACCTCATGCATGCTCCAACTCAAGATCTCCATCCTATTATTACACCATGGCCCTTCTCACAGTGGGGGCTTGATATCATCAGAAAAATAAATCTCACCTCATCTAGTGGCCACAAATTCATCATAACCTCCACCGAGTGCTTCACCAAATGGGTGGAGGCCTTCCCCATGACATACATCACTAGGAAGCAGATATCAAAATTCATTCTGAACTATCTCATATGCCGCTACAGTATCCTATAAGCCATTATCTCAGATAATGGGACACCATTCAAGAATCAAGATGTCCGTGACCTATGTGAAAAATTCAAAATCCAACATCACTTCTCCTCCCCATACTATCCCCAAGGCAATGGCCAAGCAGAAGCCACAAATAAAACCATTTTAAAGATCCTCAAGAAAATAGCCAATGATGCAGGTCATGACTGGCATCTGTAGCTCAATCCCACCCTCTGGGCCTACCGAACCAGCATCCGCACACCCACTGGTGCCACCCCTTTCTCCATGGTCTACGGATCAGAAGTAATACTCCCCATTGAGATCAAGCTCCCTTCATTAAGAATATCATTGCAAAACCTCATAATAGATGAGGAATATCAGATATCAAGATGAAATGAGGTGGAGTTACTAGATGAGCGATGGATAGAGGCACTAAATCACCTGTAGGTATATCAAAACTGACTTAAGTAGGGTTACAACAAGAAAATTAGAAGCAGAACATTCCAAGTCAGAGAATTGTTGCTAAAAGAAAATAAGAAGAAGTCCCTAAACCCAAACATCAAAGGAAAATTTGAACCCAACTGGTTGGGACCTGTTATGCCTTGCATAACCACCCCACTTTGTTTGGATCAAAATGGGTCCCGCTTCTCTTTTTGGTTACTTGTTGTCCTCTTTGGAATTTTTTTATTTTCCTTTTAATTTTGACTTTTGATCTATCTAATTTAATCTTGGTCCTGTCTCAACCTAAGTTGGTTTTCTTCTTGCTAGGAATTCACTAAAATAATTGTAAGCAGTGGTAAATTTATTATAATATATCTTATTTTATGCTGAGGACTAATGCAGACCTTCCTTTTTACAGGGTTAAATCCTACACTTGATGATATTTCTCAACTGAGGCTTAGTTGGAAGGAATTACCCAATCTAGTTGATCATAAAAATTAGCTAAGGCAAAGTCGACAGGACCCAGGTGATGTCACAACAATCAGAAATCATATGCAGGCATTTATCGCCAAGACATCATTCATCGTCTTGGTGACTAGGAGTTTCCTATGAGCGTAAGTTGATCTTCAGGGAATTTTCTTGGTGAAATCTCCATGTCTCACCAACCACTGTCAAAAGGATTCATATATCGGCATAAGGTTTTCTCCCCGCCAAGAGGTCTCGGTGAAAGTTTCAAGTCTCGCCGACCGCCAACAAAGCAAACACACTTCGGCAGGACTCAACTACATCGAGGTAACGTCTCACCGAGCAGCTCTGGTCACACCAACATAGCGTGGGGGATTCTATCAGTATGTCTTTAGGGAGAGAATCAAAGTGTCTTGCCAACAGGGAGGGGTCCCATCAAAGATCTAAGGTCATCAATAATTTTTCCTTCGGCAGGATATCTTGCTGATTGGCATGGGTCTCGCTGAAGGGAGTTGTATTCGATGAAGGATAAAACCTTTGGCATAATGTCTAGCCAAAGAGTTGGGGTCACAGCGACAAAAATGGCATCGGAAAAATGGAGTGGCTTCAGCCAAAGGTCCCACCGATGTGAGATTGTCTCACCGAAAGGACAGAAGGATCTCGCCGAAAGATCTAAGGTTCGGTGAGATGTATCATTGATTAAACAACCTCTCCCCAAACTCAAATGAACACTCGGTGAATGATAAGACCTTGGTGTAAGGTCTTAGTGAAGTTCGAAGGTCACGCTGAAATGAAAGAACTTGGGGAGACTCTAGAAGAATAAAGGGAATTTGGCGAAATGCCTGGGTGACTCCGGACTGTCTGAGTGAAAGCAAAAGGGGATTCGGTGTGATCTCATGCCAAGGAGACCAAGCCCTTTCCAAAAATAAAAGGATCTTGAGGAGAAAAGAGGGGTTGGGGAGACTTCAAACGAATGAGGTGTTTTCGCGGTGACTTCTTGCCGACCCAGCAGGCTCTTGCCGAAAGGAAGATGAGCTCGGGGGAATTCACCAGGAGTTCTCATCGAAAGGTGGGTGTTTCACCGAAATAGAAAGAGCTCAAGGACAATGAGAACAAAGGAACGGGCTTGGTAAGATGTCTTGGCCATCCGATAACGTCTCCCCGACACAAGGTGGATATTGCCAGGACTTCCCACTGAGGGTCATGTTTTCACCATAAGGTCTTGGTGAGGGGAGGGAGTCTTGCCGATAACAAGGGAAGGCTTGGTAAGAAAAGAGAAAATCAGGGTAAGGTCTCCCTAAAACATTATAGTCTCCCCAACATCTGAGATGAGCCCACCTAGTGAGTCTAGCATCCCCGTGACTCTTGTTGACAGAATAGGTTCGAGGAGAAAATAAAAGGGCTTGCTGAAAGATTTGCATCCTCGCTGAGAGGTCTCAGCAAAACGAAGGACTCTTGCCGATTGGTTTTGTGAGCTCGATACGACTTCTTCAACTCACTGAAACATCTTGCCGACTGTTTTGTGTCATGCTGATAACTGCATAATGGTGAAGTCACATCGGGGAGACACTGATGGTGTCTCACCAACATGCGATGTTGATCGAACCACCTTTCACTGCCTGAGGAGCTCGCTTGGCATGTGCCCGACCAATCAGAAGGAGCCAAAAGAGTGACTCATCGGTCCCTTTCATCGATTGACTGCCCTTGTGATGAAGAACAACAAAATGAAAGCAAAATGGATTCCTTCTGAGATCAAAAGGAAATGGATTGACTCGGGTGAAAGGTTTAAATCTACAGGAAGGCCCGATGGCATTTCTAGAAGAATAGTCAAACATACACAGAAGTCCAGAACAAAAGGAGGCCGAAGGAAAGAAGAAACTGTGACTCATAGGGACAACTATAATGACCACTAGCAAGGAGGTAGATCAGTATTGATGGAGATATTTTGAGCATTCAAGGCGGCCTTGAGATGGATTTCAAAGATGGACACACAGACAGAAGAGTAAAGGTTGCAGTTGCAAAATATCTAAGGTCATCCCTAGAACAACCTTCTAGCAATATGGACCGCAGGGCTCCACTTTGAATGCAGTTTTGACTTTCCTCAGAAAGATCTGAGGGCCGACTCTCCTACAGTCTGTAGATATTTTGTAAACCCTAGTGTAGGGGACAACACATTCTTGTTTGTACATTCTGTATATAAGGAATTCTTTCCTTTTTGTAAAGGTTGGAACTTCTAGATTAGAACTTCTAAGGTTAAAGAACTTTTAGACAGAGAACTGTTTAGACTAAGAATTGTTAGGAGTTAGTTAGTTAACAGAAGGAGATAGAGTTGCATCTTGATTCTCAGTAATGAGAGCTTCTCTTATGTTCTTGTTTAGCAGTTAGATTTTAGTACAGATTGTAATGTATTTTCTAAGTTCTCTTAGTGTAGTTGGAAATAATCTAGAGACACAGATTCTTTGTACACTGGTGATTGTGCCAACTTTGTAAATATTGCTTATCTGGTTTAATAACAGTAGAAGAAATCAAAGTTTAATCTACTTCATGTTGTGTTCTTGAATGATATTTGTCTTAATTTGATCATTTGATTTGTGAAGCCTTCAAGGAATAATTTTTTTTATTTTGTGTTTAATTTAAATGGTAACTTAAAAATCTGTTATTTGAATTAGCACTGAGAATGAAAGAGGCTATGTGTCAATCAAAAGATTATCTTGTTCTACAGTTTTAGTTTATAATTCCTTGAAGTTAACAAGTCTGGTTAAGATTGGATGAACTATTGTTCTTTTCTGTTCAAAAACCCTGATCTATCTTTTGTTGTTTCTTTAAAAACCTCGGTTAAATTAGGTTATATTTCATGCTTGATCTTAGAACAATCCAGAAGCTCACACCAACAGGTCCCTTGAATATTACTATTGCATTGACCACTAAGTAACATCAGCATAGTTGAGACCCAACTACAAAGACCTTGGGAGCTAAGGCATCCATGTGTTGCCTTTCTCTTTCAGGGGAATTAGAATAGTAATATTCTACTTGCATTGTTGTGGTGCCAAAATCATCATCAATAGGACCATTTTTTATCACAACGAGCTATAAGTCAGGAACATATTAGCTATCAACACTGGAAGGCGAGCCTCTATACGAGCCCATGAATAGCTCACATCTTAAAAAAAATTATGCCTAAATATTACAAGGTATAGAATCAAAAAATCATAAAAATGTCCTAAAAAAATGTCCACCTTGATGAAAACCTGGAAAATAGGCTTCTTGGTGACAACAAAGAAATCAAAAAAGAAAAAAATCCAAAAAAACTAGAAAAAGGATCAAAAACAGTAAAGAGAAAAATCGTCCTCTAGTGAAAACCACTTCGGTGGTGCTTTGGGCAAGTACCTTGGTGAAAACCTAGCAAATAGGCACCTTGTGTAAATAAGCACTTTCCTTCCACTAGGATCTTCATGAGTCATTTTGCATCACCATCCATTATGCTTCCATCATTTATCACTTTCCATATCTCCATCCATCACTCGTCCGTTCGACATCTGCACCATAGCTTGGTCTTGTGTTCATGTCATGATCTCTCCTAGTACTACTCGGCCCATTCTCAAGGTCAGTTTGTCTTGCCTTTATCAGAGTAGTCTATTGCATCACGCTAGGGGGCATGTTCTCATTGGATCGGATTCATGTATATTTTTGAAATCTTTAAATCAGAAAATCCAAAAACATCAGAAAATCATATCAAAATCCAAAAACATCAAAAAATCAAAAAATCTAAAAACATCAAAAAACCAAAAAAAATCCCAAAACATTCAAAACATATCAAAATCCAAAAAATGTCAAAAAGTCAGTCACAAATTAAAAAACAGAGTCGTCTTGTTGAGCTATGGGTCTCTAAACCTTTAATGTAGGAAAGGTTGATCTTTTATCATACCCCAAGACACTTAGGTCAGTCCTTTAGGAGTCCGTCATAATAAACTGACATTTCATCATGTATATCTTCATCTATAAATCGGTCAAGTCATTAGTCAAACTACATGGTCTCTGTGTGTATAACGTAGGAAAGGCTAATCTATTGATCAACCCCTGAGACCCCTAGGATAGGTCTTTAGGTTAGTCTCTTGGTCAAAATATCAGAAAACCCCAAAACATTTGAAAATTCAAAAATCAAAACATTTGTAAAATCTCAAAAATACCAAAAACAGCCACAAAACATGTCAAAAACTCCAAAAACATCCAAATATTAAAAAAAACCCATCTGTCTCATCTCGCTTTCATGTGAAATTAACATCACTCATAATAAATGATCGTCATCCTCAACCTTTGGTAAAACAATCAGAAACAAGTCTGGCAGGTCAAAAGTGAAAGCTCAAATGTCAAAAGTCTCTAGTCTAGGTCAACACGTAAAAAAGTTAGTCAACTCTTTGTGTCATTATCCTATCGTCCAAATCAGTCCCATATTAATCATCTGATAACATCATGTCCTAGGATGAATCCTTCCTACAATGGGAATTATTTATTAGAAAGAACACTTTTGATAAATGAAATGATGTGCCACCATCCACTGACATGTCTTAGGATGTATCCTTCCTATAATGGGCATTATCTTTTGGCAATAGTTTCAGTTCTTATCCTTAAAAATATATTTCCTTTTGGTTAGCGGTATTGAAGAAAATTAGCTTGTTTGTTTACTTTAACTTTGTCTTTTGACTTATCTTATTTGCGCTTATTCCAATGACCTCTCGATGATGTCCCAAAGAAAGGGATTTAGAGAGATAGAAATGGGGGCAATGATTATTATCTTTTGTCTGCGATGCTTATTGGATGTTCTTGTAATATAACTTGGTGAATACTTGCTTTATTAGGTATATATGGAGGGTGTTTTAGATATCTTGTTGACCAATAGAAATGCTTGCCTTTCTATGTTTTGGTCTGAGATGTGTGAAATACGTAAAGTGCATCCTAGTAAGGTTTATGTATGTTAGGTGTGAACAAGGATACAAGTCCATCGCACTAGATACCACACCATCTTGGTTCTTAATACCTTGATGCATCGTATCTATGTTTGTTATCAAACATAAGGTAGTTGTCCTTTTGAAAATATCAAATCCATGATATATATTCATTATCATCATCATCTCATGTCTCATTAGGAATATCTTCTTTCTTTCATTCCTTGTCACTTTTCATGCTAACAAGGTACTATGAAAATTAATCATCATCATTCTTGCATCCACAAATCATCAACATATTGCATATCATATCATATAGGAAACATAGATCATCTGATTATAAACAATCCATCGTATTATGTGCATACATATCATCCATAATCATATTGAACATCTCATAAAAACATTCATTATGCCATCGCATATACATCATAAGGCCATTACTCACATATCATTTTCCATATCATAAGTCATCATCATCATACCAATTTGCATAACATATCATTTCATATATAACATCACATCATTTTATTAAATAACATCGTCATAAGTGTATTTCATACATGGAAAATCACATACATCCTATCATCCATCACTACATAATATAGATCCGTTAGTTGCATATCATGACCATTGCATTCACATCATCACAACCATCATAATAGAAAACGGTATCGAAAAAGAAATCATCTCATAGCATAAATCATCACATGTACATCATACACCATCATAAAAGCATACATAAAAAGGTACTGCGAAAGGTATACACCATCAAAAACATACATATCATCATCCATAAACACAAATGCATATCATATATTATCATTCATTAGAGACATAATATAGATATGTTAGTCGCATAACCACCGCATAACACATACATCATCAAAAATAAGTACATCCATACATAGTATATCCATCACATACATCATGGTACCATAACATCATTGCATCACATATAGAAATGGAACCATCTACAAATGCATAAAAAATAAATAATAAAAACGGTACATCACATCAACATCATCATCTCATATATATCATCAAAAGACTGTCATAGTACAAAATAATAATCAGGATCACTGTACATGTGTGTATGAGTACAAAAGGCCCAACGGGCTATAAAAAAAAATCCCATATGGCACAAAGGAATAACATCTCAATCAAGAAGGTAGTCTAGCCCTCCTGCCTATTTCCCTCGCCTCTATCACCATGACCCTTTATTGGTTTAGGACTGGTCCTTTATGAAAAATCAGGAGCTCGGGCTGCTCTTGGTATGGCCTTATGGTAATGTATCCGATAATAATCTACCTCCCTGTATGAGCGAAGTGAAATTGTGCTGCAAGAGGAGGAAGCCGTCATGCTCTCTAACTGTTGTTTGTGGCCCATCTATGTAGCTGATTGTAGCTCTGTGGCCTGCCTCTATAGGATCGCCCAGTCTCTCTAAGCCTGGGCCTGATCCCTCTCTATTGTCAAGGCCTGAACCTGGGCCTAAAACTGTAATATCAAGATGTCTCTCGGATCCGGCTGACCTGCTAGCTATATTGGTGGAGACTGCATATGAGGCTGGTCCTCACCTCCGTCTCATGGTGGTGTAGCAACCCGATCTTGATACCCATCTGACCTATGATCTTGGTCTTGCATGTGCACATCCACATGTGGCTGATCTACTAGAATCTGTGGTGGCTGGCCCAAGACTGGTTGACCTACTGGAGGACCACCACCTCCTTGTCCTCTGCCTGCCCCCTGACCTTGGCTTTCTATTGAGCAGAGGGTACACTTGGAACTATCCACCATAGCGGTAGCCAAAACCAATCTCTATAAGCCTATGTAACTCTTGGATCTACACCCCCTGATCATACACCCATGGCTGGGCCACCTGCTGCCTGAAACTATCCACTACCTCAGAGGTAGGAATGTATCACCCCCAGGAGCCCTATGGTACTATACAAGCAAAAATGGCCACGTATCCATCATCTCTAACATAGTATGCTCCCACCCCTGCATAAGCTGATCCTGGTGGGCAAAAAATAGCTATTGTACATCATCAGCCCATCCAAGCCAACCAAGGTATGGGCTCCATGTGAAGACTGCCATGTCATCAAGGACCCTCCAATGAGGAATCTCATGCTCTCTTGTGTGTGTGAAGGACACACCACCCCTGTAATGCCACATCACTGGATCATTAGGCCCCATCGACATTGAAAAAAATCATGGCTGAAGAATAGAGATATGCTCCCATGCCCACACATGAAGGAGTGTGACACTTGCTCCAAAAGCTCTACCATCCACATATACATACTCATGTAAATCCCTTTAGAGGGAGGCTAGAAGAACAGGACCCCATGCAAAATGAACTAGCCTATCGTGAACCATCTGCTCCTATCAGAGCCCTCAGCCAGGATTGAAGTACCGACCTCATTGATTCGGGGCAACAAGACCTGAAATAATCATGACAATCACCAGATAGAAGGGTGAGGTCAAGGCCTTGTGATGCTCCATATCCATCTGAACCTCACAAAATATAATGTCCTTTGTATCGAGGACTGCATGACAGGCATCCCGTCTGACATCCATAACAAAAACCACTCGCCACCCATGAATCAACAATCTAAGGATGTGCCACACATCCTTCATAGTGAGGGTGGCATCCCCAGTAGGAAGATGGAAAGACGAGGTCTCATTGTGTCATCTCTCAGCAAGCACTCAAATCATCCCAAGATGGGTCCGAATAGGTACTGCATAGCTGATATACCATAGCCCCATCTCTCGTAGCCGCTCTTGCTCCCTGTCGGTCAAATCCCATAAGTAACCGAATATCTCCTATGATCTATTCTCCCAAGAATAAAGCAACCTCTCCACCTCCTACATAAGGAAAGCTCACTTTGTTAAAATCATCAAGAAAAAATTATCCCGAGCTAATCTCAGTGTTCAAAAAAACCAGCCCAGCGTTACAACTTGTGAGGGCATTGTTGTTTGAAATTTGAAAACTATGACACTGGCACCTTCAAAGTCCTAAATTTCACCATGACAGGGTACTTTTCCTAAGCAACATAGTTTTGCCGAAACCCTAATTCTAAAGTCTGCCGCGGTGTCAGAGTTTAAAATCCAGCGCTGCATTTCACATATGCATCAGAGTTTGAAGTTTGTTCCCAAACTCCAAACTCCACCACGGTGGTCTGCCTTGCGATAGTGGTTCAGTTTGAGCACTGAGCGGTGCTGTTTAAAATTTTGAGCAGTGCTATATAGCACCATGCCTAGAAAACTAAGATTGAAAGCATTAAATGTGCACGAAAATCAAAAAATGAAGCTCAAGGAAGACTTACCAGTGCCCCAGTGTCAGGAGGTCGCTAGTATGTTCAGACTTGGTCGGAAATGTGCATCAGGAGCTATCGTTGTGCCATCTCGTGAGGGTGTTAGAGCTAAAATCGCAAGGAATTCGAAAGGCTATGTGTGCAAATGAATTGAAAGTGGCCTCCTAAGGTCTATTTAAACCTATTTTTGACCCTGTTTAGCCATCCAGGAGAGGTCTAGGTCCCTCAAACCCATTTTCATTCATCTGAAGGTCATTTTACACCATTTTTTGGCATTTTACCTTGTTTTTTGACCTCCTAGACCCCTTTTGGACCTATCAGCCACCTTGACCTTTTTTTTCACGAGTTCACCCAAAAATTAGAATTTTAGTCCAATCTCTCGAGGGGGAAATATGCTAGCATGTTTTCCCTCGTAGGGGCAGTAGGCGGAAAATTTTGAAATAAATTGTTTTTTGGCTTTTGATTGAGACGGTTTATTCTTTGAATCAAGACAACGAGTGCACTGCTTCAAAGAGGGGCAAAATGTAGACATGGAAAATGTACTAATTAACACTACACATATGATCTTGACTATTAACACCGTTTCATCCTAAATCATCTCTCGGTCTAACCATTTAATCAGATACCCTTATGTGATTAAATTCATCAATTATCCTCTCTTAATTAAATAAATCATCTTATTTGATTAATTTGTTCCATTATGTTAATTAAATTAATCAACCTAATCTAATTATCTCTATTTAATTAAGTAATTCATTTTATTTGATTAAATCTCTAAATTCATCCTATTAAGTTAAATAAATTAATATTTATTTAATTTAATCTAACTTTCACCTTCTCTAGTTAAATAAATCAAAAATATTTATTTAACTATCTCTAAAATCATATTCTTCTCATATTTGATTTAAATCAATCTATAAATTTAAGTCAAATTTGTCACATCATCTAATCTCTCATGAAATTAATTAAACATGATTAATTTAATCTCTATCCATGTCCCATCCTCTAGCTTTTGCAACTTGCACATGAAAATAGATTTAATTCATTTATTAAATCTCTATTTTCTCTCAAAAGGCATAATAAAGGAATATTCCTCAAATTTGAATTCAAAATCCAAGTGGGCTTTGTCCTTCCAACAAGGCATTTACTCCACCTATCAAATCCTTTTTCCTTGATCCAAGTGGCATTCAATGCATTTTATTTCCCTCTTGCATGTCATTTTAACAATTTCAAATTCCACGTAATTGCATTTATTGACACATTCTTCAAAACTTGCACATCCTTCATCAATTCACATGTTGACAAGTGGCATCTTGCCATGGGTTGATTCTTAGTCCCACATTGCCCTCTTTTGGGCATTCTTCCATCTCAACATTCTATAAATAAGAGGTTTTATTCCTCATTTGAGCATCCACAATTTGAGCAAAGTTATTATACTCAAATCCATAACAACTTATCATTAATTTCATCCAAGCATAGTTAGGTTTTTTGCAGATTTTCAACATGGAGCTCCATTGAAGTCATCACCACAAGCATTCATCCTTCATCAATCATCTTCATCACATCATTGGAGTTGGGAAAAGGCCAATTTCCACATCAAATTGGCACCAATTCCCCCATGGGATAAAGAGTTTGCATTGCTTTCAATCGGATATAGATTACTTTCTTGTTCTTTCATTGTGTTTTGTAGGTATTTGGATTGGGGTTCTACAACCCTCAACCCTAATCCCTCAACCCTTAAACCCTTAAACCCACTTAGTAAACTCTCTACCCTAATCCCTCAAATTTCTTGACCCTTAATCCCTCAACCCTTAAACCCTAATCCCTCAACCCCTATACCCTCAACCTTAATTCCCCAACCCTATACTCTCAATCCTCTACCCTCAACCTTAAACCCTCAACCCTCAACCCTTAAACCCTCTACCCTCTACCCTCTACCCTCTACCTTATACATTAAACCCTCAACCTCAGTTCTCAACCCTCAACCCTTAATCCCTCAATCCTCAACCCTCAAACCTAAACCCTCAACTCCAATACCCTCTACCCTATACATTGGACTCTCAACCCCAATCCTTCAGCCATATGTACCCTCAACCCTATAGGTCATCAACCCTATACCCTCTATTTTTAACCCTCTACCCTATACATCGGATCCTCAACCCTCATATATCTATGTCCCTCCCTCCTCTTCTCTCCTTCTCTTTATCTCACTTCTCCCTCCATGTCTCTATCCATCCATCCCTCCCTCTCTACTCTAATCCCTCAAACCTAAACCCTAAACCCTTAAACCCTTAAACACTCAACCCTCAACCATAAACCCTCAACCCTTAAACCCTAAACCCTTAAACCCTCAACCCTCTACCCTCTACCCCCTACCCTCAACCCAATACCCTCTACCCTAAACCCTAATCGGTCAACCCTTAAACCATTAAATACAAGAAAAATATCTAGCCTAATCCCTAAACCCTCAACCCTTAATCCCTCAACCCTTAAACTCTTAACCCTCTACCCTCAATCGTCAACCGTCAACCGTCAACCCTTAAACCCTATCCCTCAACCCTTATACCCTTTACCCTATACATTGGACCCTCAACCCTTAAACCCTCAACCCTCAATCCTTAATCCCTCAACCCTCAATCCTTAAACCCTAAACCCTTAACTCCTATACCCTATACCCTTTACATTGGACCCTCAACCTAATCCTTCAACCATATACCCTCAAACCTATACCCTAAACCCTCTACCCTCTACCCTCAACCCTCAACCCTCAACCCTAAACCCTCAACGCTAAACCCTTTGACCCTAAACCCTTAAACCTTCTATCCTATACTATAGACCCAATACCCTCTACCCTCAACCCTAATCCCTCAACCCTCAACCCTTAAACCCTAATACCCTAGAAACCATCAACCCTATAGTTCCTCACTTTAAATCCCTCAGCCCCTATCACTTCCTCTCCTATCTACTTCATCTGCCTCTTCCTCCTCCTCTCTCCTACCCTCTCTAATTGTCTTTATCTACCTCTCCCTCTTTCTCATTACCTCTTGCTCAATCAATCCCTACCACCATCTCTGCTCCCCTCTA
This sequence comes from Sequoia sempervirens, assembly GCA_007258455.2. NCBI lineage: Eukaryota > Viridiplantae > Streptophyta > Pinopsida > Cupressales > Cupressaceae > Sequoia > Sequoia sempervirens. The sequence continues at coordinate 99,393,836 of VDFB02373365.1, read as the reverse complement.
TCCTCTCTTTCCTATCTCCCTCCCACTCTCTCCCCTCCTCTCTCTCCCTCTAGGTCACCAGGGTCTCTCCCTCCCACCCCCTCTCTCTCTCAAGTCTCCTCTAGAAACCTGCCTAGGTAACTCTCTCTCTCTCTCTCGCTCTCTCTCTCTCTCCTCTCTCTATCTATCCCTCCCACCCTACCTAGCTAAGTCCCTCTCACCCACCCCCCTTTATCTCTCCCTCTCTTAGGACACTCCCTCCTGCACCCTCTCCCTCTCTCAGGTGAATCACTCACACTCCCTCTCACTACCTATCTCTCAAGTCTCTCCCTCTCACTGCCCCTCACACTCTCAAGTCTCTCCCTTTGGAACCCTACCTACATAACTCTCTCTTTCTCTTTGTCTCTCTCTCCCCCCTCTCTCTCTCTCCCTCTCTCTCAATTCTCTCTCTTACACCCCCCCTCTCTCTCTCTCTCCCACCCTACCTAGCTAAGTCCCTCTCACTCTAACCCCTTCTCTCCCACTCCCTCTCTCTTAAAATATCACTTCCACCCCCTCTCTCTCTCTCCAGACTCTCTGTCTCTCTCCCTCCATCCCACCCTACGTAGACAACTCTCTCTCTCTCTCTTAAAATTATCCCTCCCTCTAAAGACATACATAAATACATACATACATACATACATACAAGCATAATACATATGTACATACAATCCAACATACATGTACATGTGTAGATAGAATCTTACCTACATATAGGCATACATACAATATACATGCATACATACAGGGATA
>VDFB02373365.1:99372427-99393045 GCA_007258455.2 Sequoia sempervirens | reverse complement strand
ACAAATATATAAACATACATTCAATAGAGTAGCATTTAACATAAAGCAAGACATAACATGAGCGCGTTAGATCGTGCTTGCGTTATGTCTTGCTAGACATGTCCCTCACAAATGCAGAAAACCATGTCAAAACTAAGATATAATGCGAGCGTGTTATATCTTGCTTTGGGAATCCCCAAGCCTTGGGATTGGTATTTTCCTTGGAATACCAACCCAAAGGATTTGATGGAATTCCCAACGACTAGAGACATGTTTTTGCAAATTCTACAATATTTCACATAATCGGGTTTGTGTTCACTGTCAGGATGCATGTGGTTCAATGTCTAACAAATCGAACACCTGGGTAATGTTAGGTTCTCTCTTAGCTATCCAACGATGTAATTTTTTTCACTTTCTGACAATGTTCAACCTTTCATCCATAATTTCTTTTGTTTGTGTGTCTCTCTTTTTGGCAAAGCAGGTGTTTGGTGTTTTTGTTATAAATTAATCGTTCATCGAAATTTCAAATAAATTACATTTTTAGAAACTAGACTCCATTCTATAATTTTTTATTTAAAAAAAAAATTCAATTAGTTTCCAAAATTTGTAGGGGTAGCACAGCCAAAATTATATTTTTTAAGAAGTGTCCACTTAGAAAATTAGTAAAAAATCAAATATTCATTAAAAAGTTATCAGAAAAATCATGCATCAATTACATACTGTTAGCTAATTTCTTACCGTAGCTATTTCAAAAATACTAAAAAGAAAATCACTGTGCTAGGGACATACAAGAGTTGCTATGTTATTTTTTCTAATAAAAACAACACCAATTTTTGTACGCCCCTCTTTTGAACCCCTTAATCTCAACCATTTTCAAAATAAATTAGTAGTTTAGCAAGTAGAATCCGAGCAATTCGATCCTTGTTTTTGTTCCATCTCAAAATTTTGAGAGTAACTATCCTCAATTTCACGTCCAAGGTCAGTATTTCCTGATTTTAGAAAAAAAAAAGTGGCTACTTAAGTTGATCTATAATTAGAGTTTTACAATTCAAATGTATTTAAGCCTGAATGCTTCTGGATTTGATTGTGTGGAGTCTTTTTTCATCAATGTTTCGGATCACACTATGTGAACCATCATCAAGATAGAGAGTTGAAAAAGATGAGAAGAGTAAGTTGCAAACCCAGCTTATATAAGAAAGAGAGAGGGGAAAGATGAAAGAAGAAGGGAGTTAGGGTGAGGTGGCAACACAAGGGAAATGCTAAAAAATATAAAACAAGAAAGATCAAATAAGAGGAAACCATTCAAATACTAAGAGCCACAAAGATAGGATGTGGTTGAAGAAAGTTTATAGAATGTTGTGTAGATTTAATTCAAAGATATTATATATTCATAAGAGCAAGCTAAGACTATATAAAAAACATAACCAAATGAGTTGAGACACCGAAAAGACAAGCAAACCAAAAAAGAAAACCAAATATATAAGAGTGACTATAATCCAGTTTCATTTTACATATTATAGTCACTCTTATATATTTGGTTTTCTTTTTTGGTGTGCTTGTCTTTTTGGTGTCTCAACTCATTTGGTTATGTTTTTTATATAGTCTTAGCTTGCTCTTATGAATATATAATATCTTTGAATTAAATCTACACAACATTCTATAAACTTTCTTCAACCACATCCTATCTTTGTGGCTCTTAGTATTTGAATGGTTTCCTCTTATTTGATCTTTCTTGTTTTATATTTTTTAGCATTTCCCTTGTGTTGCCACCTCACCCTAACTCCGTTCTTCTTTCATCTTTCCCCTCTCTCTTTCTTATATAAGCTGGGTTTGCAACTTACTCTTCTCATCTTTTTCAACTCTCTATCCTGATGATGGTTCATAGAGTGTGATCCAAAACGTTGATGAAAAAAGACTCCACACAATCAAATCCAGAAGCATTCAGACTTAAATTCATATGGATTGTGGAAATCTAATTACATTGAATTCAAATGTATTTAACCTTAATTACAATTATTCCCTATCCAAACAGAATTGTGTGACTACGTTGTTTAACTGTTGAAATTACAGACTAGATTCACTTTTACATAAATTAATGAAATTACTAATTACTAAAATGTTGTAATTAGAAATCAAATACTAAATTGAAAAATAAACTGAAATGAAATTAGAGAGAATATGAGACAGGAGATAGAAGAAGAATGAGATGAAAGATAGAAGATCAGATGTAGGTTGATAACGGAGTTCGTCCTTCAAAGGACTATGTCTCTAGGTCCGCTTCTCAATGTTGGACTACTTTCATTAATATCGCCAAACACTTGAAGATGCCTTCTTACAATATTCAAACTACAAAACCTGCACAAAATTTCTCACAATCTCTCTCCCTTTTACAATTTTTGTTTATAATAACACTTTGTAATTCTTCTCCTCCAAAAATTCTCACATTGGAATTATTCCTCCAAGTAAACTTGATTAATTATTCTCAAGCCAAAACTCTCACAATTCCAATAATTTCCAATACCCAACTCACCATCTACCCCCTCTTTTATACATAAAGTTTTTCCAATTTTGGCCTAAAACCATATGATTTTGCAAATATTGCATATCTCCCATTTACATATGTAAATCTTTAAAAATCCCTTTTAAAATCCTAATAATCTTTTATAAGCCCTTTTAGTTTTACTTTTCGGGCTTTAGAAGATTCCTTTTAAATCTTCTTTTAAAAATAAGAGATTTTCCTTTTAAATTGTAGAGGGTAAATATTCAAAATTGGGTAAAAATCGGCTTTTGCACTTATTTAAATAGAACTGACCCCTTATCCACTCAAAAAATCACGTGTAGTGTAGTGGTAGGGAGTTAAAATAGTATGTTGGAGGTTGTGGGTTCAATCCACAACCCCATTTTTTAGGATTTGCCGTTGTTTGTTAGACAACAAAATTAAACTACCCCACATAAAACTTCAAACAATACGCTTGGCCTAGTGGTGGTAGCTTGAAATAGCATAGAGGAGGTCAGTGGTTCAAATCTCCCCAACAAATTTTACAAAAAAAAAACCAAATCCGCTTACCACATGGCACAAAACCAGTGGTCCATGTGGCACTATTTTATTTGACCACTTGATGACACATGGCGCCATACTATTGGTCCACATTAGCTGCTTTTTCCATGTCAACAATTGTGCCATGTCAACAAGTTGTGCCACATCATCTGCCAATTGTACCTGCCATATCAACATTGGTATTTCCACATCATCTATAGGACGCCACTTGTCATGCTGACATCATTAGTTGACCTAGTCAACCCATTCTTTTTGGAAACTTTGACCAACCATAACTCACTCATATGGACTCTATTTTGTGCAATTCAAGTGGCATCAGAATCATCTCGATGAGCACTTCAATTTGATGCCAAATTTGACCAACTTGGAGATGACCAATTTTTGACCTTTGATTGGCCTCTGGTACCCGATTTGATTGAACCTTTGAAGAAGCATAACTCACATGTACGATCTCCTTTTGATGTGATTCAAGTTGCGTCAAGATCATGTCGGTGAGCTCTTTCAAATGATGTTGGTTTCAATGTATTTTGAGACTACAAAATTTTGAGGTCTTCTGGGTCCTCCTGGATCATTCCCCCTAATTGAGAAGCTTTTGGGCCACCAAAAGTTTGGTTCTATATAGAATTTAAGTGAGGAAATTGGTGCCTCACCTACCTGGTATCATCTATCCACCCTGCTAGAATTTTGTACATCTGACCCATCACAAACAAGATAAAAAATGAGATAGTAGTGTTGAAACATTCAACTGTATATTTACCAATATTCATTATCGCATCCACCATCCACATAGAGCTAACTAGCAGAATAGTAAAGAACAAGACTGAATAAAATGATGTAGAAGAAAAAGTATCAACTTGTTGGATCTCCTAAATAGGAACATCGTTAGAAAATTTATCATTCAAACCTTCTTTTACCATCTTTAGTTGAAGGCTCAAATGTGCTTGCAACTGATCCTCACACTATGCTATCTATTACACCTTATCATGATTAGCATCATCATGCTTAGTACCACTAGCTGTTACAGACATAAGGATTAATTTATTGCTTGCATTTACAATCATCTTCATATGCCATGTGTTTACAACAAATATGTCATTCTTCATGTGATGAGCTTTTACAATGTATTTAATTTCATCCTTAAACAAATGATACTTATTATATTCCCTGTAGAAAATGGCCTTCCTGTCATACAAATAAGGACTACCTAGAACCATTCCATAGATGTCAAGTGAAATTACATCTAACTCTACCTCATCTACAAATTTGGATCTAATTGCAAATCGGAGTTTACATTACTTTGACACATGTAGCCGAGCATTATCATGCACCCAACCAAATGGATTTGGTTTAGGATGAGGAGTTGTTTTTAATCCTAATTCCTTAACAACTTGTTCAAAGATTAGATTCACTTGTAATCCACTATCTATGAGTGTGTCAATCTTTTTTTTTGCAATAGCCCTTATATGAAATAATTCATTCCTTTTAATCTCAATAGGTTTCTTATTACACTTTACAGAAGAAGCATGGGAACTAGTACTGACAACAGGAATGTTACCTTTTATACCCACAAATGTGATCTTAGTTTCATCATTTGAATCTGATCCGAGATCATGCACGACAGTTGTGGTCTTTTGCTTACCCTTTCTATCCTTGAACCATTTCGGTTTCTGATCAGGATGCAATTTTCAGCACTTTGCATCTTTGTTCCCTTTCTTCTTGCAGTGTGAGCAATAAGGTTTATCCTCCTCTTTCTTTACAATAGCTATTTGTTGTGATTTCTCTTTCCCTTTCTTACTTCCTTTGTGCTTACTTGAGTTCATCAACAAATTGTCATGGCTATTCCTTGAGCTTGTTTCCAAATGGATAGCTTGCACACTAACTTCATCAATGTTAGTTGGATTAAACATAAGTATGGTATGTTTCAAACTCTCATGTAATCCACCTATGTACTTTAACAAAGTTTTTTGTATGTACAATGGAATGCAAAAAATTAAAGCCCTCTTCGTAAACTCTTGTGTCTATTAATCTTGCACACTTTGTCCTTTCTCTTGTCTTAATGATTGCGAGTTCATTACTGCTTTTTGCATATGCCCTAATGGATATAGAACTATTTCTTTAATGTAGCTACAAACTCAAACCAAGAAGAAATAATTTTACCATAACGGCTTAGGTCTTCCTGAGTTTTTCTCTCCCACCAGATTAAGGTTGTGCCTCCTAGGTGAAGAGTGGATATTTGGATTGTTGAGAATCCTCAGCAAACTTCTGAATTCTACAATAAACTTCAATTTGTTTTATCCAATTATCAAGTTTTTCTACATCTAGTTCTCCATTATAAGTTGGCAATTCAAATTTAACATCTAGTTTTAACAAAGGTGAATTAGTTTACACAAGTTGTTTCTTTTTAGAAGAGTTAGGCAAAGAAGAATAAGAGGATGAAGAAGATGAAGAGGACAGGGATGGAGGTTCAGGAGGGTGATGACCACCTCCTACTCCTTTACCTTTGTCTTGTTTCAACGAGGATTCAGCTTCCTCCTTCTTTCTTACCTTTCCTTCGTTTCTCTTCTTTCGTTCTTGCCTCTCTTGGAAAAGAATTTCCACCATTGACTTCATCTCAAGAAAATCTTGTTGAAAAGTTTTCTCATCAAGCTCTGTAGGACTTTGTTCAGCTTCCATTTCTGATCGTGGAAAAGACCTTCGTTTTCCGATCTCAAGATTGAACTCTGTAAGTGAACCTTCTCCTTGCTTCAATTTCAACTTATTTAACATTGAATTTTGCAATTTCCTATTAAGAAGCTCTTATACCAATTTGATATGTAATTAGAGGTTTACAATTCAAATGTATTTAACCTTAATTACAATTATTCTCGATCCAGACAAAATTTCGTAACTATGTTTAACCGAACTGAAATTATAGACTATATTCACTTTTACATAAATTAATGAAATTACTAATTACTAAAATATTGTAATTAGAAATCAAATAATGAATTGAAAAATAAACTAAAATGAAATTAGAGAGAATATAAGATAGGAGATAGAAGAAGAATGAGATGAAAGATAGAAAGATCATACACAAGTTGATAACAGAGTTCATCCTTCAAAGGACTACATCTCTAGGTCCGCTTCTCAATGTTGGACCACTTTCATTAATATCACCAAGCAGCTGAAGATGCCTTCTTACAATATTCAAGCTTCAAAACCTGCACAAATTTCCTCACAATCTCTCTCCCTTTTACAATTTTGGTGTATAATAACACCTTGTAATTCTTCTCCTCCAAAAATTCTCACACTGGAATTATTCCTCCAAGTAAACTTGATTAATTATTCTCAAGCCAAAACTCTCACAATTCCAATAATTTCCAATACCCAACTCACCATCTACCCCCTCTTTTATACATAAAGTTTCCCAATTTTGGCCTAAAACCATATGATTTTGCAAATATTGCATATCTCCCATTTACATATGTAAATCTTTAAAAATCCCTTTTAAAATCCTAATAATCTTTTATAAGCCCTTTTAGTTTTAATTTTTGAGCTTTAGAAGATTCTTTTTAAATCTTCTTTTAAAAATAAGAGATATTTCCTTTTAAAATTTAGAGGGTAAATATTCAAAATTGGGTAAAAATATGCTTTTGCACTTATTTAAATAGAACTGACCCCTTATACACTCGAAAAATCATGTGTAGTGTAGTGGTAGGGAGTGAAAATAGTATGTGGGAGTTCGTAGGTTCAAATCATGACCCCATTTTTTAGGATTTTCTATTGTTTGTTAGACAACAAAATTAAACTGCCCCACATAAAACTCCGAAGAATACGCTTGGCTTAGTGGTGGTAGCTTGAAATAGCATGGATGAGGTTAGTGATTTGAATCTCCCCAACAAATTTTACAACAAACAAACCAAATCCACCTACCACGTGGCACAAAATTAGTGGTCCATTTAGCACTATTTTATTTGACCACATGATGACACGTGGGTCCACATTGGCTTCTTTTGCCATGTCAACAATTGTGCCATGTGAACAAGTTGTGCCACATCTTCTATCAATTGTACTTGCCATATCAACATCGGTATTTCCAAATGATCTATAGGACACCATGTGTCATGCTGACATCATTAGTTGACTTGGTCAACCCATTCTTTTTGGCAACTTTGACTGGCCATAACTCACTCATACATACTCCGTTTTATGTGATTCAAGCGGTGTCAGAATCATCTCGATGAGGACTGTGATTTGGCGCTGAATTTGAACAACTTGGAGATGAACAATTTTTGACCTTTGACTGGCCTCTAGTACCTGATTTGACTAAACCTTTGATCGAGCATAACTCGCACGTACGATCTCCTTTTGATGCTATTCAAGTTATGTCAGGATCGTGTTAGCGAGCTATTTCTAATGATGTTGGTTTCATTGGATTTTGAGACTATGAAATTTTTGAGGTCTTCTAGATCCTCCTGGATCATAAGCCCCCTTTTTGGGAACCATCTTTTTGCACTTACCCATTTACCTAGCCAAACGTTAATGCACAACAGAGAAGGTGGCTAGAATTCCTTAGTGAGTACGACTCTAGAATAGAATATATAAAAGGGAAAGAGAACATAGTGGTTGATGCTCTTAGAAGACGAAGACATATGAAAGTGATGATCTCAACAAGGTCTAACCTAAGATAATCAATGAATTGACAAAAAAAAATCGTCGCTATTTTTTCGTCGAAATTGTGACGAGGAATTAAATGTCAAAATAACGGCATAGATTCATCAGTCGTTAGCATCATAAAATGACTCAGATGTTCGTTGGAATATCGACAAAAACTTCGTGTATCCACCGATGAATTAAAACCAAAATGCAATTGCAATGGCTCTTCCGAAGCATTGAAACAACACTAGAAGTTCGTTGCCATTTCGACAAAATGGGCAAGGAGTTACGATGAAGCCATCATTGCAGCTATAGCAACTTCATCAGACCTTTTCGGTGAGTCGTCGGTGGCCTTCGTCGAAATTACGATGAAACAATGCAATTTTTTTTAAAAAAATATTCGTTGAAATGTACCATTGTGGAGACTCTTGGCGATGACCACCAAAGCCAACCCATCGGTGAGAGATCAATCATTGACATAGGATAGAAAAATCACTCCGATAGTCCAGGTCTTACTGATGACTTCCATCGGCAAGACAGATCCAATGTCACACCGATTTGACCTCTTTAGGAGTTTTAAATAGGCCTACACCTTGTCATCATGGAGAATCTTGGTGATGACCACCAAAGCCAACCTGTCGGTGACAGATCAATAATCAGCATAGGATAGAAAACTCACTCCGATAGTCCATTTCTTGCCGATGAATTTCATCGGCAAGACAGATCTAATGTCATACCGATCTGACTTCTTCAGGAGTTTTAAATATACCTACACCATGTCATCACGAAGACTCTTGGTGATGACCACCAAAGCCAACCCATCGGTGAGAGATCAATCATCGGCACAAGATAGAAAACTCACTCTGATAGTCCATGTCTTGTCGATGACTTCCGTTGGCAAGAAAGATCCAATGTCACATCGATCTGACCTCTTCAGGAGTTTTAAAAAGACGTACACCATGTCATTGAGGAGACTCTTGGTGATGACCACCGAAGCCAACCCATCGGTGAGAGATCAATCATTGACACAGGATAGTAAACTGACTATGATAGTCCATATCTTGCCGATGACTTCCATCGGCAAGACATATCCAATGTCACATTGATTTGACCTCTTTAGGGGTTTTGAACACTGCTGGTTATCAGGAAAACATTCTGAGTGTCTCGCCAATTAAACAAGTGTCTAAGAGCAAGTAAACAGATGGAACCTATTAATTTTCTTATTTTGGGGTTCTTTAAATCATAGAATAGATACCATCTTCTTGTGTATAATGTACTTATATTCAAATTTGAATTTGAGACCAATTGTCATTGCACATTCCATTTTACTTGCACAGAGTATTCTATAAGCAATATATTGATAGTGCCAAATGATTTATGGTGTTGTACAACTCTACCTATCATCATAATTCTGTTGTTCCCCCCTAGAGAATCCTGCAAAGACAAGTTTACCATACCAAGTCAAATAATATGAAAAAGACTTACTTCCATACAAATTAAATGATTATTCTCACAATGGCAATTGTCTAATCACAACAATTCCATGAAAGGTTATCCATGCTTCATAAGAGATGATTGATCATACATACAGACTACAAGATGCATAGAAAAAGAATTACACTTTAGAACAACCAAGGGATAACAAGGGAAGGAGTTAAGAAATGTCTGGATTGAAGAGAAAATGTGTAGGGAAAATGTTGAGCAGTGTCAAGAGAACAGAGCTTGTAGAACATATTCTTGACCTAATCAAGCTCTTGAACAACTTAAACAAAATTAAAATACTAACACATACATGAGACATGTAATGAACTTCCAATATCTGCTATCTTTTTCATTAATGCAAAGGTAGGTAAAGGAGAAATAATTATAATTGTAACACTATTCATAGTCCAGTAAATTATGTTCATAATTTGTGTTCAATGGACCTCTGTTTAATAATTATACTACCCATCTAATACCATATTTTAATCCAGGGTTCAACTATCTCAGATCTAAAGAAGCACATTCAATTAACCATTTAAAGTACTATAAAATAAGGTAATACTTTTACTTGAGAAATATTGGGTACACTTGTAGGATTAAAGTTCTCACAATCATCAGGATTTATTGGCACACATACACAACCTACAACAAATGAAGTAATAGATGACTACAAGTTAGTGAAATGGTCCTTAATATGTGACTGGTTTGCAAATTGATTGGTAGAAAATAAGGTTACAAACAGATCTACATGAAAAATTATGAGGACAATCTACTATAATCATCAAAATAGATGAGAAGTGCAAAGGAAAGAGTCGAGCTACATCACTAGAGCCTAAAAAAACACATGCAAGAAACATAATAAAAAGAACAAACCAGTTTTTGGATGAATACAAAATGGTGCCTTCATCAAGTGATTCATATGCTTTCACATTTGACAAGACATTAAGAAGATTTTAGTCTTCCTCTGTGAAATTAACTGCTTACAAAAAAACCCATAAACCAATATTATATACCTCCATGTGTAGTCGAGGGTAGGTATAAGAGAAAAAAATTTCCTCAATGCAATGCTGAAAAATACCAATGTGTGTGTAGGTTTGTATTACTAAAAATATCATTTCACTGCCTAAGGAAAAATACCAAAGTGATGTTTTAAATTTCAATCTTCACATAGGCTCCCTTATTGCTACACATGCATATACAAGCATTATTCGAGCTCTAAACTATTCAAATATTAAGGATTTAATTAGCTATAAGATGGAAAGTTGTTTTTTAGACATAATCCATCATCTTTAACATGTTTTTATTCACTCCTAGCGCTTCAGATAAATTTGTGTAAATGAGACGAAATGTGAATCTTTTATGACAAAGAAAATTCTTAAAAGGAGGGAGAGAGAAAAGGGTAGGGGAAAGAGAATGCTTGAATGTATAGCAAAGTATAACATTTTGATCATTATAACAATGAAAGCGAATCTTAAGTTTGAAGCATTAATATCATTTTACAACATTTATTATCAAGAATGAATGTAAGTAGAGAAATTTTGCATACCATGGTACAAAATTTCATGGTTAAGTGGAAGCCTCCCATCAACAACAAGATCCAAATATCCGTGTATCTATCTCAATCGAGCCTCTAAACCCTTGAGCTATCAATTTTCCACTAACCTGTTATGCACAAAAGTCAAATTTTAGAGTTATGTCACCACTAAAAATAGAAGAAACAGGCTTTTGAAACCAAATCCCACACAACACAATGTGGTATTCATACAAAGACATTCCAAACAAACTAAACTCAGAACATTGGAATGGAAACAACTTCAAATTATGATGTAGAGCATGGATTCAGGGTATAAAGAATCATTTTTCTGCCACCATAGTGAAAATTTAGCACTTTCTTTCATCTTTGCATATTGGTTTGATGCTTCAAACAATGCATTTATTATATTGAAAAGTGCATTACCTTATTGCGCTTCTCTTTGTTTCGAGCATAGTTTAATATTCTCTACTTAACAGGGCCAACCAAGTGATAGTGGAAGCTCATTTGGCCCTTCCCCCCCCCTCACATCACTCTCAATTCTCCATACCCAATCATATAACATTAATCATTCATTCATCCATTAATAACATATAACATTCATTCATTTACATATAACATTCATTAATTAACATATTCACATTCATTCATTAACATATAATATTCATTCTTTTAGTTTTACATATTATCAAAAATATGGTTGTCATGATATGATTACAATCAATTTTTTTTTGTTTCTTTTTTAAAGCTAAATTTTTTTGAAGTGGAGTATCTTTTTCTAAATCATTTGTCCCCCCTTTAGTTGTTCTTCCCTCTTCTCATGATCTTAATGTACACCTAGTCGTCTGCTCACAACGTGGACACCGCTACAAGGGGGGTCTGCTGCAATAACAAAGAAATGTTAAACTTATATGTTTTATTATTATTGTTACAAGTATTTCATTAATTAAAAGAACATTAGAGTGGTTCTCTTTATCTGATGGGTCCACATCATGTTCTTGAACTTCTGTTATAGACTCATGCTCAACATGTTGAACACCCTCTAAATCCTGATCTACAATTGAAACATGAAATGTTACTTTAATTAATACACCAATTGAAATTAAATATGTTTAAAAGAACATAAGAGTGGTCCTCTTTACCTGATGGGGCCACATCATGTTCTTGATCTTCTCTAGCCTGATCATGCTCAACACGTTGATCACGCTCTACATGCTCTAAAGTTGAAACATGAAAGGTTACATTAATTAATACACCAATTGCAATTAAATATGTTTAAAAGAACTTTAGAGTGGTCCTCTTTACCTGATGGGGCCACATCATGTTCTTGATCTTCTCTAGCCTGATCATGCTCAACATGTTGATCACGCTCTACATGCTCTAAAGTACCGGGATGCACACCATAACCTTCATTTGCAGGTTGTGCTCCACCCTCACTAGGCTGCATTCCAATGTCATGTGCAGTATTATCATTGATTGAATGTTTAAAACAAATAGGCATGTAATTACTTTATTGTGGAAATTAATATTGAATAGATTGCACAAGTATTCAATTTTAAATAAACTTTATTGAGTTTATTTACCTGCGTGTCGGATGCAGTGGAAGATTGTGTTTTCCCAGTCAAGACTCTTAGGCGCTCAACCATGGCTCCATAGCCTTGCTGGAAGGAAATCTTTAGGTCCTCTTCCGTGGGAACTCTATTGAATTTAGAGCCCTACATTTTTGCATAAGATCACAAATTTTGCTTCTATGGTGTGATAAAACCAATTTTTTTTTCAATTTATTATTTGGATACAATATTTATTTATTGATACTTACAATTCATGTGACTAATTTCATATAACAACCAGAGCCAAGTTTGTGTTGCTCATGTTTTTCTAGTCTTTCCTTTGTTTCCTTCGATGTGTTGAGCAGCCTATGAAAATTTTGAAATACGTTAGATTATGTAAAAGAAAGAGTAATCAGTATATAATTACATTGTTGATAGTATCACATACCTTCCTTGGCCTGGTGGTGTCTTTCCTTTTTTCTTTTCAGCCTTCTCCTTTCCATCCGACACCAGGTCCTTCCACTCCCTCTCTGGAATCATGGGGGGATGCTCGTACTTTTTTTTCTTCTCTAAATGTGACCTATATTGGTCCTTCACATACATTAGATAGGTACCAACTTTCTTAAGGACCTTGGTTTAGTTGAATGTTTTATCACCGAAGAGCACAACTAAAAAGTTAATGAGCTCATCTTTTAAATCTTTATTTTGGGCATTCCACCGTGTACGTATGGTGGGCCCGAAGAGCTCCAATGTAATATCACTTAGATGTTTATAAAAAACATCATTTCCTGCAAAATGATCATGGGATCAATAGTCTAAAAAGGGTGATCAATAAGTAAATTTCAATTGGATTATATATAATAATAATTAAAACATTTTAAAGTACATGGGACCTTCTTTATCTTTATGGGAATAAAATCCTTTGTCACCACAAATGTGACCGGCAATGTTCTGGTACTAGTAATACGGGAAGATCCAGGAAATGCTGCTAAAATACCACCAGTACTAGTGGCCTCTGCATCCCCAGGTACATGTCCTGATGCATGTTCTAGCATGTGTTTTTTTCCAGAGGGTGCACTAACAGATGCCTGCATGGTATGTGTTGCCAACATTTCAGACGACAATATAGGCATGGATGATTGGGTCAAATGATGTGATGTATGCGTAGGAAGATCAGGATAGACACTTGTACCAACCCCTACTCCTCAGGCAACACTTGCAGTACCCTGATCATGGCCAGGAGCATCATGAGGATGCACAAAATCCTATAAAAAATAACACATATTTTAGTTCATGACATAAAAGAGTACAAAATATAAAACCATGAATGAACCTATGTTATAATTAAATATCTCATGACAGCTTACTTGCAAGTTTTGTGATCTCTTAGTCAATATTTTAACCCTCTCTAATCTCATCTGTTTGAGGCACTATGAATAACAACTTAAGGATTTCTTCATTGTATTTTTTTTGGGTCTTCCTTATCATATCGAGAGGGTTTATTGAATAAGCGATGTCATCATCACATAATATTGACTACACCTCCCTATGGATGCTCTCATCTACTGCTGGTGCCTTTCCCTGATCAGTTGACTGCAACAAGAATAATAAAAACATTATCAAAATTAACCCAATAAACTTATGAAAATAACATAATAATAAAACATTTTGCTTGTATCTAATTTGTACAATTACAATGAGGTAAACCTGTCAAGTAGAAGCACTTGAAGATACATCGTGATCTGTGCTCTAGGTCGGAGCCTTCTCAATAAGATCAATGTCCCGCTATGACAAAAATTAAATATTAAAAAACCTTACCGAAATGAAACCAATAGAATTATGAAAAAAAACATAAGAATAAAATGGTATATTGGAGTCATTAATTGGAGGTTGGGTAAAATGGTATATAGTACATACCACCCCCAATAGTAACTATGTTTGTAACTAAGCGATTCAAATTGTAATCGATTAACAAATCTTCCCCTACAGTTATTGATTTTGTCGCACATACGAATACACGGTTTCCCTCGCGTGCCTTGAAAATGCAATTGGGTTGCTTATTTGTTGACCCAGGTTGTGTACTGCTTATAAAACCTACAATATTCCCTTATACTTTTGGCCTTTTGTCAATGTACATAGCCACTCCTTTATTTTGATCCTTATCCTTTAGTTGTATATAATTTGCTGACAGTGCATACCTACCTATACTTCGTGTATATTGAACCAGTTGCATCCAATCTTTGTAACTGTAACAGGGTCTGACATATCCCATCAATTTAGTAACTTTTTCATAGCAGACCTTTATGTTGTCCATGCAAAATAGGCATAAACCATGTAATGATGATGGTGCTATGCGATATATCCTCTTGTTGACACAAAAATCAGTGTTTATTGGAGGAAGTTCGTTGGGTACCCATTGTCTCCATAGATGTTTGTACCTCAAGGGCACCTCAACGTTGCCTATGCTCTCATCATGATAAGAACATGACCCCCCTTTAACAAGAAAAAATTCCATGCATTTATAGAATTTTCTTCTAATCTTTTGACCTCTAGTTGATCTCCCTCTTTTAGACATACTACATGTCTCGCTTTCCCCTTCTCTTCCTGAATTTCCCTCGCTCGAGGAAGGCAGATCTAACAAATACCTATTTGGTGGTACCTACACTCATAGGGATGTTGGATGAAGTTCTTTCATGGTGATTTGATCCTAAGGTGACATTATGATTAATCTATCATTTCATCGCTAGAATTTCACAAGTTATAAGGTAATCAAGTCTTGATAGATTGCAAGTTATTGTTACTACCGTCCAAATGTGTCCATCACAAATCAAATCTACTTAACATTTTAACTCCCATACTTGGTAACAAGTGTTAAATATGACTATGTTCCACTAGTTACACAACCAAGGCCTCAAATGTATTCTCTAATTGTAATCAAAGGACTTTTTCTCTTCATTCAAGTAAATAAACTTGAAGGGAAACAACACCAAGTGGTTTATTGGACACCTACATGACTACAAATAGCAAAAAAATTACATTTAATTTCCATATGTCTAAGTGGTTAACAGGGAGGGAGTGTGTACTAGGCCTAGTTAAGTCATCATAAGTTTATGCTTTGGCAATAAATTTTTTTTAAGTCATCTTAAATCTTCCTATGTCTAATTGCTAGGAGACTTTTGGTATGTTTTAAGGTAGGATGATTGATGAAAGAGCCCAAAGAGCCTTTCTCGATGGTATCCAGGTGCACATAGCAGTGGTCTTCTCTTATACGGTTGGACATGATTTAAAAAACTTAGCTAGGAATTATTCATTTAACCTAAGGTTTTCTCATTATGCCATCATTAAAGAAGTATGATCAAATTCTTCTATTATGAAGAATTGGTCATTGTGCCTCTAGTAATCACTATAAATTTTTGTAAGGATAAAATGACTAATTGCATTAGGTAGGAGAGAATCAACTTTGAGTTCTTCAAAGATTATATTTCTTTATTCATAATTTTTAAGGGTTGTGTGTGGAGGAGGTCATCACTACCAAGAAGGGAGGAGACCTTTCCTTGTGATGGAACTTAAAATTTTTTCTCTTTGTGTTCCATTTTTATCTTGCCTTATGTCTTTGGTCATCTATGGTGTTTGGGAAAAGCCTAAGGTTGGGGTTTTACCTTTGTCTTCATGTAAAACCCTAGTGTTTATCTTACGCCTTGGGTGGGATGTTTTGGGACATTACATTTTGGAATATCACAAGGCGGTCCAATTGTCTGGTGACACATGTGCTTTTTGGCCCGATGCTTGTTTGCTCCTTCTTTTTGTATAAGAAGGATTTCAAGGCCAGAAGTACGGGTTAGCAAGTTAGATATTTTTGGTCGAGTCTAGATGAAGTTGCAAAGAAAATTGTAAAGTCTAATGGTTTTAGGGAAAATGCAATTTAGGTTTTGAGTCATTCTATAGTAGGTTTTGAATTCATGGGGATTTGATGTTTTATGATAGTACTGGCATTTGAATTGATATGATTAATTCGAACTCATATCTCTCCATTATATAGGCATGTCTAAATTTTGAATAAAATGATCAAGGGTTGTTTTGTTCATCTCACTATTGTGGTGTGTATGATTCTTGTTTTAGCTTTAATTCAAGGAATTTATTAAAATGCTTGAATGGGATTGTAGGTGGATATGTTCTGTATAAGGATTTGATAAGTAGTATTGGGTTAGAATACATATTGATGAGATTCTAAAGCAATGTTATCAAGGATCTTATATGTTATGTGTTAAATATGTCATAAACCTTTAGATGCTTATAAATTTGAGCTATTAAATGAGATTATTTGTTGTTGTTAATGTTGTTTATGATGATGGTGCAGAGGTTGTAAACGCATTAAGGGATCACCCTCCTGGGTCTTGCAGAGCCCAAAGTGTAGGAGGTCTTTAAAATCCTCATCAGTTGGTCCAGGTCCTAAGAGGTGCCCAAAGTGTAGGAGGTCTTTAAAATCCTCATCAGTTGGTCTAGGTCCTTCAAGCTGCCCTTTATTGGAATTGACAATTCCATAGGTAAATTAGAAGATCAACTTGCTTACTGTAAAAACAACCAACACCTTGCATATGTTTGTGGTGGAGGAATTAAAGAAGAATTTTATGCATATATTTCCATTCATTAGATCTACCTTAGCCTAGCATATACTTGGGCTAAATCTACAATTGCTTTAGACTCATGCAATGAAGGCTATGTGTGATGAAATCCTAGAACTCAACCAAGATGTGGGTAGATTATGGGAGTTTTTCCAAGACCTGAGGTTGGTTGATAAAAATGTGAAAGACTAAGCTATTTTATTTTTTCTGTCTTATCTTGTACCATTTTATGAGAATGGGGTGCCAATGTACGAGAAGATCTTTGGAAACTAGGCATGAAAATTGCAGGTTAAAGAGAATGGGGGTGCCAAACTTACAGTACTCATTGCCCCTTGGTCGTCGATTTTCCCTGAGTGCCCTCAACCTCATCCTCTGCGTTGGTATTGACCTTGTTTTCACTCCTCCAAACTCTTCCTTGGCACTGATATTGACCTTGTTTTCACTCCTCCAAACTCTTCGTCAGTGCTGGTATTGACCTTGTTTTAACTCCAAACTGTTCCTTGGCACTGGCATTGACCTTGTTTTCAATACTCCAAACTCTTCCTCAATGCTAGTATTGACCTTTCAATTCTCCAATTTGACGAGCTACAAATTGGTTTCATTAGGTTTTACAATATGTTAATTAAATTAAAAAATTTGGCACCATTTAGCTAGGTTTTAATATTCTACAATATAGTTAAGTATATATTAGCTATATTTTACATAATAAATAATATAATTATTCAACTTATTATTGTAGACACCTAAATTTGGACACTTGATTTATCCAAATTTATCCCCTTTCATCTAAGCATCCCCTTATTTCCATTAATTAAGTAATATCACTATTATTTAATTAATATCATTAATTCTGCTAAATCCCTAAGGTATTTAATTAATAAATAAATACCTTATCTCTTTAGTCCTCCTTTTCATCAAATGAATTAAATAAATATCATATTCATTTAATTCCTCATATGTCACATCCTCCATCATTTTTATCTAATCCCAATCCATCTTCTAATCTCATAATTAGGGTTGTGCACATGCCTAATCCTTCATTAGGATGTGTCACATCCTCCAACTTTTGTAAGTTGGCCTCTAATCTCTCTTAGACACCTAAACTTCCTATAATCCTTCATTAACTATCCTAATCAACCTCTCAAGGATTTTTTAATTCCTTTTATCCTTCCAAGGAATATTAAATTTATTTTTCTCTTCCCCATATGATCTTTGACCTGTCATATCAAGTCACATGTGAAATCTAACCCTCTTCTAACCTTCATTAATTAGTCTAATCAAGTACTTGCACAACCTTAATCACTTAATTGAGTCAACCATATTAAATGCTTTCTCCTTTTGAGAAGGCACTCCATACCCCATGTGAATTTTTAATTCACATTTAATCCCCCAATGCATTCCTTGGAATTTAAAATTCCTTCTCTCATCCCCATGAGAATATTTGAGGAATTTTTAATTCCCCACATGTCCTCTCACCCACATGGGGACAAGGACCTCCTTTATGAGGAGATCTTGTCCAATCCCAAGGTACTATATAGTACCTCCATGTCATGTACTATCCTTCCACCTCATGTACACATCACCTTTTTGAGCCACTGCACATGCCACATGTCACGATGTGACGACTTGTGAGTTCTCAACTCACCATAGCCCTACATCTTGATCTTGGTGGCTCAATCTTGATCGTCCATTTCCCTATAGAATTCCAAATTCTCTATAAATACCCCCCCTTTTCTCTCATTTTGGGGGAGATCATTCATGCTAGCCAAACTCTTACAAAAAAAAATTTCAATCCATACTTAGTCATATTTCATGCTTGCATCCACTTTCATCCATTTTCCATCCATTTTATAGCTTGCATCTCTTGCTATCCAAGGAGAATACAACACCAAAGATCAAAGGGCCAACCAAAGGATTGATTCGAGACAAGGTAAAAGGTTTCATTTTGTCATATTTATTTTGTATTGAATCCAACTAGGCTAATCTTGAGGTGTACAGTGTTTTTAGTGTTATTTTCTCTTTTTTGTTTGTTTCTCGTTTTCTAACACTTAAATTTTCCCTATCACAATTATAATTATATATTATATTCTTTAACAAAATTATTAAATACATATAAAATTATTATAATTAATAATTAATAATAAGTATATTTTTATATAATACAAAATATAATTAATATAATATATATTTAATGTAATAGTAATATATATTAATATGAGAGAGAGAAACTAAATTTTGATTGGTTGTTTCATGTCAACAATCCAAGGATGGCATGTGTCCTTGGGGAGTTATGCTCAAGGTAGTGTGCCATTTGATTAAAGATATGGTAATTCTCCTTTAAGACCTCTTCAATGTACCCATTGCACACTTAAGGAGACAAAGATAAACATAGGGAAGAAAATATAGAGAGAGAGGGAGATAATGACAAACATACAAATTGAAAGGGAGACAAAGAGATAGATAGAGGTAGAGAGATAAAGAGATAAGGATGAATAGATAGAGATATAGCGAGGGTGATTGATATATTTGTCCCTGTCCCTCTATATATCTCTATTTCTCCCACTATCTATGTCACTCCCTCTTCCCCCCTCTATCTATTGAGATATCTCTCCCTCTCCCCCCTTTCTCTCTCATTCACTCCATCTCTCCCTCCATCTCTCCTACTCTATATCTCTATCTCTATTTCTCTTTTTGTCTCCCTCTCACTCCTCTCTCTATCTCTTTCTATCTATATCCTTTCTCTCCCTCCCCCTCTCTATCTCCCCCTCTCTATCTCTCACCATCTCTCCCTCCCTATCCCCCCTATCCATAGACTCTCTATCTCCACCTCTCTTCCTTTCTCTTCCCATATATCTCCATCTCTCTTTCACTTCCCATATATCTCTATCTTTATCTCCCCATATATTAACTAAGAAGCAATGCAAGCATACAATAGTATATGTTGGTAAAACTATAATAGTGTTTTATTAAACTATAAGTAACTCTTATATTTCTAATGTAAGGCCTTCTTATAAAAATAGTGTTTTATTAAACTATAAGTAGATTATTGTCACCACTCTTCATTAAACATGAAAAGCTAAATGTAGCAATTATTTTGTTGCTTTTGTCAAATTTCATTAACCAAGATATTGACTGGGTTGAATAAAGTTGTGTTATGACCCTTCATCTCTTTAAAATAATTAGACAATATTAGAAATATCAGGAAGGGGAGAAAACTAAACTCCTTCAAAATAGGGGTAGTTGTGGGTTTGTTGGTTTTCTTTGTATACTATATACTTAGTTCCTCTAGGATAAATAAGTCACTTTAGATCATTTTCTTAGTTGTGTATCCTAACTAATATAGAGTAAGCTTTTTCATTTTAATTGAATACTACATATTAATAGTTTATGTGTTGAAAGAATTGTTTCCATTATTTATAGTTTTTACATTGGAATACAAATAATATTTAATTTTATGCCAATATACTTCTTTCATAAAGATATTTGTTTGAAATAAGTGCTTCATAGCCCATCTAATCAAATCATAATTAACCTATCAAAAAGGCAATAGGAATTTTCTAAAGAAAAGAACACTTGACCCAATCATAAGTGTATGGCCTTCGAAGAAAGGAGTGATCCACCTTAGCAATAACAACTACTTGATTTAGACCTGGGTATGTGTAGGATCATGATGGGCCAAAATGTGGCAACATGAAAAAAGTAGCGTTTTGAACTCGCTAAAAAATGCGAAAATCCTGAGTTGACGTTTTTGGGTTGGGTGT